>ML685803.1:8494580-8723145 GCA_007922175.1 Pelusios castaneus
AATGGAAGGAAGGAAAGAAGCAGAACACACACCCTGGACTTCAGAAAAGCAGATTTTGGCTCCCTTAGGGAGCTGATGGGTAGGATCCCTTGGGAGGCTGATCTGAAGGGGAAAGGTGTCCAAGACAGCTGGCTGTATTTTAAAGAAACCCTGTTAAAGGCACAGGAAGATAACATTCCGATGTGCAGAAAGAACAGCAAATGAGGACGGTGCCCAGCGTGGCTTAGCAGGGAACTCTGCGGGGAGCTGAAACATAAAAGGGAAGCTTACAAGAGGTGGAAGCTTGCACAGATGACAAGGGAGGCGTATAAAGATATTGCTTGGGACTGCAGGGATAAAATCAGAAAGGCCAAAGGACAATTGGAGTTGCAGCTAGCAAGAGATGTGAAGGATAACAGAAAGGGGTTCTAGAAGTATATCAGCAACAAGAAAAGGATCAGGGGTGGTGCAGGTCCCTTACTGAATGAGGCGGGTATCCTCATGGTGGATGATGCGGAAAAGGCTGAAGTACTCAATGCTTTTTTTACTTCAGTCTTCACAGGGAGGGCCAGCTCTCAGGCTACTACACGGGGTAACGCGGAATGGAGAGAAGAGCGGCCCTCAGTGATGGAAAGTCAGGTTAGGGACTACTTAAAGAAATTGGATGTGCACAAGTCCATGGGGCCGGATGAATTGCATCCAAGGGTGCTGAGGGAGTAGGCTGAAGTGATGGCAGAGCCGCTGGCCATTATCTTTGAGAACTCATGGCGAACGGGGGAGGTCCTGGAGGATTGGAAAAAGGCAAGTATAGTACCTCTCTTCAAGAAAGGGAAAAAGGAGGATCTGGGGAACTACAGATTGGTCAGCCTCACCTCAATCCCTGGGAAAATCATGGAGCAGGTCCTCAAAGAATCCATCCTGAAACACTTGGAGGAAAACAGAGTGATCAGGAGCAGTCAACATGGATTTACCAAGGGCCAATCGTGCCTGACCAACCTGATTTCCTTCTATGATGAGATGACTGGATTTGTGGATGCGGGAAGTGCCGTTCACGTAGTATACCTCAACTTTAGCAAGGCTTTTGTTACGGTTTCCCACAGCATTCTTGTCAGCAAGTTAAGGAAGTATGGGTTGGGCGAGTGGACCATAAGGTGGATAGCAAACTGGCTAGATCAATGGGCTTAGCGGGTAGGAATCAATGGCTCGATGTCTAGTTGGCAACCGGTAATGAGTGGAGTGCCCCAGGGGTCGGTCCTGGGGCCGGTTCTGTTCAACATCTTCATTAATGATCTTGATGATGGAATAGACTGCGTGCTTAGTAAGTTCGCGGATGACACTAAGCAGGGGGGAATGGTAGATACTCTGGAGGGCAGGGACAACATCCAGGGAGACTTGAACAAATTGGAACACTGGGCCGAAAAAAACCTCATGAGGTTCAACAAAGACAAGTGCAAAGTCCTGCACTTAGGACGGAAAAATCCCATGAACTGCTACAGGCTGGGGACCGAATGGCTAAGTAGCAGCGCTGTAGAAAAGGACCTGGGTGTTATGGTGGACGGGAAGATGAATATGAGCCAACAGTGTGCTCTTGTTGCCAAAAAGGCCAATGGCATATTAGGCTGCATCAGTAGAAGTATTGCCAGCAGATCGAGGGATGTGATAATTCCCCTCTATTCGACACTGGTGAGGCCGCATCTGGAATACTGTGTCCAGTTTTGGGCTTCCCACTACAGAAAGGATATGGACAAATTAGAGAGAGTCCAGCGGAGGGCAACAAAAATGATTAGAGGGCTGGGGCACATGACATATGAAGAGAGACTGAAAGAACTAGGCTTATTTAGTCTGCAGAAGAGAAGACTGAGGGGAGATTTGATAGCAACCGTCAACTACTTGAAGGGATGCTCCAAAGAGGAGGGAGCTAGGCTGTTCTTGATGGTAACAGAGGACAGAACAAGGAGCAATGGTTTCAAATTACAGCTGGGGAGGTCGAGGTTGGATATTAGGAAAAACTTTCTCACGAAGATGGTGGTGAAGTATTGGAATGGGTTATCTAGGGAGGTGGTAGAATCTCCATCTTTGGAGATTTTTAAGGCCCGGTTAGACAAAACCCTGGCTGGGGTGATTTAGTGGGAGTGGTCCTGCTTTTTAGCAGGGGGTTGGACTAGATGACCTCATGAGGTCCCTTCCATCCCTATTCTTCTATGATTCTATAAGGTAGTGAGAAGAGATGCTTTTATGGCTCTGAGATGACTCTATGAAGTACATTAGCTATTTCCTTCCAGAATAGTGTCTCATTCCTGTTCATTATCTCATTTTGGGGCCACTAATCCCAAGTCAATTTTAATAACAACAGAATTCATGTTTTACTGCCTCTGTATTCTAATGATTGTAGATTAATACAACACTGTGCTTAGAGATTTAGAAAGAGGTTTTACACCAATGCCCCAAAGCCTAGCAGGGCCATTAAATCAACTTTCATCAGGATTTTTCTCTCTGAAACAGAAGGCAGTTCTGGAGTGGTAAGGAACATGGTAAAGAAATGGGAATAGC
Source organism: Pelusios castaneus (assembly GCA_007922175.1). NCBI lineage: Eukaryota > Metazoa > Chordata > Testudines > Pelomedusidae > Pelusios > Pelusios castaneus. Next base: position 8,497,110 of record ML685803.1, read on the forward strand.
AACAGAAGTAAGAAACCCTATTACAATACTGGTGAGATATAAAACAGGTACAGTAGAACTTTCATGCCATAGGTCTGCTAAAATGACTCATTGTTATCAATACGAACAACAATATACTGAGAATCCAAAGCACATTACAAAGTGATATACTTGTTCTGCCACTTCTGGGATGATACACAGCCAAACCCATACCTGACCTGGCATTTATTCCAGTTCAGTGGAATGCTCTTTTTTTTGGCCATGCTGCAAAATCAAATGCCGGCTCTCCCTGTTTTGCTGATCATTCTTGCCTCAAATCAGTAGATCACAACTGTTACTTCCATCCCATCCCCATTCTGAAAGATCCAGGCTATGATGCCTTGGTTTATGTCAGGTGCAGAGACAATGATAAAGGGAAGTTGCTACTAAATGAGGGCTTGCAGGTGCAGAGCGTGGTTCTTCCTGTATTGACTCAGACCAGGCAAAATTAGAGCTGCTCAACATTTTTCATTTTTTTTAATGAAAAAAGTCAATATAGATATTTTTGTGGAAAATGTCCTTTTTTTAATTAAATGTTTCAGTTTTGGATTACCAAAACCAGACATTTTTAGGTTTGTGGTTTTTCAGTTTTTTGCTGAAACCAAAGAAAATTTTTGACAAAATCAAAAATTTTCTTATTGTTGTTAAAATTTTCTATGGGAATAAAAAACATTTCCCAGCCTTGGCTTACATCTAAATTTGAAAATCCATTTGCATTTTGAAGGCCAGATTCAACTTTCTCAATTGTTCTCAGGATAGTGCTTGTCTTATTCACATCTTTTGGATAGCAGAAAATTTTTAGCTTGTTTAGTTTTATTTTGGTGCCCATATTGTTAATTCTGTGAACTGCTGTTTTAATTAGCTCAATAACAGCTAATCTTATTGTCTGATCAAGTTCTGCTCATATTTTATATCTCAGTGCTAATGGGACTTTACAGAACGCATGCATTTTTGGAGCGCACTAGGTTATATCAGTGTGATGTTTAATATCTGTAATCCTTCCCAGTCTGTTCAGCACCTCATCAGGTTCTTTAAGAATGTCTGTTGCTCTCTGTTGTACACTTTGTTGTCATTTGCATTTGTGCATTAACTTAAACACACATTGAACTTCCTATTCAGCTGTTTCAGAATCTGAATGGTGTGTCCTTACACTGTCATTTCAGGGTGATTGTGCCACTCTGATTCATATTATGACTGCTGTATGAAACATGGTTATGATATTATGATTGGATGGTTGCTAATTTTTTAAAATTCTTGCTGTGATTAAATTGCTCTCTGCTCTAATATAAATTCATGCACAAAAACACTGCATTGGGTAACAGTTAAGGTTGCTCAAGAGAACAACCAGGACAACAAATATTAAATATCAGGGGCTATGTCTACACTGGCAAATTAAGTTGACTTAAGGAGACTTAAGTCGACTTAAATTAAGCCACGTCCACACTAGGCTTTCATTAAGTTGACTTAAGAAATTCCTTACGTTGACTTAATGAAAGCTTAAGTCGACTTTATAACTACCACTCATTAGGTCGACTTAAGCCTTAAGTCGACTCCTTAAGTTGACTTAAGGACAGTGTGGACATGCAGTAACCCTTAAGTCGACTTTATGAAGTCGACTTAAGGGTGGTTAGGTCTACTTAACAAAGTGGAGTAAGTCAGCTTAAAGTTAAGTCAACTTAGTCCACTTTGTTAAGTCAACTTTAATAAGGTCGACTTTAAGTCGACTTAAAGTTGACCTTATTAAGTCAACTTAACAAAAGTTGACTTAACTTTTCTAGTGTAGACATAGCCTAGGAAAATAACAGGTATGCTCCACTGAGCACACACAAAGCAAGCATCTCACAACAACTTATGAAACACATTCTTTAGAAAATCACACAACATGTGGGATAAACACAATACTTAAACAGAAATGCAATACACAAACAATTTTAACTCTGCTATATATGTATAATATGTAACGGAGAAAATATATAACAATCCTGACTTCATTTAAAAAGTAAAAATTAAAAGTGATGCAAATACTAGATTGCTTTAATGTCATGCACTGAACACCCAGGCAGAGTATGTACAACATGTAGAAAAGTATAATGCTTCCAACCAATCTTATACCCAACCACACTGTACTGTACGCAAGGCAGGCATGATTGACCTACAACTCCACCAGTTCACCCTAACATTCCCACCTTCCTAACACGTTTCCTTCATGCTGGGGACTGGAAATTTTATAATCCTTTCAACCCATTACTGTCCTACCTTGGTTACCTTAAAGCCCATATATCTACGTACCCTCTGTTGACTAAGTTCACCCTGATGAGTAAATCACAGCGAATGTGGATTCAGATATGAATATCTGCAGGTGAAATGACAACGTATGTTTGGCTTACCATGTCAATTAATTATGATAATTGTCAGAGAAATGGAGAACACACAGAGAGGTGGGGAGTGAGGGCCATTTAAAGGTACATTCTGAAATAATTAATAAATATATACAATTGTAACTCTGTCTTACCTACGTTTGGTCCCCCTAGCAATTGTTATAAGATAGCAATGGTCAGTAGTGACTATTTTACTTAAGATGGCAAAAGAGTTTCCATTATAAGTTTATCCCTCTGTTTCCCATGTTCATAATTTTTGGGGGAGGAGGGAAGAGGGGAGGGAAAGTCACCTTATTGACTTTCAAACTGACATTTATCGGGCTCAGGTGACCTTTTTGAAAATCCTTTCAGCCACTTTTGAGTTATAGGAAAGTGGGGGGACACACTTTTGGCCTTGTGGAAAATCCATTCCAACCCCATACATCTTACACAGACACAGCAACAAATGATGAACCTCAGAATGGCTAAAATCCTCATTGAGGACTAGTGCCTTGGCTCGTTAGGGGATCTTCATCTGTTGAAGTTAGGAGATAGCAGGACTAGACTCTAATGGTCAAAACTAGGGATCCAGCATAACAGCTCCTCTGTCATGCTAACAGGGCTGAACAATACCTTCAGAACGAAAACTCACACGTCTCTGTCACTTAAGCAAAATGAGAATTTCTTTAACTTAATTCAGGTATTAGGCTGTACAGACCAACCACTAGTGGGAGACATGATCACTCACAACTGGACACATATGCCAGCATCAGGCCTGAGTAGTGAGCTGGGTGCAAGGTATCTCTGTGGATGAAAACACTCTCCCTCGTGTCCCAGTTTGACTCTACAGTTCCTCTGTGGGGGCTGCCTCTGTCCCTGACTCAGCTGACGTGTGTAGGATGACCAGATAGCAAGTGTGAAAAATCAGGATGGGAGTGGGAAATAATAGGTGCCTGTATAAGAAAAAACCTCAAATATCAGGACTGTCCTATAAAATCAGGACCTCTGGTCAACTAGATGTGTGCCTTGGGATGGATTTGCTACTGCCTCATGTCTTGCTGTTCATACATGAAAAAGTGAGAGCAGCTTGGCTACGAAATGCTACCCAATCGGAATTGTGCACTCACACCCAGGGTGGAATTTCCACGTTCACTGCACAGCTGTGAATGAGCACACACCACAGAGCAGTGGGGAATCAGAGAGAGGGGTTATTCTTTTTTTTCCAAATCATCCTTATCACTCTCCTTTCTGTCTGCATATTTGTGGTGCTTCAAGCTAAGATTAGCAATGAAATGAGGGGCATATACTGGGGTCTGCATTCATTACCATTGATCTTGTCTGGGGCTTTCCTAAGAGCTGGGGTGCAGTGCGAATGGGAAGGACTGGAAGGATATGAATTTCACCCAGCCTTAACGGAGTAAAGTAAAGCCACTGAACATAATACAGCTGCATTTCAGAAAACGCTTTAGGCCTCATTCAGGATAGTTCCCAGGCAACTTTGTACTTCGTGTGGCCTGCAGCTCTAAGCTGGCCGTGTTCCTCTCCACTCTCCTGGTGGGAAAGTATAGGATGGGAATGGTAGGTGCTGCAGGGAGTGAAGTCGGGGGCTCAGGCGGCAGTCAGTGCAGACCCCGATGCCCCAGCCTTGTACGAGGGGTGCTATTCGGGAGGGAGCGGTGCGGTTTACTCAGTAGGAGGTGCTCTTATCTGCGAGTCAGTGCTGGCCCCACAGCACTAGAGGGCGCTGTGCCGCAAATATGGGAACAACTTTTAACCCTTACTGAACTGGGCAGCGTTCACACTAGTGACCTACAGATTGAGAGACTCTAGCTGGTGAGCAGTGCCCTGAAGCACTAGTGTTACACCTCTGAGAGCAAGGCTTCTTTCTGCAAAGAGACATTTATTGAATCAAGCTCTGCTCTTTGTGGAGCTGCTGAAGGCCCAGTTCCTCCTTCCTGGCCACTGGCAACTTCTCCCACACCCAGCTCTCTGCGTCAAACACACTCTCCATCTGCCACCCTGGGTTCTCCAAGGGACAAGTCCCATTAACCAAATACTGAAATGCAGCAGTAATGTAAATATTAACACAGGAGCCGCATTCACTTCTAAATGCAATGGTTTGCAATATACTCTCACTCCAGGGACAAGGTTCTCACACTTACACAGAGGTGTTCTTTTCATCATTCCCACCATCCCCACCTTGGGTCATCAACCCACAGTCTTCAGCTCCGCAGCACAGACCTCTTTCACATCAGCAGCAGGGATCCCGCTGGGGCAGGGGGCCCGTGAAGCCAATGTGCTGCTCTCCTGTCAGTGGAGCAGTCCTTTCTGGGAGGCAGAAGTACTTTGCAATTGCAGTGGGAGGCTAAGCACCAGGATTCTGGGTTTCTCTGACCATCCCTGGGAGCTAATTGTGGTATGTGGTTAGAGCTAGCACAGCCAAGTGCAACACTGTCCCTGGCTGGGTCATCTGAGGTGACTGAACCTGGGACCTCAGGGTGAAAAAAGCCAGAGCCTCCTACACTGTAATGTCAGAGCTCTGGCTGGGCCCTGCTGTCTCCCCCTCTCCACAGTTACTTGCTGCACAGCGCCCATCTCTCCCACTCCAGCCGCTCAGCCTGGTGTTGGCTCGAATGTGGCAGCCTCTCCCCCTGGTTTGGGGGAGGGTGCTGGGCCAGCCCCTCCTGATGCACAGTGGGGTAAGGGTGCAGGAGGCTCTGAGGGGTGGCTGCCCCCTCCTCAGTTAGACACCCATGGGCCTGGCCTCCTCGCACGCAGTTGGGAGGCAGACTGGAGCCACCCACCTCCTGTCTGATCTCTGCTCCATCTGGGAGGGCTCCAGCCACTCACTGCCTGCCTGGTCTGGAGTGGGCCCCCCAAAGCATGGGGCCCAGTAGGGCCACCCTGATCCACCCTATCCTAGGCATGGCTCTGGCTGTGTGGCAATATGAACCAGTCACAGACACAGATGGTCTCTAAGCTGTCTCCAAGAATTCTGCAAAAACACACAGCATCCTTGTGAACCTCTGGACTGAAGCAGCCATTTATTGTGCAGTTATCGGAAGGGCAAACAGGAGATAGTGTGTTGAGGAAGATGTGTCAATGACTTTTCAGGACCATACCCCTCCCAAGCAATAAGATACTATAGCCAGCCATTTAGAGTCCAGGATTTCATGAACCATGTATTCTTCATGTCCTGTACCTGTATGGATGGAGGAGGTGACTGGGTCCACTGAGAAAAGGGGTTTTTTGTGTAGGGTTTTAAAAGTGATACATGAAATACTGGGTTAATCTTCAGGGAGTGGGGCAGTTAGGCTATGTCTACACTAGAAAAGTTAAGTTGACTTAATAAAGTCGACTTTAAGTTGACTTAAAATCGACCTTATTAAGTCAACTTAACAAAGTCAACTTAACTTTTCTAGTGTAGACATAGCCCCTTGTCGACCTTATTAAGTTAACTTAACACTTTAAGATGATTTAATAAGGTCGACTTAGGCACTAATCCCCATCCACACTGGATTTAAGTCAATTTAAGGAGTCGACTTAAGGCTTAAGTCGACCTAAGGAAATGCTTAAGTTGACTTACTAAAAGCCCAGTGTGGACGAGGCTTTGTTTAAGTCGACTTAAGCCTCCTTAAGTCGACCTAACTTGCCAGTGTAGATACATCTACATCTTTAGGGTATGTCTACACTGGCAATTTAGGTCGACTTAAGTAGCCTTAAGTCGACCTAAATTACTCCCCGTCCACACTGGGCTTTCATTAAGTTGATTTAAGAAATTCCTTAAGTCGACTTAGTAAGAACCGCCAGTTAGGTGACCTAACCCTTAAGTCGACTGCTTAGGTCGACTTAAGTACAGTGTGGACATGGATTAACCCTTAAGTCGACTTTATTAAGGGCAGTTAGGTCAACTTACTAAGTCCACGTTCAGGGTAACCACTTTGTTAAGTCGACTTAAAGTCGACCTTATTAAGTCAACAAAGTCGACCTAACTTTTTTCTAGTGTAGACATAGCCCTTGAGTTCAAAAGTGGCTGAATTAACCTGTTGCAGGATCTTAAAAGGACCAAGCAATCAAAAGTCCAGGTTGCAAGCAGGCCTGTGTGCATGGAGAAGCTCCATGGAGAACCATATTTTTTCTCTAACTATGTATGGAGGGCGTTGCTGTCAGTGCTGGTCTGCATGCCATTTATGCGCTGCTCTTGCTTCTTCCAGATGCTCCTTCACTTCTTTCTGGGTGTGATAACTCTGCTGTCCTAGGTCTGAGGTAGCTCGGTGGGGAGAGGATATGTGTAATTGGGGGTGATATCCAAAGATGGTAAGAAAGGGACTTTGATGCAAAGCCTCATCGTCTGCATTGTTATATGCAAACTCCATGTAAGAGAGAAGTGAAAACCAATCATCCTGGTGGTGATTGATGTATCATTGCAGATACTGCTCAAAAATTTGGTTGTTCCTTACCATTTGGCCATTGGTCTTGGGATGGTAAGCAGAGGAAAGACTCATGCAGATCTGCAGCAAGTGCAGGGCTTCATGCCAGAGCCAGGCTTTGAACTGAGACCCCCACTTAGAGGTGCTAGACTCCAGAATGCTATTGTGGAGGGCTACGTGGCTAATCTGTAGTTGGACTGCCTCTTCAGCCAAAGAGAAGCTGAGTCAAGGGATGAAGAGGTCATTTTCATAACATGGTTCATTACTGTCAAAATTGTCATAAATTTGTTGGAGTCTGGTAATTCTACAATAAAGACAACAGCAATGGCCACCCAACTGACCAAGGGCTGGAGGAGACCACAGGGCTTGTGGAGAGGGGTTTTAACATGGGCACAAATATTGCAGAAGGCAATGACTGACTATGATCGTGTTCATCCGAGGTCACCAAAAAGATCAGGATATTAGTCATTGGGTCTTAAAGCTCCCCCACGTGTCCTGCTACAGAAAACAGTGGCATAATAGCAGGATTGCAACTCGTGTGAGTCCCTTATGTCAGTGGTTCTCAACCGGTGGCACATATACCACCAGTGGTATGCAGAAGTGGCCTAGGTGGGACACAGGGCTTCTCACTAATAAAGCTGAAGTATTATCACATCGTTCCTGGTGATGAAATTATTTCTTATCTTTGTGTTTTACAGTTATAGCATTAAAATTATTGTCATATTATTGAAATTTTAAACTACTAATGGAAATCATATTTTTGTTGGTTTGTGTTTTAGTCATAGCAATAAAATTTATTCTCCATAATACTACTGCAATTTTTTATTTATTATCTTTGTGTTTTACAGTTACAGTAGCAGTAAAATTTATACTCAACAGTATTATTACAATTTTCAATTACTAGTAGAATTATTATTTTGTTTGCTTGTGTTTTAAAACCATAACAATAAAATTTACTCCCAACAATACTACTGCAATTTTTATGTCCTTAAAACGTATTGTAAATGATAAATGTAATAACGGATTGCCTGTAAACATATAAATGTCCTTCTCAGAAAAAATGGGCTTTTGGTTTCTATCACGGTGCGACCCAGGTTCTCTGATAGTGTATGTCTACACTAGAAAAAGTTAAGTCGACTTTGTTAAGTCGATTTAATAAGGTTGACCTTAAGTCGACTTAAAGTCGACCTTATTAAGTTAACTTAACAAAGTGGACTAAGTTAACTTAAAGTTAAGTCGACTTAGTCCACTTTGTTAAGTTGACTTAACTGGACTTAAGACTTAATAAAGTCGACTTAAGGGTTACTGCCCATCCACATTGTCCTTAAGTCGACCTAATGGGCGGTTGTTATTAAGCTTTCATTAAGTCGACTTAATGAAAGTCAGGTGTAGACATGGAGTAATTTAGGTCAACTTAAGGGTCCTTAGGTCGACCTAAATTGCTAGTGTAGACATACCCATCGAGTGTTGATGGGACGTAAGATACAAAGGGTTGAGAACCGCTGCCTTACGTGACCTCTTCACCACTGCCTCCCACTAAGTCAGTGAAGGAGGATATGGGCTGTTGACAGCTCACCTGCACAGAAAAAAAATGATGTCACCATCACCATTTGTTTCTACTGCCTACCCTTATGAACTCCCTTGTACTTTGCTCTTGATTGAAACACACTCAAAGTCTCACGTGATGGCTTCCTACTTCCAGGTGCCATCCAGCTGCACATACCTGGGATGCCCCTGCAAATTCCCATTCTACTGGCCCTCATTAACTCAGGTGCAGCTGACTGCTTCATAAATGCAAAGGTAACACAAGTCTACTCCTGACCTTATAGAAACTATTGATGGTTCCTCTTTGTCTTCTGATCAAAGTATGAAGGAAACAATTCCCCTGGAGATGGTGATGTAGGGGCACTGAGGCATGTTCCATTATCCACTTTTTCTCATGATCCTCACTATCTCCTATCTGAATCCTCCACAACCAGTTTATTTAGTGGCAAGTGCTGGAAGTCTGTTTTCCATCATAGTTTTGTCATCAGCACTGTTGGGGAACAACAAAGAGTCCTGTGGTACTTTTAAAGACTAACAGATTTATTTATCACATGAGCTTTCGTGGAAGAAAATTCCATTTTGTAGTAGATCCTGTCCCAATATCCAGACCTTGAGGAACTTCAAGATTGGAGCAACTATCAAGGCAGAAACTTTGATTGGAGCTACATGTCACTAAGCCAATGACTTTGAAAAGAAGAACGCAGAAGCCCTGCCTCTGCAGCAACACTATGACTGCTCAATAGATTTGCAGTGAGGAGCCAAAACACCATTTGGATGAATTTATGCCCTGTCAGAACCCAAGCTGATAGCGCTCTGACAGTACTTCCAGTAGAGCCTGGCTCAAGTGTTTATTTGCAAGTCAAGCTAGCTGGCTGGCATACCAGTCCTTTTTTGTCAAGAGGACAGATGGAAGCCTCTGACTCTGTCATCTACCGCTCGTTGAATCAAATAACTCTGAGGAATCATTACCTGCCACTCCTCATTCCTGAACTGTTGTATTGCATGGGGAACTGCCCATATATTCACTAAGTTGGACCTATGTGGGACATACTCCCTCATGTGAATCAGAGAAGGGGACATGTGGAAGACTGTCTTTTGAACCACGTGGGACAACTATGACTATCTTGTAATGCTTTTTGGGTTGACCACTGCCCCAGCCACCTTCCAACATTTTACAAATGATGTGTTCTAGGATATATTGGACCAGGACGCAGTAGTCTACCTAAATAACACTGATCTTTTCTGACTTCTCTGAACAGCGTACTGTTTGAGTCCAAGAGGTCCTGGAATGTTTACTCAGCATGGCCCTTATAGCCATCTTGAAGTGGTCTTTGATCAGGCCTCCACAAAGTTCTTGAACTTCATCTTAGCCTCTGAAGGGATCCAGATAGACCCAATCAAAGTCCAAGCCATCCAAGACTGGCCAGTTTCCCTACATGATATGTGATCTGCATAGCTTCCTGGGTTTTACCAATTTTTATCAATGATTATGCTGAAGTTTTCGAAATAAATGGTTCCCCTCACTGCTCTCTTCTGGAAAAATGCCCAATTCCATTGATCTCCCAAGGCCCAGCATGCATTCAGTGAATTGAAACTTGCCTTACTATGTACTCATATTGGCTAACCCTGATGTCACACAAACCTTCAAGATAGAAGCTGATGCCACCAGTGTGGTGATTCGGGCTGTCCTCGCCCAGCGAGTTGGTTCAAAACAAGTGCTACACCCAGGCACTTATTATGAAAGGAAGCTTACCTGATGGACAAGCTATTATCAGCATAACTCCTGGGTTTACGCACCAATTGTTCTGAGCAGAAATCAGGTACTGAGTGCAAAGTGCTGTGGGAGATCCAGAAGGCAACAAAATCTAACAAAGTAGGGATAATGGGGACCTGTAGCTGCCTTTCTACAAACTGATTAGATGTCACAATAGGGCCAAGGGTTAGAGAAACAATTTTTCAACACTGCTTTGTTGAGCCACTGATCCCAGAGTGCACATGAGGAAGTGCTATTCTTAACTATGGGAGGCATAATCTTTACCATGACCTGTTAACGCCTGTGACAGTTACAAAACTGCCTTACCTTCAGAAAGATCTCAAGGTAGCTAACGTGAGTTAAGACCACACTTTTTCCTCCTAGTGGAGACAAGACCTTGAACTCAGCACAAGTGCCAGTGGCCCATTTCTTCTGCGGGGATAACAACTTTCTCAAGCTTCCAGACAGCGTACTTAGTCCTGGAGGTCAAGTGGTGTAAGTCTATGGAGCATTCAGAAGTCAAACTCTGCTGATGACACATGATTGGAGAGTTGTCACAGATTGCCTGTGTAACTTTAATTCTGACTCCTTCTATATATGTATTATGATACAGTCTTTAATAGGACCCCTGCTCATTCAGTGCATAAAATGGACTATTCGATCAAGTCCCCAGGGCAGCATTTAACTTCCTTAACCATGAGACCTTCCTTTCTCTTCTTTTAATCATTTGCCTCACTAACCAGTCACTACATACCACCCAAATTCTGCAACAATGAGGGAGGGGTTCTACAGACAATGGTCTCTGGATCCATCTTCATAATCAAGTTAAGGGATTTTGTGTTTGGCCAATTCTTGGGTTATGGGCAACACTCAAATTATTATTCAAGTTAATTCGGAAGTGAAACAAACCCTCCTTCACTACACAGCCCTGATTGGTGAACCCCTGGAGCAGGTTCATTCTGTGTACTGAAGAGGCGTGATTACTGTGGAAACAACAATATGTCATTGTGTCATTGAAGACTGTAATATAATAAATATGTACCAGTGGGTTGGCCTAAAATAGCAAAGTGAACCAAAATGATGAGTGTTTGACTTTGCAACCTCAGTAATATTCGTTTATTGCAGGCTTTTCTGTATAATTTCCTAAGTTTTTAAAAAAGCAAACAGAAAAAACAAATTCTATCATGTGACACAATATTGACACCCACATGGGTCATCATCAGGTTTGGAACCTTTAGAGCAACCACACAGACCTCTGTCACTTGAGCTAATGGAGTAAGTGTTAGCAGTAGTAGTTTGTCTTCCTCTGTGTGGACCAGCACTAGAAGCGGATAAGAAATGAAGAATACAGTAGAAAACAAAAAAACAACAACAAAAATCACACAACTAGGTCTAGCTTAATCCTAGCAGCCTTCCAGATTTCTGAGCAGATGGATGTGAAGGGGGATGTGTTCATCAACCGGACATAGTATGAACAAGACAGAAATCACTGGGGGAAATCTGCTCAACATTTTCCATGTCTCTGTGTAAATGCAAGGAGTATGGAGAACAAACAGGAAGAACTGGAAGTATTAATCCATAAACTAAATTATGATTCAGATGGCATCGCAGAGATTTGGAGTGACACATTGAAGATATTTGTTGGCAGCAAAGGGATGCTCAGACTCAGGAATCTCAGCTTCCATTCCGGGGTCTGGACAGGGCAGTGTCTAGTGGGCAGAGACTCCTCTACCCATTTCCCCCAAGTTTGACCCTTTCTGCCCCATCCCATTTGCTTCCTCCCCCTCCCCAGGCTCTTCATTCCAGTTATAGTCTCATCTAGCTAGTCCCAGTTTCCATTCCTCATGCATCTCATCCCAATACCAGTCTTTTTCTCTCTCCAGCCTCTTGTTCTGCCCCACCCCACTCCCAGTCTCCTTGGTCAGCTAGTTCTAGTTCCCTTCTCCTAGTTCCATGTCTGATCTCTCTATCTCCCCACCTGGCACATAGTCACCCCTGCCAATCTACCACCCACTTTCCCTGTCCCCATTAGAGCCCAGTCCCAGTCACCCTCCGCAGCTTACTCATCCAATCTCAGTCCCTCCCCACATCTGGCCTCTTGTTCCAGTCTTTGCCCCGTCAGTCCCACATCTTGAGTCCTCGCCAGATTGTTGGCCCATCTCCTTCTTCCTACCCCACTGGTTCCCAGTCCTACTCTCTAGTCTCAGCATTCCCCCTTGGCTCTTCATTCAATCTCAGTCTCCCACACACCCACTGGCTTCCAGTCCCTCCTCTTCATTTCCCTCCTTGGCTCCCAGCCCCAGCCTCTTCTGTCCTTAACCCTGGCTCCCAGTCAGTCTGATTGTCCAAATGGTCCAGTCTTGCCCAGCTCCCTGTCCCATTTCCCCTCTCCTCCTCCCCCAGCCTCCAATCCCAGCACCCGCCCCCCCCCCATCCAGGGTAAGTGTCCCAATTTGTTTCTCCACCAGGTCCAGCTCTTGGTCCCTCTCTATGCAAACCAGGAAGCATCTTTTTCTCCATGTTGCCTGTGCCCAGCAAGGGCACACTGACCACAGGAGAGACTAGCTCCCTGCTTTAAGTGGTCTGCCCACAGTAGCCCATGGCCTCACTGCAGGGAAAGTCCTGTTCAGCCCCCTGCAGCCCTGGCCTGGAGCAGGCTCAATGTGGATGGACTTTAGTCTGAAGTTCTAGCAGGTTTGTGCTGTCCAGGGATGGCCTGAAATTTTTCTAAAGTTTATAAGTTGTCTAAATGTGGGCAAATGTTCATGGGCATGTGTGACGAGTACTCTATTCACCACTGGAATGGTGCTTCTCCCTAGCCGTTCTGGGGATTAGTGCCATGAGGACAACACCTTCTTGTGGTTGCATGCCATTTCTCTGACTCTCACTGCTTCCTAGCCCATGTCCCACAGGCTGTTCTTCACCCTGCTTTCGTCTGGGTAATCCTTCCAGCCAGGTGGGGCCCCCCAGTCCTGCTCTATCCCTGGGTTCCCTCCTTCCCTCTCAAAGGGTTACAACAAACTTTCGCCCAGAAGCCTTTGCTGCTGACAGGTTCCTAACCCCACACACCTTTGCTTCCTCCTAATTAGGGTTTTCCTCTCATCCTGAATTCTCCCATGTTGTAGGCTACTTGGTTGACTGGGCCTGCCTGGCCTATCTCAGTGCCCTCAAAGCTAGTGTGGGGAGTACACTCAGTCACAGGAAGGCAAAGGGCACATCCCCTAACACCTAAGCCACTCCCTTGCAAAATTTCAAATCTCTGCTTCAAGGCATGGTGGCCCTAGAGCTTCTGAAGGCAAAGGTTGTCATAATTTTTTAACATGTATGAAACAGCACGTCTCTCGGTCTTGTTCTCAGAAACAGCTGAACTGTTTTGGCCTAAACTATCCCAAAAATTCAGCCTGAGGCAGACACTTGGGAATGGGACATTTTAGTTCAAATGGTTGAAGCTGGCCAAAGTTATAAGCAACTGAAAATGGAGTCTTATAATGGGATGTATCAGGCCACATTTTTAATAATAGGTGCCCTGTACTGTTCCCACCTCTGTCTGGTGAGCAGACCTTAGCCACTGTGGGAAGATCTGCTGGTCACGCTTGGGGATATCTCCCATACAACTGCCCAACGTCACTGACTGACTGACTTTGTTGTGTTTCCTTTCATCTGTCCATATCCACCTGCGCCAACTATCACTTGCTTTATAAAAGTTAGTTACTGATTTATTCCTGTTTTTAAAATGGCCCCCTCCAGTGCTCTGAACACATGGTGGAAAATTTCAGCCAAAGGCCCAAATGACAGCTGGGTGCCCACAAAAAAACAGTGAGATTTGGATATTTAACTACCATTTCCAAACTCTTCCCTGGGAACACTTGTACAGAAACAAGGATAATTCAAGACCCATGATCAATAGATCAGCCCGCTCTACTTCCTTCAAAGCCAGAAGTCCCCTTTCACTCCACTTTTTTGCCTCTCTCCACCCTCCCACAGGTAACAGGCCTTGCAGACTTATAAATACAGAGTTTGTTGAATCAGTGAGGGAAAAGGACTCCATGCTCTCCCTGGTTAGACAGAGGCTGCTGATTCAAGTGTTTGGTGATCTGCTGTGGGAAGGGCAGAAAGCAGGACACAGTCAAGTTCCTCAGCTGTGTACAGTTCCAGATCAGGACAGACCAGCATTAACAGGATAGGCCAAAGTCAGCCCTGCTGTAAGTGGGTGCAGTTGTAATGTTTTTGTGGAAACTTTTGTCAAGGAAACTTGATTTTTCAAAAGAAACAAATGCTTGTGGAAACATTCTTTTCCTTCGAAATTTTCTAAAAAATTAAAATATTTGGAAATTTCCAGAAAGAAACGCTTAGTGTTTTCTGAGCAGTTCTATTCGATGGCGTTGCATGCTCTCACAAGCAAACTGACTGTGCTCCAAAGAATTTATTTCAGAAATGATCACGGAGCTGGCTGGCTGTGGGTCTGGTGTGTGTGTCCAGTTAAGATGATCATATATTAATGATGAAGGACGTCTAAAACCTACATAGGCCAATCCTAAATTATTATTGTATCAGGACTTAGAGACCCTAACTGAGTTCAGGCCCCATTCTGCTAAGTGCTATATATACACATAGTAGAAGACTGTGCTCTAAAGACCTTACAATCTAAACTGACAAGACCAAAAAAGAGTGGAAGGGGAAACTGAGGCACAGAGAGGTGGGTTGCCCAAGGTTACATACTATGTCTGTGATAGAGCTAAGCATGGGATCTGATATCCTGAGGTTCAGACTACTGACCTATGCATTGGACGATGGTGTCTCTTGATGGACAATGCTAGCTCTTGTTCCTTATACAGACACTTACAGAATTCCATAAAGTTTAAACTTCTAAAGTTCCCTAGATATATAACAGGGTTCAATGGAGATTGAGTAACCACTACAGAATGTAACAGAGCATGAGGTCCTGTCAGCAAGTTTTTGAAACTTCTGTGACACCCTGAGTCTGAATACAACACTACAAAAGCCCCTAGTCACCAAGGCTATGTCTACACTTGCTAAAATTAGTTTGAATTAGTTAGTTTGAACTAATTCGAACCAATTTTAGTTAGTTCAAATTAACTTAATTCGAACTAGAAAAAGTTAGTTCTAATTAGCAATCCCCATTCATTTCAATGGCTGGTTAGTTTGAACGAACAGATTAGTTCGAATTAACCCTTTAGTTCGAATACCCTATTCGAACTTATTAGTTCAAATTAAGGAAGCCCTTAATTCGAACTAACTAAAGCCTAGTGTAGGCATGGCTTTAGTTAGTTCGAATTAAGCCTCCTTAATTCGAACTAACTTGCCAGTGTAGACATAGCCCAAGGTCATATAATATGATATGTTCTGTACAAGGTATGCCTTGTGTGGTATTATTTAAAAAGCCTTGGTCTGCTGAACATTAATATCTCATCAGATTGTATGTGCTACCATTGTATGTGAGGTTATGAAACATCGCTGAACATGCTATTAGAACATGTTGCAAGGTGGGAAGCTCTCACAAGCAGCCTTTCAGCCAGCACAGCCATGGAGTGGCCAGACACTACCTCTCACCCATTCAGGGATAGATTCCACTACCAGGAATTGTTTACAGTAAAGGCTTCACTGTAGGAAGCAGGTTCACAGTGGGGCTGGACTGGACCAATGAGGATGACCCCCACCAGTCGCAAGCCTGATTATTCTAGCAAGCTGCAATGGACTATAAAAGGAGGAGCATGGCATCATCACTTGGCTTCGCTTAGCCTCTCAACTCTACATTTGAAGAAGCGTCAGGAAGACAAAGAACTGTGGACTGGGCGGGGAGTTCCAGGGGGAAAGCAGTCTCTGCTTGCGTGAACTGAAAACCTGTAGCCCGCTTGTACCATCTCTCAGGATGAGACGCTGCTCATGTGAATCTTTTTAACATGTAGAAGTTAGAATGCGATTTTATTTCTTTTGGTAACCACTTTAAATCGCTTTACGTTTGCTGCTTATAATCACTTAAAATCTATTTTTTTGTAGTTATCTGAACCGGTGTGCTTTTGAAGGAAGTGTTTAGACAAACTGCTCAGTAACAAAAGCTGCTGCACGTTCCTTCTATTTGAGGGAAGGGTGGACTGGATCATAATCTCCACTGGTCAGGCTTTTTGACCAGCGGTTAGATGAATAGACCTGGGGTCCTGAGCTGAGGAGCCGGCTGGAGTTTTTTATCAGTGGTCTGTGAGTGGCTGGGAATCATTCATTGAACTGAGCTGGGTGAGTAGACCAAACTTTTCTCTGCAGTGGCACACCTTGATACCTTTAATTATTTTGAAGCACACAAACATATATTTTCCTAATGAACTCATGAATAGTCATGAGCCAATTCAGAACTCTTTAAGTAATTGTTCAAAAAAAGTTGTACAGCTGTCAAGGGGCACACCAGTTGGGAAACACTGCTATAGAGGGCTCTCTAAGTGCAACACTTGCCAGGAGTTTGTGGCTCGTCACAGCAGCACAGTGTGAGAGGGAGCCCATCCTGGTCAGACAAAGGGCTCAGTGGTATCCCAGGTCCCAGGCGGTACCTCAGGAGTTCTGCATACCTTCAAATCTGCCCATGTTCTATTAAAAGGCTGCTGTTAAAGTGAGCCCAGGTGCAAATATTTCCCATGGTCCTCTTCCTCAGGTGGAAGAACAAATTCTGCTGCCAGAGTAAGCACACAGGCTCACCAACAAGTGGGAGTACTGGGACTGAAATGTGAAATAACAATATGCAAATATTCCAGAGAAATGAATTCTGGGAGCATTATGCATAGGGAGATACTGTTTAACAATTATTGATTACTTATAAAATGTTACTAAAGATAAACTGACAGTGTTTTGGATTTGGGGAATAGTTCTGCATCATCTTCAGCAGAAGAACTGAAAGCTGGTCAATATTTCTAGGCACAGTTAAGAGGCAGATTAAGGAGAAATTCCATTATAAATACCAAAATGTATGTTAGCTTTGCAGTACAGTGAATAAATTTATTGGCTTCATTTATTATGTATTACATACAAAAAAGCTATTTTGGAAGATTATTTTAAGCTTGCAAAGCCAAATGCTCAAAAGCTAGACAAAGCCAGGATTAACGTTAGCAGTGCAATCTTAATTCTGTGCCTTTGACCATATGCATTTCAAAGCTGTCTTTAATCACAGACTTTCTTTTGCCACGTGATTCTTGGCTCATTGCATAGGAGGGAATGGTCAATGCTGAGTGAACTAGGGATCTGCATAACATAGAATCACAAAAACGTAGGGCTGGAAGGTGCCTCGAGAAATGATTAGTCCAGCCTCCTGTGCTGAGGCAGGACCTAGTAAAGTTAGATCATCCCTGATGAGGTTTAGCCAACCTGTTCTTGAAAAGCTCCAATGCAGATGGAAGTTGGAAGTGGTTTAAGCAGCAAGCCTCTAGCAAAGTCTCCTGAGCATAGCACCTCCTGCAAACAGCCATTTTAGACAGCTTATGAAGCCTGTTCTGAGCGGATTTTTATGAGGACAGTAAAATGCACCTTGCTGGCCCCTTGCCAAATTTCAAGGTGCTGCCTCTAAGCATGGTGGAGTCATCACAGCACTTCAGAATAGAAGCTAGGAAAAATATTGGCAATGGAGGCATTATGTAGCCTTTATGGAAGGGACACTGCGACTCCCCTTATACTTCACTGCTGCAGTACAGTAAGTCATGTGTCTCTACCTGAATGAATCCCATAGAGATCATGAAAGAATTTACTCTTTCTTTGAACAATTGATCATATTTAGTAATTAACTCCCTTGCTTGGCCTTGCTTCAGACATTACACCTGTGAGCAAGTGGGCAAAGCAGCTCCCTCTACCCTCTCTCTGCCTCCTCATTCCCTTGCAGAGAGAAGTGTGGCTGCTCGGGATTAGAGATCCAGCAGGCTGAGGGATCGTGTGGGAGGCAGGGTGGGTCTCTCATTCCATTACTTAGTAATTTGTCATTAGAGAGCAATTCGCTTGCTTCACAATAATAATAAGGAGAAGTTACTGTGCGTTGTGCTGTATTCCCACAGAGTGTTTACAGGGTGGGCAAGTTCCTTGCCCACTCCTATGATTAATCATGAAATGTGAGTCCTTACAAGAGCATGTAAGTGTTCACAGCTAGGCAGGAACACTGTGTCTGCCTGGTCCCTCAGCACGGTGGGGGCGACAT
Source organism: Pelusios castaneus (assembly GCA_007922175.1). Lineage (NCBI taxonomy): Eukaryota > Metazoa > Chordata > Testudines > Pelomedusidae > Pelusios > Pelusios castaneus. The sequence goes on from ML685803.1 coordinate 8,515,398, forward strand.
GTTGTTACTGCCGTGCAAATAACGAATGATGATGATCTGAAGGCTTCGCTGCAGTTCGGCTCAGGCCGTGGCGCGTGTTAAATATTATGTGTCTGTGAAGTTTCTGTCTTGTCGAAGGCCAGAAGTGGAAAGTTCTGCAGGTCTTCTCCCTTGATGGTAACCCAGGCCTTACACAAAATGTATTTGCAAATGCCCCTGTGTAGGAGATAGGACACCACAAGGGAACTGCTGAGACTGGGCTTTATTCACAGTCATATGACATGGGCCAGTAAATAAACACTATCTCTTTCCAACTCTCTGAAAGGTCATGTTTTTAATAGCATCAGAAGAAAACCAAATCTTGGCAACAATGAAGCAAATATTCAAACTGAGGCAGCTCCTACACAATCAAGAAGGACCATGCCTGTTTGTGCACCTACTGCATTCAAGACAAAGGTGCAATCCAGGAGATCCTAGGCTCCTGTCAGTTTACCTTCCCCTGGTTGAACTTCTGGTGGCTGAGCATGGTGACATCTAAGCAGGGCTCTGAGGAAACTCCCATTGATTGTGAGAAAGAGTTCAAGGCCAGTTAGGCACACGCATACTGTGTAAAGCCAGAAGTGACCACCAGATCCCTTTAATCTCAGGCATTGCAAGCTCCTAGGAAAGGTTTCAAATAACCTTAGCTCTGCCCCCTTTGAGGTGAGGTCTGACTTCCTGTACATCACAGGTCACACACACAATCCTGCACTCACCCACCAAACACAACCACCAGAATTAGAACAAAGTATTAGAGTTCTATCAGGGTGGTATTTATTCAGTTGCCTGTCAGCCATAGAGGGTGGTACTAAAGAAACCTGGGCCTTATAAATGGGCTCAGAGTTGAGTCAGGAGAAGTTGCTGGTTGGCTGGCTTGCTCCTCCCTTCTTCCTGTGAAGGTCTGAAGGCCTACATACTGCTAGAAGTTAGAGAGCTCAGTAAGACTTAGGCTTGGCAGAATTATTGGTGATACCACAGCTGGGAAAAATCTGGAAAGGGACCCCAGAAAAGATTGAGCACAGGGCCCAAGAGATAGGTTGATTCTTTGGACTATGCTAGCACATTTTGTTACCCTGGAAGAAATCTAAGCTAATTGCGTCACAACCAGAGGGCTGAGCTGTGCATAGAGGTGGATGACCTACCAGGGGCTCTGGCGACCAAAACATTTGCAATGCTGCATCTGTATAGTGGGTGGGAATGCTTGATAGTGCACCCTCACCTCAACAGGGCAGAACTAAGCTTATTTGGGACCTTTCCTGGGAACATGCAATGTCTGAGGTTAAATTTTCCACCTTGGCTTGGAATTTCCTCCTTGTTAATGTTTGGAGTTTTTAAACTATTTTGGGGGCACATTTCTCCCACTGTAAATCACTTTGACTTTCTGGGCCTTGACTCCAATTTCACTAGGTTTTTGGCCTGGGATTATTCACCGTGACTCCCACAGTAGGAAAAATATCCGTTGTTTTGCCATTGAGGCATTTTTTTCCTTTACTGTGGCCTGTTTCAAAATCACTGGCTATGTCTACACTTGCTAAAATTAGTTCGAATTAGTTAGTTCGAACTAACTAATTTGAACTAATTTTAGTTAGTTCGAATTAGCTTAATTCGAAGTAGAAAAAGTTAGTTCAAACTAAGCAAGTGCCATAAAGTTCGAATTAGCTATCCCCATTCGTTTCAATGGCCGGTTAGTTCGGACTAAGAAATTAGTTCGAATTAACATGGCCACATTGGCTAATTCAAACTAGTTAGTTCGAATTAACCCTTTAGTTTGAATACCCTATTCGAACTTATTTGTTCAAATTAAGGAAGCCCTTAATTCGAACTAACTCAAGCCTAGTGTAGGCATGGCTTTAGTTAGTTCGAATTAAGCCTCCTTAATTGGAACTAACTTGCCAGTGTGGACATAGCCACTGAGTAGGGGCAAATGAGGCCTCTTTCTAGAGAACGCAGAGCACTTCCAGACTCACTATGTAGCTCCAGCTCCCCTGCCCCACCAGTGCCCCCCCCCCCACACCACCTTGGCAGTGCATTTCAGTGGGTCCTGCAGTATCCCGGGCCAGTGCTTGTTAGCTAAATCTCAGCTGATGAAAGACTAGAGGCTGGGACATTCAAAGGAGGCTTGAGGGATGGGGCAAAAATCCCTCAAATGGCTTTGAAAATCCCAGACTAAGGGCTTCGCTGCACTTGCAATGCTACAACGGTGCGGTTGTGCCACGGTAGCGCCGCCATGTAGACACCACCTATGCTGAAGGGGAGGGGAGGCATAGGGTAATACGTCTCCGTAGGAGGCACTAGCTAGGTCAATGGATAAATTCTTCCATTCTTCCTTGTGCAGATGGGGCTGGAAGAGTTTGCATGGGAGTGGGGGAGGAAAAAGGGCTGAGAACCATTGATCCAACCTGTAAATGTATATGATGGAATCCACTTCAGGCCAGGGGCGTGGCAGCACCCCAACACCCCTAGTTCCAGCACCTATCACCTAGTGCTGTCTACACCAGGGGTTAGGTCACTTTTGGTGGGGATTTTTCATGCCCCCAAGTGATATAACTAGGTTGACTTGACTTTTTGCTGTAAACCAGGCCTAGGATGTTATGTCCCTTTCTCAAAAACAAATAGTTAGATATGGGCTGTAGATCCTAGTGCTTATGCCTCTAGAACAGTTGTTCTCAACTTTTTGCAGGTCATAACACACTTGGCAGCGTGTGCAATCCTACAGGACACACCAGCCCACTCAGGTGCCCCCATCCCCAAGCTGTCTGTGACACACTTATCGCCGTGTGGTGACACAGTAATGTGTCTTGACACAGTGGCTGAGAACTGCTGCTCTAGCAGCCCACATGAGGCTGTGTAAGTCTGTCTGTAGGTGTAATCACCTTTGAGGAGGGACTGGACAGACAGAAACACTGGAGATAGGCAGTCTGTGCATGAAGAGGGGTATCAATAGCAGTGTGATGTTCATTTCCAGGGGTGTGAACTCTGCATGTGCTGGCAGCATGTAGCAAAGGTGCATGAAAGGTGCAGGTTGGGACGTGGCTCTCCCTGCTTGTGAGCTGCATGTGCCTTTTGTCCTTGTTGAAGGAGGGCGACCTGCACGTGCGGAGGAGTGGAGGAATGCCGAGTATGTAAGTAGGATGACAAGAGTGGGGTGTGCGTGGGAGTGTGAACGCTGGGGGTGCAGAGGAGAGGGTGGAAGTCCGTGGCCAGGCAAGTGTGCGAATGTAAACTCCAGGTGTCTGTGTGGTCAAGGACTGTGAGGATTGCAGCCGAGTTGAGGGACAGGAGGTGAGACAGGTGTGTCAGCACAGGGATGTGCATTTCATACATGTGTGGTCTGGGGGGTGCACGTGTGCTGTGGAGGTGTACAGGCTGGAATATAAATTTTGATACATTTCAGTTGCTGGCGTGCATGGGCACCTGGATGCTGATGGCATAAAACCTGCTTTGAATTGAACCTGCTGCCGGCACAAAGGTTTCTGATAGGCCTGTGCCACTCCAGCAAGGCAGCAAAGAAAACCTTCTACTTCCATGCCACTCCACTCTCAGATCATTGTCTGCTGAGTTACTCTGCATAGACCAAGATGAATTGGCCAAAAGCGTGTAACCTGAAGTGTTGATGCAAAGCATCTGTTGTGAGGACAGGATGACACTGTTCTCCTCAGCCAAAATTCCCCGAATCCAAGCCTCTGAACACCCAAAGCCCAAGTGCTGGGCACAGTGTGTGGTGGGGACACCAAATCGTCCCTCGGGTAAGTGACAGTGCACAGAGAGAGGTTTTAAAGAGAAGGAATCCTATCACCATGGTTCTGTGATTCTGCATTTCTTCGAGAGAAATAAAGTCTGAACAATAGCAGTTTGAATTGGGGTGGACCATTGGGCACTCTGCGGAAATGAGTCCTACGCCTTGAAATGAGGAGCACTTGGGAGGTCTTTCTGCATGCAAGAGGCACTCACTGAGCCAGGAAACTCAACATCAGCCTGGGCAGCAGCAGCACGAACCCCTCTCCCCCGCTCCTCCCCACACACAGTGGAGTTTGGCACCGGAGCCCCCACTTGAGTTTCAAGCAGTGTTGAGAAATATTCAAACCATCAGCTGCAAAACAGATCCACTCCCGCCCAGCTCATGGCAGCCAGGGAAGGACAAGTACATCTGCTAATAACAGAGGCTGTCCCGTCTCTAAATTGCCACTCCCAGGCAAATGATAGAGGAAGTAGTGACAATCAAACTCCCACAACATGTCCACATGGACACAGCTGGGCTCCACAACTGTGTTTACTAGCTACATCCAAACACCCAAAGCCGAGCTCTCTCCATACACTGCTGCTCTCTTCAGCTCTGCTGGCTTCTGCAATAGAAGACAGGGAGGCCTGCTAGCGACTCCACCCAATACCTGCTACAGGTAGCTTGTGGCAATATCCTAGATGCTTTGCACTTGGGACTCAGACTAGAGCACAGCACAGAGAAAGCCCTATGGCACTAAACCCCAACCTTCTCCTGACGATGGTTAAAGGCTCAATGCTCAGGCTGCTCTGCCACAGGACAACTTTCAACATCATCTACCACAAGGTGCTGATAACTTGCTTAGAAGATAATCTTGAGGGAGATGGTGCAGTACCACAATGGTACCGAACTGCCTTGTCAACAGGACCTTGCCAGTGGCAATGGGTAATGAATCCTCCTTCCCAAAGGCCCTCAAATATAGAGCCCCTATGTCTCTATAACAGGAGGCAAGCATGTGCTGAAAGCTGTGCTGAGAGCATGTAGAAGTTGCTGGAATAACTTAGCATCTACAAGGGCTCAACCTAAAGCCTGTTGGAGTCAAGAGGGAAGCTTTGACTTGAAGGGGGCCTTGGCCAACCTTGTGTGTGCAACTGATATGGTGCAGAAAACTCCCATTGAGTCAATCGAACTGTCACAATCAACTTCCATGGTTTCATTCGATTCCTGTGATGCTGCTACGCAGTTTTGTGGGAAGAAGGTTAAATAGCTGTTGCTCTCATGGATTGAATGAGGACTGAAGAGGCACATAGGCACTGAAGGAGTTGAATAGTGGCAGGCTTCTACACAGGTGCACAGGTGAATTTAATCTAGTGACTTCACTGAAAGATGAGAACATTCAGTGTTCCTCAAGAGATGCCCAGAACCTGGCTGGACCGGGCTCTGAGCAGCGGTCTCTGACACATTCAAACACACAGGAACTCATCCCAAGAGACCTGAAAACTTCAGTTTTTTCCCTTGTAGATTAAAAAAACCCAGCTTTTCAACAATGTTCTGAAATGTTCACCAATAAATAAATGAATTTTTTAAAATAACCCACTTGTTTGAAATAGGAAAATTGCCTCAAATATATATATAAAAAATTAGTTTTCATTTTCTTAATGAAAAGAAAGAAAAGAAAAAATTTTGATTGCCTCACAAATTTTTGCCAGACCAAAAAATCTCCCCATACAAATGTTTCCTGCCCAGCTCTCGCGGTTTTTTCCCCCCCTCATCTAGGCACAAGTTATTTAAAATTCAATACTGAATTGTTCAAGGAGAATGACAGAATTTGCCTCAGAGCTTCATAATTCCTATTAAATGCTAAGGAGTGGAATTTGCATTGTTTTGCCTGTATGACTGATTCATTGAGTAATATTTTTATCACATAGAAAATACTTTAATTACTAAGTAACAACCCTGTGAAGCAGTTCAGTTACTTAACATAAGAAATGACTGAGTTTCTAAATATTGCAACAAATTACTTGCAGAATAAATAACTATTTTTATCACTCCCCAGAAAGGAGGGCGGGATTCATAGAGCAGATGTGGGGATTTGGATGCCATTAATTTTAATGGGAATTAGGTGTCTAGACACCATAGGGAGCTCTGAAAAAAATCTCGGCCCTAGTTCTTAACTTTCCGTGATTTCAAACAGTGTTATTTCTTTGGGTGTGTCTGTGACCTGAGCTCTCATCAGACATTACTTCTTCAGTGACCTGCCAATGATAGGATCCCCCTGAGTTTATTTGGTAAGCATTAATCACAGGGAATGATGCAAGTTGTGGTATACAGATTTTTCCTTCTGTTTTGCCTTCCTGTGTGCCCTGGCTCTGACATATATCAGATTGGACTATGGGTTGTCAGGGCAGGGACCTCATGTTTGCCTTGTCCACCAGAGAACCTAGTCCACTGAGCCTCACTAGCATGGACTGAACCCACCCATGCTTGCACCCCATTTCCTTGGCATCAGTCCTCAGGTGTAATGCACAAGGCCTGGGTCTGCTGGTGCCTCCTGGGGGCTCAGTCTGGTAACAGATTTTAGAATGGCTATAATTATTTACCCACTCAGTGCTGTAGTACCATCAGCTGCTAGGGTGGCAGTAATCTATCATATAGACTGCGACTTGGAAGCCCTTGTTGGTGCTGGTTCTGATTGGTCCCAATAATCACACCAACACATGGCTTAGAGAAAAGGTGTTTACTGGAGCTGGCAGGCTGCAGATACACTAGTGACAAAGGCTTAAGCAGTTACAGTTCAAAGGGAGCAACAGCAGTTCCCATTTGGGCCCCTGGAGAGTCCAGATGAGAGCCAGACCTCATGCCTGGGAAGCCCTCTCCAGTCCAGTTTCTATTCCAAACAAATAGGATCTTGCATGTTTCCAGGCCAGGCTCAGTTAGTATCTCTCATTGGGACCCCTCTTCATTGGTTCCCTGCCCAGCCGCTGCTGCTCCTGCGGAATCCCACCCAGACCTGCACCCCACTGTGATGTCTGGCTGTGACAGTCTGTTCCACAGCACCCGGGAATTTCTCTCTGCATCTGGTTTCTCTGAAGCTCCTGGCTTTCCATGCAGCTGCTGCTTCCAACAGAGCCCAGCCACTTCAGGTTCAGGACCCTGGCCTTTACAGATCCATCAGGAAGAGGCTGTGCAGTGGGGAGCTGACTGATGGGAGCTGTAGTCCCTAGCTTTGCAGATGCACCACAGAGTGGGGTCTCCACTTGGCTGTCAAGCTTCAGGCTGGCATGAGTGGCTTTAATCACTCCCAGAAACCTTACAAGGGCAAGCTCCTATGTTAATGAGAGCAAGGCTAATGATCTCAGGAGCCAAAAAGCCACAATAAAGGAGTCAGTGCAACCCTAGGTAGTGGGCAACCCCCCTGAAAAGCATGATTTAAATTAAGCAGGGAAGGTCACTGAAAGTAGACAGTGGCAATAGACATGCAAAGTTCCAAAGCAATGCAAATAACCTGACATTATCCAAAGCCCACCCCAGGTGGAAGGAACCTGTTCCACCAGGGCTCACTCCCATCGCACACTAAGGGGTAGCCAGGGATGCTGAGCACTGAGTGAACAAAAAACCTCATGTAGGTGCATCATGACTGTAGAGTGGCTTGTAGACTGTGGAACCTGTAGCCATAGGACAATGCCCAGGGCAGAACTTTCTCTCTTTAACACACTTGGAGGTTTTACTCAGCACTAACCCACAGGAGATTACCATGCTCCACTCGCAGCTTCCTTCTCTAACCAGGGTCCAGTGAAAGGTAACTGGCAGTTTTGGAAACTGGACCACCCACTATGTGCTTTCCCTTTGCTGATAACTTTGAGAAAAGCCATGGCCCCAAGTCATGTGTCCCACTTCCACTTTGGAAGGCTGGAAGAAATGGGATCTGGCCCTTGGCACAGAATGAGTTTGACCCTGTGCTTTACAATGATTTTTTTCCCTACCTGTTTCTGCAGCTCAGCAGTTATGTGGACCTATGTACTCTTTCCCTGGCATCTGAGTTCTTAGCCTATTCTTCCCAATCACAATCAGGAACCGAGAGTGGCCTGTCACTGCAAAGGACATTAGACTAGCTGTTAGCCCATGGAGCTCAGCCTGCATCTTCAAGTCTCCAGTGAATACCAGCAGCACAGCTAGATGAGAGGGAGAAAGTTTGCCTCTGATACCATTGAGATCCCAGCTCCTGCACTTACCCCCCATCTCAAGCAAATAAGCCATTTTAGCATGCTGATATAGTGAGTATGCAAGGTGCCAGCTTCCTCTGAACTAGTCTCTCTTCCTCCTGCCCATCACCTGATGAGGACCATCATGGGGTGCAGCCCTCACCAGCAGGCTAATACCACCTCTTGGTTTTTTAATCCCCAGGACTGGGGATTAGCTTGAGACTGACACCCATGTCTACAGTCTGCACACTGGCACTCTGTCTCTGCTCCCCCTACAGCTCCGCTCACAGCTCCCAGGACTGCAGCATCCTCTTCTTGACTCAGCCCTCTGGCTAGGTCATTGTCTGGATTTCCCCCTTCAGGGTGGGGAGGGTATCTCTGTCCAACAGTCCAGTCACTTCCCCAATGGCCAGGATCCAGATCCACCCACTACTCCAAGTCCCAACCCAAGGAACCTGTAAATAGCAGCCTCCAGCTGCTCCTTTCTAATGTCTCTCAATGCTGCTCTCTTTCCCTGGGCCACTTCCCCATTAACCCCTGCACCTTCTTTGCCCTTATCTCTGGGCCTCCTCTGCTCAGTCCAAAGTGCTTACTGGTTTCTCAGCCCTCCTAGGACACAATCCTAACTCCCTAGGCTCCCAACAGCAACTGATCTACCCTGTCCTGCAGCTCCCTTTTATATGGACCTGCTAGGTCTTGATTGGCTATTCCTTGCATCTCCTCTCCTATTGGTTGCTTGCTGTGCAGGCTCCCTAGTGCTCTAGTAGTCCCTTGCATGGCAGTGTGGGGCAGATACCACATCACAGGGAACTTTTCCCAGTTTTTCCAGATGCCTTTGTCATCTGTCTGAAGCTGTGCTCTCTGAGCCAGCCTATTGCACCAGATCTGCACACCAAAGTGTTGCTTCTCATAGGCCCATGTTTCTAATCCTGGAACCTTTCCAGATCCCTGGCATTTTGCTTGGAGATTTTGCTGTTACCTTGTGCACTGTCCCAAAGGAGCTGCCATATCTGTAGCTTTCTGGCTGGCGGGATCAAGCTGAACCAGCTGGAGCCTATCACAAAGACTGTTGCACCTACAGCATCACTCATAGACTCTAAGGTCAGAAGGGACCAATATGATCAACTAGTCTGACCTCCTGAACAATGCAGGCCAGAGAACCTCACCCACCCACTCCTGTAATAAACCTCTAACCTATGACCGAGTTATTAAAATCCTCAAATCATGCTTTAAAGACTTTAAGAGAATCCACCAGCAAGTGACACAAGCATCATGTGCAATTAGCCTCAGCCAGAGTGAGGGGAAACCTTTGGACTCCAGGATTCTGGGGTGAGTTTGGCTGGAACCCTGACACAACCTGTGTTTCATGCATGGATTATGTAAAAAATTGGAAAGGGAGCTCAGAAAAGCCACAAAAATGATCGAAGGGCTGGAGAAAATGCCCATCAATAAGAGACTTAAGGAGTTTGAGCTGCTTTGCTTCTCAAACAGAAGATCAAGAGATGACTCCGTTGTACCTTGATGGGGAGAAAATACTGAGTCCGAAAGGGCTCTTTAATCTGGTGCAGAAAAGCAGAACCGATGGCTGGAACCTGAAGCTAGACCAATTCAGATTGGGAACAAGGCACACGTTGTTTTTGCAGTGAGGTTGATTAACCACTGAAATAAATTGATGAGGGAGGTGGCAGAGTTACCGAGTTAAGTCTCCAATCCAGACAAGCTGCCTTTCTGGAAGATGCACTAGCCAAACACAAAGGATTGTACTCAATGCAGGTAAACCTGGTTGCAATTCTCTGGCCTGAGATATACGGGGATCAGATTGCATGCTCTAATCAGGGGGACCAGATGTCCCAATTTTATAGGGACAGTCCCAGTATTGGGGGCTTTTTCTTAAATAGGTGCCTATTATCCCCCATCCCTATTTTTCACACTTGCTGTTTGGTCACCCTAGCCCTAATAGCTACTTTTGATCTTAAAATCTATGAATCTGTGAGCTGGATAACAACACCTCCCCTCTGCCTCCCATACTCAGGAGAGTGGGAAAAATCCAGAAAATCTGCCGCCACACTGAACCTGTCATTCCGCTGCCTGTTTCCTAGTGCTGTCTGTTTCTCCCCTCTCATGCTCTGCATCTGCTTTGATGCACCAACTGGGGCTCCCGCTGGTACACAGCTGCCCCTCTTCATGTGCAGCTCCCTGTCCAAGTCCCAGCTGTGGACCAGGGTGTCACTGAGATAGGCACTGTGTAAACAGAACCAGACATCAGCTCCTGCCCCAAAGAGCTCACAGTCTGAATATGACAAGAGACAAATGGGTGGGACAGACATATGGGCAAGTACAAGGAGATTATACTGACCATCACGATGGTCTCAGCTCACCAGCTGCCTGACCATTGTCAAGTTTGTTGCAGGCATCCCAGCAAAGGAGTGGTTTGAAAGAGGGCAGTGAGGGAGCTTTGTAGATGTTTATGGACAGCATCTTTCACGGGAGGAAGCACCACGGATTGGTAGAGTCCAAGGCCAGAAGGGACCATGCGATCATCCTGTCTGACCTTCTGCCTTGCACAGGGCAGAGACCTGCCACCAAATACTCCTTTAATCATTCTTGTGGCTCTTCTCTGAGCCCTCTCCAATTCCTTAATTGTGGGCACCAGAATGGGACACACTGTTCCAGCAATGGTCACAATAGGGCCAAATCCAGAGGTAAAAAAATCTCTCTGGTTATTTTTTCATTCATTTGCTCTTTCATTCTTTGTGCTTAGTGGTATATATTTACATCTTATCATATTAAAACACATATTGTCTGCTTGTGCCCAGTTTATTCCTTTGAATTAGTGACCTGTCCTCTTTATTATTTACCACTACCTCAATTTTTGTGTCAGCTGCAAATTTTATCAGTGATGATTTTATGTCTTTTTCCAGATCACTGATGAACGTATTAAATAAGCACAGGCCCAAGAACCAATCCTGTGGGATTCCACTGGAAACACAACCGCTTGATGATGATTCCCCATTTACAGTTACACTTTGAGACCTATCAGTTAGCCAGTTTTTAATCCACTTAATGTCTGCCATGTTCATTTTATATCATTCTAATTTTTTAATCAAAATGACACACAGCACTAAATCCAAATCCTTATAGGCTTCTAAATAGATTATGTCAACCTTTATTAATCAAACCTGTAATCTCTTCAAAAATAGATATCTGGTTAGTTTGACAGGATCTATTTTTCATAAACCCATGCTGATTTGCATTAATTAGATTACCCTTCTTTAGTTCTTTATTAATTGAGTCTTGTATCAGCTGCTCCAGTATCTTGACAGAGAAAAGTGTCAGGCTGACAGGCCTATAATTACCTGGGTCATCCTGTTTTCCCATTTTAAAAATTGGCACAAGTCTCTGAAACTTACCCTGTGTTTCAAGATTTAGTGATAATCAATATTAATAGAAGTCAGACAGCTCTTTTAAAACAAATGGATGCAAGTCATCTGGACCTGCTGATTTGAGAATGTCCATCTTCAACAGATTCTGTTTAACACTCTCCATTGATCCTAAGGAAATGGAAGACTGCCATCATCATCTAGGATAAGACTATATCATCTACTCCCCCCCAAATATGGAACAGAAATATGCATGCATTGAATGCTTCCACCTTTTCTGCATTATGGTTGATAATTCTACCATCTCCACCTAGTAGTGGACCATTACCAATGGCAGGAATCTTTTTGTTCCTAATATATTTTTAAAAAGCTCTTATTGTCCTTGTGTCCCTTTTCAGCTCTTATCCATCTTCTACAATTCCTCACTTCTAATTTATGTTCATTGCTATTAACTTCCCTTTTCTCCCATTCATTATATATTTTTATTTTTACACCTGCCTTCACTTCTCCTCTAAACCCTGTTGTTTTTTAATCAGCACTTCCTTCTTCCTTGAGTGTAAGCCCAATCTAGTAAGGTGTTCTTACTCGTGTACCAATTACCAGTCACATTTTTTAAATTAAATTCTTCCCCCCAGCTGATTAGGCTCATAATTGTTTTCAGCTTTATGAAATTGGCCTTATTAAAGTACTACATTGACATAGTATTGGTCTGGACTTTATTCTCCTTGCACATTATAAATGTGATCAAATCATGATCACTTGTAGCTACTTGACCATTTAATTTTTAGCTCTGTAATCCATTCCTCTTTAGCTGTTAGGACAAGGTAGGACAAGCGGGTAGGAATCAATGGCGCGATGTCTGGTTGGCAACCGGTAATGAGTGGAGTGCCCCAGGGGTCGGTCTTGGGGCCGGTTCTATTCAACATCTTCATTAATGATCTTGATGATGGAATAGACTGCGTGCTTAGTAAGTTTGCGGATGACACCAAGTTGGGGGGAATGGTAGATACTCTGGAGGGCAGAGACAGGATCCAGGGAGACTTGGACAAATTGGAACACTGGGCCAAAAGAAACCTCATGAGGTTCAACAAAGACAAGTGCAAAGTCCTGCACTTAGGACGGAAAAATCCCATGCACTGCTACAGGCTGGGGACCGATCGGCTAAGTAGCAGCGCTGTAGAAAAGGACCTGGGGGTTATGGTGGACGGGAAGATGAATATGAGCCAACAGTGTGCCCTTGTTGCGAAAAAGGCCAATGGCATATTAGGCTGCATCACTAGGAGTATTGCAAGCAGATCGAGGGATGTGATAATTCCCCTCTATTCGACACTGGTCAGGCTGCATCTGGAATACTGTGTCCAGTTTTGGGCTCCCCACTACAGAAAGGATGTGGACAAATTAGAAAGAGTCCAGTGGAGGGCAACAAAAATGATTAGGAGACTGGGGCACATGACTTATGAGGAGAGACTGAAGGAACTCGGCTTATATAGTCTACAGAAGAGAAGACTGAGGGGAGATTTGATAGCAACCTTCAACTACTTGAAGGGTTGCTCCAAAGAGGAGGGAGCTAGGCTGTTCTCGAGGGTAACAGAGGACAGAACAAGGAGCAATGGTTTCAAATTACAGCTGGGGAGGTCAAGGTTGGACATTAGGAAAAACTTTCTCACTAGGAGGGTGGTGAAGCATTGGAATGGGCTATCTAGGGAGGTGGTAGATTCTCCATCTTTGGAGATCTTTAAGGCTTGGTTAGACAAAACCCTGGCTGGGATGATTTAGGGGGAGTGGTCCTGCTTTTTAGCAGGGGGTTGGACTAGATGACCTCGTGAGGTCCCTTCCAACCCTATGATTCTATGATTCTAAGGTCTAAGGTGTTTCTTTCTCAGCTTGAACTCCAGGAAAACATATCTTTGCAGGATGAATTGCCTGCCAGGGACTCTTCCCCCAATGAGTCCTTGAGGAATCACCTTCGAGGGTGCCAGCCTTCAGTCCAGGCCTGACTGTCTCTCATGAAGGTACCAGTTGCAGATCAGCAGCAAACTCCCTCTTTCTTTGTTACTTCTCTCCCTCCGAGAGACAGACTGAGGCTGCGTCTACACTGGTAAATTAAGTCGACTTAAGCTTGCTTAAGTCGACTTAATTTACCCTGCATCTACACTACAGTTTCCTTAAGTCGACCTAAGCAGCTTGCTTAAGTCAACTTAAGGAAAATAAAGTCGACTTAATTAAAATTAAGTCGACTTTATAACACCACCTTTCAATTTGACCTAAGGCTTAAGTTGACTCCCTAGAGTCGACTTAATCCAGTGTAGACGTGGGGTAGCCCTAAGTCGACCTAGGGCTACCCCAGGGCTACACCGATGCCCTCCCTGCTGGGGGGGGCACAGGGGGAGCCCGGCATGCTCCCCCACAGGGCAGGGCAGAGTCCTGCCCACCCTGCCCCTATGCCCTGCCAGGGTCCCTGTCCCCCTTTGCCCCATTGTACCTAGGTACAATGGGGCAAAGGCTGAGCCCCCTGGCATTGGGCCAGGGGTGCCCCCTGTCCCCATGGACCTCCCCCAGGTTCACGTAAGCCCCTAGAAGTTGACCTAGGTGTCCAGTGTGGATGCTCTAGGTCGACTTTTTAAGTTCCCCCCAAAGTCGACTTTATTTTTAAGTGTAGACACACTAAGTCGACTTAACTAAGTCGACTTAAATTAACAAGTGTAGACATAGCCCTAGAGTGGCTGCTGCCGTTCCACAGTCTTAAGGCCCAGAGAGTGCCCATTCAGAACCGTGGGTGTGTATCTGTGTCACCAATTGAGTCTGTCCCTGGGCAATTTAGTTGATGGGGTCTCTTACAGATGTCTCTGGCAGGTTAGGAGAGGACATTGGTGTTAGTCTCCCAACAGCTGGTAGGAGGAGGGGAGGCCAGAGTAGGGATGTCCCCGCAGATGTCCATGGCAGGATGGAAAAGGGAGGTCAGGAGGTGAGTCTTGTTTGCGAGGCTCTGGGCTTTGTCAGTGTGTGTGTTAAATTCCCTGGTTGTGTTCGTAGAAACCGGGGGACCCTTCCTTGGCTTGTGAGAGACATACAGGCATCCCCCTGAACCACCAGCTTCTTTGGGGTCTCCTGCTTGCCAGGTGAGCTGTTGTTTGTGCAGTTGTACAGATGAAATGTATTTATAGATGTTGTTAAATCGTAACTGTGCAGCTGAGAGGCTGGGCCAATTCCAAGGACTCCTTGCATCAATGTGGCTGGGGATGGAGGCAGGTTACATATTTACACATTAGTTTAAAATGTGGATTCTTTCCTCCAGGGACTGGAGGGGCTCAGAGGCAGCTGCTCGAGCCATCAACTATTTATCTGTGTTTTCCAAACATTTACCTAATATTTACATAATAGATGCAATATTAGTATTATCTGTAATAATTTATATGATACCAGAAGGGATTTCTCTTGGCCAATCAGCTGGCTGGGGAGTTGGCCACAATTCCCTGTTAAAAGCCCTGAAAAATACACATTAATAAGCCATAAAATAGCTTATTCATAAAAGCACAAAGAAAGGGGGCCTGATCCAGAGAGGTGCTGTCTGACTGCACTGCCCTCTGGAATCACTGGCAATAGAGAGGGCTCAGCACCTTTGCAGGATCCACCTCTACAATGTCTTGTGATAAATACTAATGGACACATTTGACATTGCTCCTCCCCAGAGCCAGCTTTTGCATTTTGGGGTTAGCCTGTAAAATAAGTTTTTGATGCCCCACACCTGCACTGACTATGTAGGGCTCCTGTCCCCCATAAGCACCCTGCTGTGCACAGACTGGCCTGAAGATTTGGGGAGGAGGCAAGCAATGAATCCATGCCACACACCCCACATTACCTGGCCCTCCCTTCATAGGTGTTCTTGTCTCTACTCCCCTCCAAGCCCACCCACCAGTGAGACCAGCTATGACCCCTTTTTATATACTTTGCTCACAATCATCTGTGAATTCCTGTCTCACCACCTGGAACATCTCCTGGAACCAATCTGCAAGATCACTGCCCTCCTCCTTTGGACTGGGAATGATTACTGGCTGTGGTAAGGGCCAGCTGGAGAGGCTGCATGCTGATATGAAGGACAGAGAGGCTTGTGGGAGCTGGCTCATAGTGCAACAGAACATGGCACTGGGAGCCTTGGGTAAGCAGTCGTGTGTTGTATTTCAGTCTGCTCCTCAGAGTCTCCAACTCCGCAGCCACTTGCCATATTCAAACCAGATGCATTATCCGCTTGTCAGCAGTGTAAGGTACATGGGGGATTTCGTTCACATGCTCTGGACCTGTCCCAAGCTAAACAAATGATGGAAAGGCATAATTAACCCACTATCGAAAATAATCCGCAGGGAGCCCGCTGAGTCCAGGGCTCTGCCCACAGCACAGGGCGGCTTGCCTCAAGAGTGGTGGTGCACAGAGGCATTTGTGCCCTCAGCTGAAACGCAACAGGAGGTGGGAATGGGAGACTCACAAAGGTGCATCTACACTTACAAATTAAGGAGGCTCAAGTCAAATTAATTTACTCTGCGACTACACTGGCCTTTCCTTAAGTCGACTTAAGCTGCTCCTTAAGTCGAATTAAGGAAAAGTTAGTTTGAATTAATAACACCTCGTTTTAATTCGAACTAGCACTTAAGTCGACTTTATCAAGTTGATTTAAGCCAGTGGAGATGTGGAGTAATGCCTAGGTGGACCTTTTTAAGTCAACTTAAAACATTAAGTCGACTTATTAAGGCCAAAAAGGGGCCACGTTTACACTTGAAAAGTTAAGTCGACTTTCGTCAAGTCGACTTAATAAGGTCCACTTTACGTCGACTTAATATTTACCTTATTAAGTCGACTTCATAAAGTCGACCTAACTTTTCAAGTTTAGACATAGCCAAAGGGACCAGCGCTTGGCCGTTGGGAGGAAGACAAACCCAGGCACTATGGGCACTCTAGTAGCCTTGCACTTTTTCTGGGACTGTTGAAAGGGGCTAATCTTGTGTGCCCTGCCAGCAAGAGGAGACATAACACAACGAAAGGCCAACAAATGGGGGAGGGGCACTGATATCAGGGTGACAGGTGCAGGGTAAAGGCCTAGATCAGAGCTCAAGAAAACCTAGGCGCCAGGTCACCATGGTGACCGGAGATTGTAGTCTGGCTCCTAGCTCCACTGTGGAAATGCAGCAGAAGAGTGCCCTCTGGCAACTAAAAATAAAATTGCTGGTGCCTAGCTGGGAGCCAGTTTTGTCGAGCCCTGGCCTAGATGAACAAGCCCATACACAGATGGCCAACCTGCATGTAAATCAGATTTCTTTCCCTGAGTGATGCACGCCCCTGGCAGGTCCTGCTGGGATGGCACTAGAGCAATGGGCACTTTGCCTTGTTCAGTTCAGCAGGATTCGGACATGGTGCTTATGGGAGTGACATAACTGCGGCCAAGTTCGCCTCTGAGGTAGCCAGGTGCGGCTTTGCTCACTGCAACCGAATCACACCCTCTTCTGCCAGCCAGGCACCCACCAAAGGGGGTTAAACCCTACTGGGGTTACATCCAGCACCACATCACTGCTCTCCTGCCTTACTCCTGAACTGCTCTTCGCCTGCCTTCTGTCGCAGGGAGAGTGGGTAGTCTTCAGAGCTCTTCCACCACCTCTGCCATCTTTGGGGGACAGCTCACGCCAACCCTATTAGGCTCATTAGTGACTGGCTTGAAGTCAGTCTGCAGACAGGGAGTGAGGAGGGATCACTTCTCTCCTCTGTCATTTTCCAGGAAAGAGCTTCTGTTGTTTGGGAGCCTTGACTGCCCCTGGCTGCAGAGAGACCCCATGGAATAACCACATACACAGTGGGGGTCAGGGAGAGGGAAGGTATTAAGTATTTGCACTCCAGGTTAGATTAAATTGATGTTTAAAGCCATGGTAGATTTTTTTTTCTTGTCTTTCTGATGTTACTATAGGGCAGGGGTGTGTGTGCCAAAATTGAACTTTGACCTCTTTTGGAGGGGCATGTTCTGTGCGCTCCCCTCCCCCGAACCACTTCCCTAGCCTGGAAGAAGTTTCTTCTTTCCCCACCACCACTGTGGTCCCAGGGCTGTAGTTCTGTGCGTGTGGGGGCATACCCCTGCTTGCTTCTGCTTGTGCATACCCCTGCTACAGGGCAGAGTTAAGGTGGTTTGGATGCCCTCACTGCGCATTCCCAGATTTTAACATATATGGATTTCTTTTAAATTTACTCTTAATTCTCAATTGCCTGGGTTTATAAAGCTTGTTTTTGGAATAATTGCAGCATCCTGATAATATATTTGACCTTAAATTACTGAGATATGCATAGTCTCAACCCTAACTTCAACTCAACAAACCCTTTTGTCTGGGAATGTTCATCTTAAAACTTATTACCATTTTCCTCCATTCTCCTTGAGCAAGAAGCCCAAAGCAAATGTTCCTGTGGGATATTTTTGATTATTTACAGATATGGAGAATCAGCTTTGGATCTCGTTTAACTCTCCGGGCCAGATTCACCAGGGTGAGGTGGTGGCTGCATGCTCCTGTGGCCTGTGCAGGGCAGCTGGTGCGGAATGCCACTTATGCTGGGTTTGCATCGACTTGAGTTGCCAGAGCCATTCAAAGCAGCTGGAGCATCTCGGCCAACTCCCTCCCACCCGTTTCCTTGTCCAGCTTGGTTGGAATCCAGGAACTGGGGAAATGCTGTCTCCATCTGAAGGCTGGCTGGAGTCACAGCTCCCAGGTGGGATGGGATTTGGCATTCTGCACTGCTTGGATTTGCCAGCTCAGAAATACTTCACATGTCACAGGGTTCAGACAACATTTGAGGCCCCGTTGAAGCCCACAGATGAGACGTGGGAACTTCTTTCCTGCACCCTGCCTAGTGCCCGCTTTGACGGGGCTCCTCCAGTCACGTTCTCTGCAAAGCCTGTAAGTGAAGGGGGTAGCTCTTCTGCTGCAGTCTTTCTCTTGCCCACAACCAGGACCATTCACACTTGGCCACTACAGCTCAGCTCCCACTGGGGAGCTTGAGGTGCCTTCAGGAGAATGATGCCAGGGCACCGAGAGGCAAAGCCACTTGCCCAAGTTCTCACAGTGAGCAGAGGTGAGAGCCAGGACTCCTGAGTCCCAGCCTGCCCCTGTTGGCACCAGCAGCACGTTGTATCACACTCTGCCTGTCCCTCTCCCATCTCTTACTGGCCTCGCCCATTGTGTCTCTTCTTGTACCACTGCTCCACTGTCAGCCAGGTCCTTCTCCCCTGTTCCTGGCCTCCCTCAAACCCATTTACCCAATCCAGCTTTCTGTCTTCTCCATTGCTCCCCACTCAGCTCCTGTGCCTCCTGCCAAGTCCCGGGCAGGTGAGTGAGTGGATGTGAGGTGCCTGGTGTCCCCTGGCCTGTCGTGCTGGGGACAGAGAGGGGCAGGGAAGCCAGGTGGGATCAGTGATAATGGGAAGGGGGACCAGGCATCCCCAAGAGTGGCCCTTTCCTCATGGCCCAGAAGAGGAGCTGTGCAGGGAACCTGCGTTGGAGCAGCACTTCTACAGATGCCCAAAGCTGTGCCCCAGCAGAACCTGCACCCTGGGGTTAAAATGCTGATGCATGCCCCACCAAGCCAGAGAGGCTCCTTCTGAGGCTTGCTGGTGGAGCTGAGTGGCTAGTCTCTGCACGCTGCTACATGCAGTCCAGCTTTTCTCTCAGGAGCATTGTGAGGCGGCTCTGCCGCTGCCCTGGCAATGCTCCCTGTGTCAGAATGACACCCAGGAACACCTCTACTCTCCCTATGGGTTATCTCAGGTTGAATGTCATTGTTCCCGGGAGAAGGGAGCCATCTCTGGGTGGCTGGGTGGGCGCTTTGCAGCTTGTTGTAGAGTTGCTCTGTAACCAAAGTGCAGATGGAGGTTGGTGTCAAAGGCCCGTTGGCATCTGGCTCAGCCCTCTAAGCCTCCCCATTAGTGGGAGGGGAAGGTGGGCAAGCTAAACTTGCACATCCTGTGAATTACACATACCCTTCCCTAGCAAACTGGGAGCTGTTTGTAACACTTGTGCTTGGTCTGCCTCACTGTCAGTACATTCTCCATCAGCTTCTTTACATTCCAGGTAGGCCAGCCTGCTAGATGCTCCATCTCCAGGTAGGTGGGAAGCAGCCTACAAGCAAGCATGGACAGTGTGATAACACACAAATGTCTGTTCCCGTTCTCGGCCAGGCAGCACAGAAGCTATTTATGGCTCCTTACACTGGAGTTTCTTAGGCTTGGTCCCTTTACAGCTCATTTGGCTACAGTTGCTTGGATGCCTTTTGCACTGCCTGGCATCACTGCGTTCGTGACCGCTAGCAAAGCCAGATGGCCCCGTGTGTTCTCAAGGGATAGTCTGTTGAGCTCATGAGCCTATCCCCGTGAAGCTGCATTTTGTAAGATTACGTCTTTCCGGTGAGGACATCGGGATGGTGCTAGGAATACCTCCCGTCTGTCATTGCAAACTGTAACCCTGTCAGGGTCCCAAAGATTGGGTTGTGGCCTATCTCATTTGTAACGATGACTCAGTGATTCCGTGGCTAGAGAAGTTCTTTCATAATGAAACAAAGAATAGTTCAAGTGAGGAGAACATTTTCCAGCTAACAGTCAATTGGCCAGAAAAAAAATGCATTTTTCATGGCACCAAAACTATGAATGAATCAAATGTGATGAATAGTTTCAGCCAAACTCGCCTGAAACCCAACATTTCAGAAACGCTGAAATGGTTCAGTTAAACAAAACCCTGAAATGAATTGCTTTGAATTGTCCTTTCACAAGGACATTTTCAAAAACCAAAATGTCAAAAATGTGATTTCAGTTTGATATTTCATTCTGACCCAGAGAAAACCACGCAAACACACAATTCAGTTCTGGTTCAGAACTAGCTGCATTCTCCTCCCTCCTCTCCTGCCGCCCTCCACTTCTCCCTCGATTTTTGGTGTGGCCACTAGTCTGAAAAATTCTTCTTAAAGGACCTTCTGAGAGGTGTTAGCCAGGGGGGCAACAGGTAGCCAGGCTTATAAGCAGGACAAGTGCCTTGCCTCATCAAGCAGAGGGGACTTTGGCAGTCCACTGGCACTTGCTGGTTATCCAGGGAACCAGTCTCTGTGGTCAGTCAAAAGATTAATGAACTCCAGTCCACAAGAGCATTTTTATAGACCCAGACTGAAAAGGACCTCCATCCCCTCTTCCGTCTCCATGAGTGAGGCACTTCAGATGCAGGTAGTGCTCAGGAGTAGCATGCATATGGGGTTAGCTGTCCATCAGGACTCTGTTGTAGGTTCCCTCGTGCAGCACTGGTATTTGAACATGGGATGGTTGCCCTCATGGCACTGCTGGTGGTCACAGCCATGAGCAGTTTCATTCTGTGAATTGCCTGTTATCGAGAATCAGGTGTGATTCCAAAGAGTGCTGATGGGGCTTCTTCTCATGTCTCTGCACTGTGACCTGTCTCCTTGACCTCCCAAGGGTTTGATACTTTCTCATGACTTCCTAGCTTGTTCAGGGCACCAAGATGCTTATATGGCCTTTAGACAGGGGAGAACTCTACAGAGGATGTCTACATAGCAAAAACAGCCCTGTGGCAGCAAGCCTCTAAGTGTGATGACTGGGACATGGCCAATCTAACTTAGGCTATGTCTACACTAGGAAAAGTTAGGTCAACTTTGTTAAGTCAACTTAAAGTCAACCTTATTAAAGTCAACTTAACAAGTGGCAACATTTTAAGTCGACTTCGTCCACTTTGTTAAGTCAACCTAACTGCCCTTAGGTTGACTTAACAAAGTGGACTTACGCGTCCACACTGGGCTTAGGTCAACCTAAGGAAGGGTTAGGTCGACCTAAGAAGGCTTAAGTCGACCTAATGATTGGTAGTTATTAAGTTGACTTAAGCTTTCATTAAGTCGACTTAAGGAATTTCTTAAGTCGACTTAATGAAAGCCTAGTGTGGACGTGGCTTAATTTAAGTCGACTTAAGCCTCCTTAAGTTGCCAGTGTAGACATAGCCATAGTGATCAGAGCAAGAGTTGAGAGTAAGGCCAAGTCTGATACCAGGAGGTCAGCATCCCAGGCAAGAGGGCAAACTGAAGTCAGGTGTTAGGAAGCCAGCAGGGTCAGGTTACCAAGAGATCTGGCACCTCAGGGGAAGTGGCCTCGAGTAGAGTGAACCCAGTTACATGGACAACTTCCTGTTCCTGCACTGGGTGTAGAAGGAAGCTGGAAACCAGCCCAGGCCCTCCAGCATTCCGCCAGTGGTGTCCAGGACCAGGCTCCTTCATCAGAGATTAGACAACAGTCGGCAGGTCACTGGGTGCCAGGTGGATCCTTACTAGCCCCCAAAGAGAGCATAGACCAGTCTTTGAGACCTGTGTCCCTGATACAGAACCTGGGTCAAATAATGTGGTCTTGTGATAGGGGCTAAAACTAGCAGCTCGGGCTGGAGCCTGGGTGCTGAAATGTGGCAAGCTGGGTGGACCTTGGTGGTGGGCCTGAATACCTATGCTGCTATTGTGAGCGCTGCAAGCCTGAGTCAGCTGACCCAGGCTCGGAGACTCGCTGCAGCAAGGATCTTTTTGCTGTGTAAAACATGCCCATAGTTTATCCCAGGGCAGGTCATGGTCTTATTGCACTTTCTGGGGAAATTCTTTATCGTCCGAATCTTCATGTGACCATCCTTGTAGTGCCTATACAGCAAACCCCAGGCTAACACCATCTGCATTATTGTCTGTGTGTCATATTCTTTTCTTCACCATCATTCCCAGGGGGTCATTCCCAGGGGGGCTCACCTGGCAGTTGACTTCCAGGGGAGAAGTGTCCTGGTGCTTTATGGCCTTTACTGGTGGGATGACCAGTGCATCAGGCTTGTCTGGTGCTATGAAACTGGTAAGACGTAAGGCTGGGTTTTCAGTGATGGCTAAAGGAATTAGGTACCCAACTCTCATTGAAATGGGTGCCCACCTCCCTGAGGAGACAGTCTAAACTTAACACAATCTTTTGTTCCAGCAAAAGAGGACCATGCTGCAAGACACCTTTGTGGGTGCCTTCTCCATGGCACTGCAGTGCTGGTGGAGCAGAGGAAGTCTAGACCTCTTCTGGCTTTGAATACACAGGGAATTTACACACCCATCATCCTTTCTCATTAGTTCATTCATAATTTAATTGGTTGATATAAGCCAGTGCAATGTACAAGTGTCAAGTGTGCTGATGAGTTCCTGCTATTTAGATTATTTGGTCAGCTGTACCCACACCAAAAGAACACTGGATTGGCTCCAAGCCCTACCAATAGCTGTGCCTCAGTGGGCCTTCCACAGGCAGCTACTAGATTCCACAGGCAATAAGTGAGTCTGCACATACCATCACCAAGGAGAAGGTGGTAAAGTTGTCAGACTCAGCTGCGGGTTAGACACCAACATGTTCGCCCTAAATTCCTGGGTCACCAACACTTCTGTAACAACAGAAACACTCTTGAAAATTTGTTTTTACTCCAAATTACTGATACGTGTCCAATCAATTCCCCCTGAACAAAGACTTTCATCTCAGCCTTGCAGATATTTGAATGTCGCACACCAGAAGTACCATGGCATCAGCATTAGGATCACACTGACTTACTACAACCTCAAGAGGCAACTTAATCAGTGCCTCTTTTAGGAAGTATATTCAGCCATAATTGCTATCTAGCTAGGTGCTTATTGTCACAATTCAGGGCAACTGTACCTGTATTTCCCCATTGTGGTCCAAGAAACCTAGCCTATCCTCAGGGTGCTGGCTCCCAGCCATCACCTGCATTTCTCTTCTCCTGACCAGAGTTTTTCATCTGCCTAGGTCTTTTATTCCCAGCAACCCAGACAGCCTAAAGAAGACAGCGCTTGCACTTTGCTTTCTCTTTGAAAGCTGTGAACAGTGTGATCGCTCACCGGACGTCACCCATCAACCTTAGAGGACTTCAGTAGACCAAAGTCTTTCTAACTACTCTCAGAAAGGATTGGGGGAGTCAGTTTAACTCAGGCTATTTACCTAAAAGGCCTTTCTTTGTTTGTTAGTCAGAGAATCCAGTTTGAAACAGCATATCTGAGCTGCTCTGGCTGGTGGTAATTCTCAGGAGCTGTTACATCCTGAATGAATTTACCTAATCACTACCCACTGCTGTTGGTTCCTGGAGACCTGTGGTCACCCTGCCCACATGAAATTACAGACAGTCCCTGCCCCACAACGATACATGAACTTATGACCGTGAGTGCCAGGAACAGCCCGTACCTGTCATACTGATACAGTTCTCCATCACCCTAGAATCTGAGCATCTCACAAAGGTTACTGTGTGTATCCTCAGACTTTCCCCAGGAGGTGGGGAGCACAGATAGGACCTGAGGCATACACAGAGGAGATGACTCACCAGAAAGTGCCTTTGCAGACCTCCTGACTCCTAGATCACAAGGCTCCATCCAGTCCCTTTCTTTCTCCCTGTGCCTTGTTGCTGGCTGGCATGTCCACAGTTAGGCCATTACCGTTCTCTCTTTGATGGTGGCTCTTGAGACTGAAGCTTTAAACGTAAAGCCTGGGGTGGGTCAAGCTTTCTAGATAAAATTTGTGTTGCAGTGGCTGCCAGAGGCTGCAAAAATCACCACCATTTAAACAAAGGTTGTCCACTGTAACAGGCATACCCAATGGTGACTGGAGCCTGGCTCCTCTCCCCATCTTCTTACCCCCATATTCCCTTCACTGGACAATCAAGGAGTCACCATGTGGCCTAACTATGGCCTCCCTAACTTCCTTTCCCTGCACAGCTATTGCCCCCTGCCCAGGGGTTAAAATAAGCCAGAACACGCCAGAACAGCATTCCGGGGCCCACAAATATGACAGGCCAGTGTTCTGGGGCCCAGAAGAACAGAAAACTCTGGCGGAACGCTTGTTCCGCCCTGCTCTGCTGCACTCAGGTCAGCTGAGCCACTGCCAGGCTGGGGATATTTTAAATCTCCTGCCCTGAGCATGCTCACAAAGAGCGTGGTCAGAGGGGCAGAAGCAGCCTGGCTAAAGAAGACTCTGGACGCCCCTGCAGCTCCGGCCAGGTAAATTGGGGCTGGAGGAGCCGGGAACAGGAGGCCAAGGGGACTTGGGGAGGGCCAGCTGGGGAGAGCTCGGGGACTGGCGGGGACTTGGGGAAGGCCAGCCGCGGGGAGCTCAGGGAACCAGCAGAGACTTGGGGAGGGCCAGCCAGGGGGAGCTTGGGCAGACTTGGGGAGGGCCGGCTGGGTGGAGCTCAGGGGGCCCAGTGGGGAACAGGGGGACTCGGGGAGGGCCGGCTGGGGAAAGCTGGGGCGGGGGGGTCTGCCAGGGATTCAGGGAGCTGGTGGAGAAGGGGAGGGTTGGTAGGGGACTCGGGGAGCCTTTTCAAATCTCCTGCCCTTGCTGCACAGTCTGACAAAGTCGGATTTTCTCCCACAAAATCTCATGCGATAAAGAAATTTGTTAGTCTTTAGAAGTGCCACAGGACTCCTTGTTTATTTCTTGTGCTGTTTAACTCTTTTAACTGGGTCAATTGATATGTTAGTTACTAGCTCACAATCTTTTAAGTGACTATGCATAGCTGAGAATGAAGCACTAGGGCACTTAATATATTTGTTTAATATCCATTGTGCTTATCCCTGAAAAGTCAGGGCAGTGAGTTTTTTGTTTAATTCCATTGCATGTCTCTGCCTCAGTCTGTGTTTATGACTGCAGGTTTTAGGAGTGTATGTGAGAGAGATTTGTGTGTTTCCCTAAGCTGCAGTGAAAGATAGGTCTTGTTGCAAACAGTCTTGTTTGTTTTAACAACAGACTAATAATTATCACTGGTGGTGGAGGGTTCTTTTGTGATGGGTGGAGGAATTTATTGCCATGAAACCATTTATGCTGGTGTATGCTGTTACTGGAGCTAATTCATGACTTTCCTTTGATTTACAGTGTGGGAAAGATTTGAGAGGGGGTGAGAAAGGGAGACTAACAACTGAACAGGCAGCATGTGGTCTTGGCAGAACAGGGGATGAAGATGACATCTCCTGGAGAAGGTGCGTCGCCTCCTGACAGCGCCTGCTTTATAAGGATGCTCCAGGAATAGGAGATTGCTCCCATCCCTGGGTGCATCCCAGGGTCTCTGACGCTTGCCTCTCTTGCTCTTTGTGTCTGAGCAGGGATGAAGATGACCAAATGATATTGTCAAATACTAGTTTTAGAGAATAGAGGACTCTTGATCTGTTCTTGTCCAAAGCATCATCTTCATGCATCCTGGTACCGTCAGGCTATGGCTTGGCTAAATCACAATCTCAGTCATTGCAGATATGTATCTTTCACCTTCTTTCTGGGAAGCTTAGTCTGCCAGTTAAGCAATTTGCTGAGGCTTGCTTTGCTGCCATCATATAGAAATCTGCATATAGGGAGAATACTTGGGACTTAGGCCTGAGCTTTCAGAAAAATTGTCTTTCCACTTCTCGTGGATGGGGGATTTCAGATCACTGTAATAGACACTACAAATCTCTGATGTTGTCATAACCGCCCATGCAATAAAGCAATGGGACAGAAAATGGACTAGATAGAAGACACTGGATTTGCCTGGCTCTGCGTATTATTAAGGATGAGCTAACAAGGGAATGTGTGATAGACAGGGCATGTGTTGTCAAATTCTACCCTCACTGCTCATTATTTTATGCCAGGTGATGAGAACACATACTACCATAAGAATTTTAATACATACATCTTTGTTAATACATTTCATAGGCTATGTCTACACTTAAAAAGTTAAGTCGACTTTATGAAGTCGACTTAATAAGGTCCACTTTAAGTCGACTTAAAGTGGACCTTATTAAGTCAATTTAACAGAAGTGGACTTAACTTTTGAAGTGTAGACGTGTCCCCTTTTTGACCTTATTAAGTCGACTTAACGTTTTAAGTCGACTTAAAAAGGTCCACCTATGCACTACACTGCATCTCCACTGGCTTAATTGGAATTAATAAACTCGATTTAAGCACTAGTTTGAATTAAAATGAGGTGTTACTAATTCGAACTAACTTTTCCTTAATGCGATTTAAGGAGCAGCTTAAGTCAAATTAAGGAAAGGCCAGTGTAGATGCGGATTAAATTAAGTCGATTTAAGCCTCCTTAAATTGACTTAATTTGTAAGTGTAGACGCACCCATAGAGACTGCTTTGGGAAATATTCCAGTCACAATATTTTAAATTCCATTGCATTACTATCAAAATCTGAATTGTGTGCCCCTGTCTTTGAAGCCTGTGGCTGTCAGACCTCCAAAAATACACGATGTGTTGGTATCATCAGTGGTTGAGAAATAAAGGCCAATTCATTTTATAGATAACCAAAAGTGAGGGTTATTTTGTACCTTTCCCTTAAATCTGAATTGTTTTAGAAACTCAGGCTGTCAGAAATCTGCTGCTTGTTGTTTCATATTTCATTAATTTTCAGTGCTTTAAATATAGGCTTTCTCCTCTGAGTCAATCCATAGTACAGCTATTATTTTTAGTCTTCTACACTTTAATTCTGATGTAGAATTTGTTTCAAATGTTACTATACATAATTATCAAAGACTTAGGGATACATTTATATAAATGCAATTGTTTACGTTTTGGGTCTGTTGTGTTTTACTGGAAAAAAAAGTATGAAGTAGTGAATCTGAGGCTGAATTGACTTGGTAAGTAATGGATCGGCAAGGCTAGTGGTACAATACAAATCCTGTAATTGACTGGATTGAGTTATTGTAGTTTTTTTTGGTTGTAGCTTAATTGCAGCAATACATTTGTTTTGCAATAATGTGCTGTCTTCACTTAATATAGCAGTAACGTCTTTCTGGTTATTATTTCATCTTCTAGCAGTTGCAATGGCCAGCCTTTTAGAAGACTGACAACAGAGTCCTGTGGCACTTTTAAAGACTAACAGATTTATTTATCGCACGAGCTTTCATGGGAGAAAATCCCACTTCGTCAGACGCTTTGAAGATAGGAAAGTTACAGAGTGGTAGGAGATTAAATGCAGGGGAGTGTATGACATAGCATCAGGTCAGGCTGTAACAGCAAATCAAAATAGGTGTTAGGATTCAAAACACTGGGGAACAGCACATTTTAGAAGACTTTTCTTTTAGAAGATTGTTAAAGATATCCATAGATTGACCCTTTGGTTATACAGGGGAAGTGGATTTTATTAAGAGGTGCTGGTTAGCTAGAAAAGTCAGCTGCATGGAGGAAAAGGAGAGGGGAAGGAAAGCAGAAATCCTTTTTAAGCTTCCTTCTTTCAGTTTAATAATTACTTAACAAAACAATTTCTCTGTTTGCTATTTGTGTTTTGCTGCAAGCAATAAATGCAGTTTTGTGTTTTTGTTTTTCTCGATTTAGACGATTTAGTGGGAGTGGTCCTGCTTTTAGCAGGAGGTTGGACTAGATGACCTCATGAGGTCCCTTCCAGCCTAAGGTTCTATGATTCTTTCTGCTTATGCTTTGCATTGTGTTCAATCAATTATGTACACATTTTATTTAATTATCACATTGTTAATCACAATACTTCTTGTGTTAGTCAGTGTTTGCTGGTTTGTGACAATAATCAATAGACATAAATGCCATATAAAATTTTAAATATTTTTATGGAGCAATAACTGATGTATATGGTACTGAGAAGTGGTTGCAGATACCTACCTGGGCTGGGTGCTGCACATGCATGTAGGGGGCCCGTACAATACGGGAAGGGAGCCCAGAGATTAGGTGGTTCCGGGGCCTGGCAAATTCTACTTTAGCCACAGCCCCTGCCCCAAAACAATCCAGAGACCTTTTCCCTGAAGCAGAAGGGATTGTGGAGATCTCCCTGTGACTACATGGCCTGTCTCCTGAGCATCTTCCACCCTGAGGTAGCCAACAGTGGCACAATGTTATTTTCAAGCCTGCTAATTCAGTCTGCCATCACAGAGTGCAGCCGACTTTTGCATTTCACCATGGTGCGGAATTGGAGGCAGGTCATCCACAAGACACAAAAAGCATCTCCTTTCAACCACAAATAGCTAAAGAGGTTTGGCACGATTAAAAATACCCAATCCAGTCCACTGATAGGCAGCAAGCTGGCCTGGGAAATGGCAGCTCTAAAGGGGAATGGCTGCCGAAGTTACCGGCAAGTGAAAGAAGGGGGTATAGTGGCAAGTGTTTGCACCCTTTCTAGACGGTCTGATATATGACCTCTTCAATATATTGATATAGTTCTAGAGCAGTGATTCTCAACCAAGGCTATGTGAGGCCTGGGATTAGGGAGAGATCTGCCAGGGACTACATCAGCTTATCTAGATATTTGTCTAGTTTTACAGCAGGCTACATAAAAAGCACTACTGAGGTCCGTACAAAATAAAATTTCCTATAGAGAATGACTTGTTTATACTGCTCTATACACTGAAATGTAAGTACAATATTTATATTCCAACTGATTTATTTTATAATGATTTGGTAAAACTGAGAAAGGAAGTGATTTTTCAGTAAAGGGGTGCTGGGACACGTTTGTATTTTTATGTCAGCAAGTAGATTTTAAGTGAGATGAAACTTGAGGTGTGCAAGACAATTGAAACTCCTGAGTGGGGTACCATAGTCCGGAAAGGTTGAGAGACGCTGATCTATATTATATATGCAACATAGAAATACACATATAATTGTACACACACAAAACCACATATGCACCTACAAAGAAACACACACCTGTGCTTGTGCACACTCATGCTTGTGCACACAGAGCATGCTTAAATACCATGGCTAGGAACTTAAATAGAAACAAGTCAGGAAATTCCAGTCACCCCTCCCCCCCCATCCTCATTTCCCAGCTCCGTCACGCAATGTGGTCCTGCCACCATCACTGCCTACCGGCACCATTCTGAGTACCCTGTACAATGCTGCGAGAATCTTGCTTTGTCATTTCCTCCTTGTGCAGGCCCAGCGACATTAATTCTGGTCCCCAGGACACAATAGACATGCCCTGCTCCTTCCACCCACAGCCCAGCTCCTTTTATCTTTGGCCCCACCACTTCCGCCAGTGGCCGCATCCACCATCTGCCCCAGGCCCTGCCCTTTCCACTTTCAGTCCACTCAGTGCTGTGTCCCTCCCTCCCCATTGCTCAGGCCCCACCTCTCTTCTACACTCCCACTTCCCCCAGGTGCCAATGACAGCTGGAAGGTGTGAGCAGTGGGGGAGGGACACAGCAAACAGCGGTGGGGGGCAAGTGAGGGAGGAGAGAGGGATGTATATGGTGAGTGACAGTGGGGGAGGGCTGAGTGAGGAGTAGGGCTGTTTTGTTCAACATCTTCATTAATGATCTGGAGAATGGGGTGGCTTGCACCATCAGCAAGTTCGCAGATGATACTAAGCTGGGGGGAATTGTAGATACACTGGAGGGTAGGGATAGGGTACAGAATGTCCTAGACAAATTGCAGGATTGGTCCAAAAGAAATCTGCTGAGGTTCAACAAAGACAAATGCAGAATCCTGCACTCAGGAGAGAAGAATCCCATGTACAGCTACAGACTTGGGACTGACTGGCTAAGCAGAAAAGGACGTGGGGGTTACAGTGGAAAAGAAACTGGTTATGAGTCAACAGTGGGCCCTTGTTGCCAAAAAGGTTAATGGTGTAGTGGGCTGCATTAGTAGGAACACTGCGAGCAGATTGAGGGAAGTGATTATTCCCTTCTACTTGGCACTGGTGAAGTCACATTTGGAGTATTGGGTCCACTTTTGAGGCCCCCACTACAGGAAGGATAGGGTCTAATTGGAGAGAGTCCAGAGGAAGGGAACAAAAATGATTAGGGGGCTGGAGAACATAACTTATTAGGACTGACTGAAGAAACTGGGCTTGTTTATTCTTTAGAGGAGACGAATGAGGGGGAATTTGATAGCAGCTTTTAACTACCTGAAGAGGGGTTCCAGGAAGGAGGGAGCTAAGCTGTTCTCAGTGGTGGCAGAGGACAGAACAAGGAGCAAAGGTCTCATTTTGCAGTGGGGGAGGTCAAGGTTGGATATTAGGAAAAACTGCATCCCTAATATGGTGGTGGAGCACTGGAATGGGTTACTGAGGAAGATGGTGGAATCTCCATTCTTTGAGATTTTTAAGGCCTGGTTTGCAAAGCCCTGGCTGGGATGGTTTAGTTGGGAGTGGTTCTGCTTTAAGGAAGGGGTTGGACAAGATGACCTCCTGAGGTCCTCATTTTCTGTGATTTTAAGGCTGTTAACCAGGCCATGGATGCTCACATAAGAAAGAAGAGGGGGAGCTTGATAGGAAGATCTGCCCATTCAGCTGGGAGCATCAGCTTATTCTGGGGGCACTTGGGAGAGAACCATCAGCTTTTTCTCTCTTGACCCAGGAGCGGAACCAAGTCTAGCAGATCCCAGCAGCAGGTCTGAGCCTGCTGAGGAGAAGCCATGCCTGGGGGCTCAGCGGACACATGTGTTCATTCTTTTGAATGGCCTCATGGTCTGCTGTGAATGGCATTTCATGTGGACAGAGCTTAGTTCATAGGAAGGGCTGAGAAGAACAACAGCATGGCTTTTCTCCTCTCTGTGCACCACCACATGGGAGAAGAGTTCACAGGGCTTTCCATGGTGAACAGGAATGGGAATGTAGGATTGTCTTTATCAGGGAGGAGAGGATGATGTGTGATTGGGTGGGGCCTGCTTATGAATGGGGACATGTCTTGGACACTGGGACTGGGAAGAGAGTGGTAGCCTTGTCAGATGACGTAGGAGGTTTCTGGCTTGATTGCAGCATATTGGGCTTATAGCATATAGTGAAAAGGGGTTACAGGTAGGCTAGTGATGGGACAGAGTGGGATGTGCTGCAGATGCTGGAGTGACTGATAAAAGCCGGCCCAACAAAATCATGAGATTGGCTGAAAATCATGAGATTAAAAAATGGGATTTGAGTTTTTATTTATTGGTTGGCTTTTGAACCATTAGGATGTACTCAAGTCATGTTTTCAAGCTCTTTTCAGCAACCAAAATGGCTAGAAACTTCCTTTAAAAGAAAGAAAGAAAGAAAGAAAGAAAGAAAGAAAGAAAGAAAGAAAGCTGAGGTGTGTTTGGATTCAAATGACTCCAGGAGCTGGGTCTTTAAGAAAAACTCCAAATATTGAGACTCATCGTAAAGTCACAAGAGTTTGCAACACTGTAATTGTGCCACAAACCCAATGCCTTTTCCATGTGTTGTGCACTGCATGGCCCACAATGCACTGGGCCTTCAGGGTCTCCCCAGTCAGAGAGGCTGCCAGACCTGTTGGGCCCCTTTGCAGAGGATGAGGCTAAAAACCTGGGCCTGCTTGTGACTCTTGGGACCCTCTGAAGCAGTCTTCACACCTCTCCTGGCATTGCACATGGTGGAGCCTATAACCCCAGAGCCTGTGGAACTGGATTTGGATGCACACTAGGGAGATCTGATGGTTTCTACCACAACCTTCCTGCTGGATGTTGTCCTCCTCTCTGATGTGCCTGGTCCCTGGAAGCTTTATATTGGAGTGTCACTGGTGACTCTCCCCAGATAAGCAGTGACTGATGCTAGGGGTCCAAGGCACCAAAGCCTAAAACACCGCCCCTTCGTGGTACTTCTGAGACACAACACAGTAGGCGTGATCATCCCATTTCTGTGGGAACCTGTCCACTGACAGATTGCTCCATTGGATGCTTGTGTGACCAATTGACCCT
The DNA here is from genome assembly GCA_007922175.1 of Pelusios castaneus. Taxonomy (NCBI): domain Eukaryota; kingdom Metazoa; phylum Chordata; order Testudines; family Pelomedusidae; genus Pelusios; species Pelusios castaneus. The sequence goes on from ML685803.1 coordinate 8,547,417, forward strand.
GTCTTTGGCCACAGGAGCTAGAAAATCAGCCAGTTATTCCCAGCTTCCTTTCCTTGCCTTCCTGGTGTCCTTGCTGTGTGCTGGACAGTTTGGGAAGAGTGTTTTGTAGAGCAATTTGTTTATGAAGAAGGTAAACAGTAGATCTGGTGGAGGTATTTGCAGCAAGACGTTTGCTTCATCGTTCAGAGTGGAAAGCCAGCTAAAAGCAAATTGGGTTTCAGCCATTCAGACCGGACGGTCCAGCTGGCAAGTGGTGCTAGTTTGTCCCTTCCAAGGGTTACAGATGTGTGCTGGACACTGTGGGAATGGGATTTTACAACAGTAATTAGTTTATTCCTGAGGTAAGCAGTATAAATAGGAGAAAAATTTGTTTCCTGTTCCAATGCAAATAACCAACTGGCAGCCAGTTGGCCATTGGCCATCAAATATCAAAAGGCCAACAGGCAACTGTGTCAGCTTTCTATCCCCTTCTGGCTTGTTTGCATGCTGGTTGGTAGAGGAATGTTTCTCTTTAGGTTACTAAATTTACTAGTTTACTGCATTTTTAAAGCTTGGTGTTGGTTATTTGAAAGCCTCCATCCAACTGGATGCCTACTGTATATTTGAAGGCTGGTGTCCAGCACTCTGTCATTGGTCCTTTGAGCATCCAGGAACCAATCTACTTGTGGACCCAGGAGAACACTAGTTCTTCTTCTAGTGTGCCCATCTGAGTGGCAAAACACAGCCTCATTCCTACATGGGCCACTCACTAACCCCTAATCACTCAGGCACTTGGAGAGACTGGTCAGTTTCTTTCCGTCTGTCTTTTATTTTATAACGGCACAAGCCACAGCTGTAAAGATCCCGGTTTCTGCACCTGTGCCCACGTGAAATCCCCTTCCTGCTTCAGTGAATGCTAGATTGGTGTTCTTTTAGGGATCCCCTCTCTTGCAGTCCTTTGGATCTGTAAGGGATCCTTGCTGTCCTACACACTGTAATCAGATCAGAGTAGAATCCCAATTTGTTTTCTTTGGCATCACTTTCTCTGGTCATGACTCCAGATCAGGTCAATGGAGTTCACTTCTCTTCTCATTAACTCTCTGGCAGAGAAGCAGCTGATTGTTGTTGTGATCCGACACAGCAAAGCCAGAGACCCTGTTTTTAGCTCAGCATCTCAATGGCAGATTGTTAGGGCTCCACCCACGCATGCAAAGAAAACCTAGCAGAAGACCCTCTTTTCTGTCTCATCCACAGCAGTGGCACATCTGTTACTCTGAGTCTGACAGAGCCCTGGTTGGCAGGAGACCTCTCTTCCTCTTGGGCTTCCTGAATCTTTCTGCATCACTGGAACATCCCTGCGGGCATTGATTTATCCCCAAACATTTTTTTTAACCTTGGTGGAGGCATCAGTAAGGATGAGAAGCTAATAGATGGGTGGCACCGTTCACCAAATGCCATGGACTGTATTTCACTCTTTGATAAAAATGTGCACCTTATTTACAGTTTAATTTTTTCTAATCTCATCTTCCAGTCATTGGATCATGTTCTGCCTTTGCCTGTTTGATTCAGTGCTGATATCCAGCTTTTATATAGCACTTTTCATCCTTAGAGGTCAATGTGCTTCACAATCTTCAATGTGTGTATCCTCACAACACCCCACTGAGGGAGGGAAGTGTTATCTTCTCCACTTTTATAGAAGGGAAACTGAGGAACAGAGAGGCTAAGTAGCTTTCCAAAGGACAAAGGAAGTTCTGTGGTAAAGCCAAGAACATGAGTCTGTCTTCCAAGTACAAGGCTAGTGTTTTAACTACTGGGTTAGCTAAGAGCCCTCTGGTATCACAGATTTTCCCCTGTGTAGGTACTGGGAGCCTATGATAGTGTTATGGGTTGGGTAAAACCTTGTTCTAGGAATCAGATTGATAGGTGTGACCTCACCCTTCAGTTAATATGCCTGTAAGCATAAGTCCCACCCAGAGGCGGCTTTTGGGGTAGGCGAAGCAGGCGCATGCCCAGGGCCCGAAGCAGTAAGGGGCCCCGTCTCCTGCTTTGCCTACCCCAAAAGCTGCATTTGCCTTGGTCGGCAGAAGGAGGAGGAGCTAGCCCCTGTGGCAAAGAGCTGGGGCCAGAGGATGGGGAGCCGGGGCCACAGAGGGGGGCCCTGCAATGGCTCTATGGGGGACCCACAATGGGCCTTTGCCTAGGGCCCCCAATAGCCAAAGGCCACCTCTGGTCCCACCTAAGACAAAAGGAGACTGTGAACCTGCTTGGGAGATTCACTGAATCTTGAGTTGGAGTGGAAGTATGTGTGTTTGGGTCGGAAGGGAGAGCAAAAAGAAACCAGGGCCAGACAGTGAGACAGCCAAGCATGGTGGCTGACCCTGAAAGAACCTGGGAGAGGTGTGGGGGGTGGTGTGCAGGCTGGCTGGAGTGTGCTTGGTACTGTGGGCAAAAGCAACTCTTTCCGATTATTGGCTTTCTTCTGCAGTCAATGACACAGAACTTTGTGCATTTTTTTCAAATAAACAAAACTGCATCAGAGAAATACCTGCTGACACCAATTTCTATTCCCAGCCACAACACTCGCAGAGCCCCAAACTCTGCCGAGCTGCTCAGGTCAAAATATCTCCTCTTAACCTTGTCTGCAAGGAGCTAAATAGATTGGGCTCCTTACCTCTCTCCTTGGGAGGCAGATTTTCAAGACCTTGAATTGTTCTAGCAGCAGCTCTATATTTTCTTTCTATTGCTGTATATTGCTAAAATCCAGCAGGGCTACATATGGACCTTTCTTGTCACAGTTAGCTTTCTTTGGGAGATGCTTTACTGATTGACTCACTCTGTCAGGGCTTGGCAACTCACAAAAATTGTACCCCTTTTCCTATACCCATGCTGATAAGCAGTACAGCCTGTGCCTCATGTGGGTACAGTTCAACCAGTATAGATGTCTTTAGGCTGGAATAGCTTAAACCTTTAAGGGAAGGGGAGCAAGCTACACTGATATAAGGCACCTTTATTTGTAATTGCTTCCACATTATGAGTTGTATTATATAATCATTTCAGTAAACAAATCACTCCCCAGCCCACCAAAATAGTTATAGCCTCAGCATCACTCCCCACACTTGCTCCTTGGGATCCTGGGGGAAGGGCTGATCGACTCAGACTAGTCGGTTGAAATATGGTACTTGAGAACTTAGATCCTCTCTCAGGAATCTGGAGGCCTTCTATTGCAAAGAACCACAGCAAGGCAGGGCTGGAAGGAGCCCTGAGAGGTCTTCACGTCCAGCCCCGTGCACTGAGGAGGCCGGACAAAGACCATCCTTGACAGGTGTTTGTCCAGCCTATTCTCTCAACCCTCTAATGGCAGGGATTCAACAGCCTCCTTTGGCAGCCTGCTACCCTTAGGCTTGGTGAGTTTTCCCTCATGTCTAACCTACATCTTCCTTGATGCCAATTAAGCTCATTACTGATTGTTCTATCTTCAGTGGACATGGAGAACAATTCATTCTCAGCCTCCTCATAACACCCTTCACATATTTGAAGACTGTTATCAGGTCCCCTCTTAGTCTTCTTTTTTTAAGATTAAACAGGCCCAGTGTTTTTTGCCTTTCCTCAGACATCAGGCTTTCTAAATCTTTGATCAATTTTGTTGCTCTCGTCTGGACACTCACCAGTTTGTCCACATCTTTCCTAAGGTGTGGTGCCCAGAACCGGACACAACACTCCAGCTGAGACTCACCAGTGCCAAACACAGCAGGACAATGACCTCCTGCGTCTTAAATATGACCCTCCCATTAACACGTAGAATATCAGCCTTTTTTGAAACCGCGTCACCTTGGTGAGTCATACTCTATTTATGATCCACTCTAACCCCCAGATCCTTTCCAGCAGCACTACCACCTAGCCAGTTACTCCCCTTTTTGGAGTTCCCCATTTGATTTTTCCTTCCGAAGTGAAGTATCGTGCACTTGTCTTTCCTGAATTTCATCTTGTTGAGTGCAAACCAATTCTTCAATTTGTCAAGGCCATTCTGAATTTTAATCCTGTCCTCCAAAGTGTTTGCATTCTGCCCCAGCTGTGTGTCATTTGCAGATTTTATAAGCATACCATGCACTCCCTTTTCCAAGCAATTAATGAAAATACTGAATAGTAATGGACCGAGGCCTGATGCCTGCAGGACCCCCTAGCTATGCCTCCTCCAGTTTAACAGCAAACTATCAATAAATACACTTTTGAGTACAGTCTTTCAACAAGTTGTGAATTCACCTTATAGTACATTCATCTGGACCACATTTCCCTGGTTTGCTTATGGGAATGTCACGCGTCAAAAGCCTCCCTAAAATTAAGATACATCATGTCTACTGCTTGCCTTGCACATTGTGATTTCGAATTAAGTGCAGTGGCCGCCATTATCCCACTTGCGCCTGTGGTAGTTCTCAATTGCCATAGAGAATTAACCAATTAACAGTAAAAAGCCTCATTTGTCAAATTTAAATCAAACAAACAAGGAGCCCTGTGGCACTTTTAAAGACTAACAGATTTATTTATTGCATGAGCTTTTGCGGGAGAAAACCCCATTTCGTCAGACGCTTTGAAGATGGGAACTTACAGAATGGGAGGAAATTAAATGCAGGGAAGTGTATGACATAGGGTCAGGACAGACTGTAACAGCAAATCAAAATAGATATTAAAATTCAAACACTGGGGAACAGCACATAGAGGAAAGTGAGGTCAAATCACCTGTTGTAATGAGAAAAAAATCTGTAGCCCCTGTGTAACCCTGAAGCAACAGAGTCGAATTTACATATAAATACTAGTTCTGCAGTTTGTAAGTTCCCCATCTTCAAAGCATCTGACAAAGTGGGATTTTCTTCCACAAAAGCTCATGTGATAAATAAATTTGTTAGTCTTTAAAAGTGCCACAGGACTCCTTGTTTGTTTTGCTGAACTAAGCTAACACAGCTACCCCTTTGAAAATTTAAATAAGGACGCCAAATCCTTGGCTGTCATGTCTGTTATCTGAGTACTCCTCCCTGGCAGAAACAAAATCTTTTCATCATTTGCTTACAATTGTCAATCCCTGATGACCGCTAGAGTGATATTTCAATGACATTTCTTTTATCAGCTCTGCTTCCTCAATACAATGTTGGTTTCAGATCCAAAGCTGCTCTGGTTTGAGGCCTTCCTGGTAATAGTTTATGCCAAACTGGTCTATACTGGATTTCATTTGAAAATGTTATTAATTTGGAAGGAATAATAGGCATATTCTTTACTAAATAAATACCATGAATCAAAATCATGGTCAGGTGGTGTTGATCCATTTCCTACCCTTGAAGGCCATGTGTGTCGTGAAGCACTTGTTCTGTTCAGAGTCCAGATGAAAATTGCTTCTTTGTACCTTCAGCACCACACTTTGATTCAAAGTGTGCCTAAACACAAAAGTGTTTTAAAGTGGTTTGTGATCAGTTTCCACATGTATCTTTTCTTTCCCATATGCTATAGGCAGAGCTGGTTGGGCTACCTATAGCTCAGGTTGTCCTATACATCCCATTATGAAACCCTGTTTTCAGTTCCTTATAACTTTGCCAAACTTTAACAATTTAGGCTGAAATTTTCCATGCTAGGCATTTGCCTCAAGCTGAGTTTTTTTGGGAAAATTTCAGCAAAAACAGTTCAGCTGTTTCTCAGAATGAGGTCAGGGAAAATACATTGTTTGGCCCATGTTAAAAAACTTGCAGAGCTGTTTTGCTGAAAAGCGTTTGCACTTCCGTGCTCTCAAGCAGGGACTTAAAATTTGACTGGGGTTTGCCCCAGTGTCAAGGAGGTGTCATGCCCGTGAAAATTGTCCCCAGTTTGGCCAGCTTAATGAACCTCTGAATAATCTCCTACTCAGTAGAGATTTTTTAGAGTTCAGTAGCTACATTCCATGAAGATTCTTCCTGAAGTGAACACGCTATGTTCCAGGTCTGCATGGCTGGGGAGGGCTTTCCTTGGAATTGCTTCTCACAGTTTTCAGAGGCTGCCGTGGCACTGGGTACACATACTGAGCACAGGGTGATGGTCTATCCTGTGCTCCCTATGCCACTGACTGGCACCTAGATCTCGGCCAGGCAGTGAGGAGAAGGAGGGAGGAGTGTTGGGGAGGAGGCGCCAGGCTTGGAGGGGGTGGCAAGCTGACAGGGACAAGTGGCTAGGGAGATGGGGAAGACTGGGACAACAGGAGGCTGGAGGTATCAAGGGCAGGCAGGATCAGATTTGGGATGGGGGTCTGTGGTCTGTAACCATGAACACTTCCAGACCTGAGAAAGAGCTCTGTGTGGCTTGAACGTTTGTCTCTTTCCCCAACAGAAGCTGGTTCAGGAAAAAGGTATTCCCTCACCCACCTTGGCTGTCTAATATCCTGGGACCAACACAGCTACAGGTGTTAATTAAGGTTAAGCAGGCAACCTGAGCTCTGGCACATTCTTTAACATATTTTTAATGTTCTATATATTTAAATACCAAAATATTACACTGAGTGTCAGTCAAGGTTAGTGTGCGCAAGACACATCTAAGAGAAAACCACTAAAGTGAGAAAATGAAAAGCTGAGAAATCAGTTAATATCCTCTGCTGCTCTACCAGAGCCATACCCTTCACCAGCTGAATAACTCACATAGACAAACTTAATTCTTCCTCACAGAGATCATAGAATCCTAGAAGATTAGGCTTGGAAGGGATCTCAGGAGGTCATCTAATCAGGGCTGGCCCAACCATATAGGTGAACTAGGTGGTCACCCAGGGTACCAGGCTTTAAGGGGCACCAAATTAGATGGAAGAGAATTTTTTACATCTGTTATCTCTTATAATATATGGGGGAGGGGCTGCCAAAATCATAGTTCACCTAGGGCACCAAAAAACCTTGGGCCGGCCCTGCATCTAATCCACCCTCCTGCTCAAAACAGGACCAAACCCCAACTAAATCATCACAGCCAGGGCTTTGTAAAGCCATATCTTAAAAGATGCCAATCTTCCCCAGACTCTCTCCCTCCTCCTTCCTAAGTCACAACTTTTCTCCTTAAAACTCTCCTTTGACATGATGCCTACCAAAAACAATAGTTAGGCACCTGGTATGCAGAGACAGCTGCATGTTCTGCTGACCAACATTGTCTCATTTTTTCCTCGTGCCTTGACATCTGTTCTGCTATATCTGCCTTGTCTTATATTTAGATTGTAAACTCTTTAGGGCAGAGATCTTTTTTGTGTTCTGAATTTGTACATTAGTTAGAACAATGGAGGCTTGGTCCATGACTGTGGTTCCTAGGTGCTACTACAATACAAATAATAAATAATGCTACCAAACAGACTAGACACCCCCCTTACAATCCTTTATACACAGGTCTGGAAAATAAAATTAGTTCCATATTTGGAATATTTACCCTTTAAACATTTTGTTATCAGTTTCCTTTTCCAGTTCTTCTTTCCCTTTTTATTTTTACGAATTAATCAAGGACAGTATAATATGAATTGTTAGGTTGTGTTGGTGGCCTGTGATATGCAAGAGGTTGGACTAGATGATTTGATAGTACCTTTTGGACTTAAACTCTATGGACAGGTCTACACTGATGGTGTCATATTTGCCACTGTCAATTCGATCTTTCCGGTTTGATTGAGCAGTCAGTGAAGACTCACTCAATCGATCCAGAAGTCTACACAGTAAGTCCACCCTCTAAGGGGTACGTCTACACTGGAGGCTCTGTTAAGTCTACTTAGAGAGTCCACACTGAAAACTGTTGACTGCCAGCATCCACACTGGCAGGTGCTAGGTTGACGGAGGAGTGGTGCGTTGTGGGCAGCTGTCTCACATTGCACCGAGGCCTGGAGGCCAATTAGGTCGACTTAAGGGCTTTCCCCTTCCATACTGGATTAAGTCGACTTAATAAGGTCGACTTAAGCGTTAAGTCGACCTTCATAGGTGGTGTTATTAAGTTGACTTAAGGAAGCGTGTAAGTCGATAATAAGCGCCCAATGTGGATGCAGCGGTCTGTAGATCAACTTAACTGTCCTTAAGTTGACATAAGGCTCCAGTGTGGCCGTACTCAAGAAGAGTAGTGTTGAGTTGCAGGGAGAGCATTTCTCTTTGACTCAGTACAGTGGAGCTGCTCTGGTAAGTAGGCATTAGGAAGTGGAAGGGAGATACACAGGTTATTTTATGTAGCTTGTGTATCTCCCTTTGACTGCCACCAAATTCTGCAACCAATGTAGACCTGGCCTCTGACACTGCAACAGGATCTTGGGCAAAGCAACACTCAATTCCACAGAGAACAGGGTCTTTGTGAAACTTTTCTTACCATTTGTGGATGGAGATATTGAACCAACCATGCAATTTCACTAAGACTTTGCCAGAACAGCTATTTCTTTGTTGAAGATCTTCTCTGAGGCAACACAAAGGCCCTGGACTAATAAAATCTAGTCCACATGTGCTATGTTGGCCTCTGAGTTTGGATGCAGGGAACATTACTGGGACATATGGGAAAAGTTGTATTCTTCTCCTAACTATTCAAGAAGGCTTCCCCATATCCTGTTGAGAATTGCTATTGGCTGATGGAGCTCCTGTTCTTCAGCATCTAACCACAGAGCTTGAACTTTCAGGTATGTTGTTTAACATTCATCCTTTTTACTTTTTGTTCATTAACAAAATATTACCTACTCTTGGAGGAGCCCCAGATTCTCATTGCAGACATAATTCTGACTTTCTAGACTCTGCATTTTTTCAGTTAAGGTGGCTCAGAAAATTAGGAGACTCACAATTGCGCCTTTTAATTTAGGTCAATGATTTAAGTGAATAAAATTAAGAAAATTAATAAACAGATTTACCAAAAATCTCAGATTTATTCAGAAACTATGTGCTGAAAGCTGGGACATGCACATTGGGATTTTTATACATAAAACAGAGATCTTGCTGCTGTTTAAAAAGCAAAATAGACCCCAACATTCAATACTGTATTGATCCCATTTCTCCATATCCACACTAGTGTAATTTATGCAAACTGAATACAATAGCCAGCATGTCCTTTAGTTTCTTTCCACCTTATATAAGGATCCAAATGCAAGCATCACAGGTTGCTCTTTCTGCTTGCACCTATAGAAGATGCTTCTACTGATGATGCTTCAGAGCTGAGTTAAGCCCTAACATTTCCGTTTAATGGATTTCCAGATCCAGAGGGGTACTTTTAGTCTGTTAAAGCAAAACACTTTATTTAGTGGATTGATGGTCAGTGAGGTTAACTGCTCAGATCCCTGTTAGTATTTGTTTTCCCAATGCCATTAATTCCTTTCAAGGCTTATTAGTTGGAAGTAGATGAGGAATGGCTGTGGTCCAACCATGGCTCTAAATCTCTGTAGCTCCAAGTTTACCACTGGAATGGCTTGCCTAGGGATATGGTGGCTTCTCAGTCACTTAAAGTCTTCAAATAAGATCGCAGATCTCTTTATAAAATCTGTGCTTTAGCTCACCAAGAAGTTCTGGGCTGGTTGCAGGGATCTCTGGGTTAGGTTCTCTGGCCTGGGCTATGCCGGTGACCAGATTAGATGATGGCAGCGGTCCCTTCTGGCTTTAAACTCTACAGATCTCTGTTTTACACTGTGGAGAGGGCACTTCAGGGTTGATGATATTTTCTCTGGATCAGCACTGATGCTGCTTTGGCGCATCCTGTGCCTGATGGACATAACGTGGCACGTCCCCTGCTGCTCCAGGTGTGGCATTCACCCTTGTATACATGGCTCTGAATTTAGGCAGAGAAGGGGGGGCACTACTCGGCAACATCAACCCCTCTATTCCTGATCTGTCCGGACCCCCTTCTATGGGGACTGTCAGGAGCAGGTGACGCTCTCTTCAGCATACTCCCTACTCTGTCCGCATTTCAGTGTGGAGGTGATACAGCTCAGAGCTGCATTACATTCTGCAGGATTTGCTCCCTGGCAGTGACTGAGCAGCCCACATGGACTCGTGTAACAGCAACCACAGCAACCAGCAACCACAGAGCCAGGAGCCCTGGGGGATAGTCCCTGTATCCATAGGGAAGGGAAACTCTATCGCTGAAGACCCTGAGACCTGGAGAGGTAGAAGGTGTGCAACTTGGGTTGCCACATGGCTGGTTTTTTGTATGGCTTTGCCTGTTAAAGATTTGATGTGCCGTTTGTTGGGGTTTTTTTTCACTTGGGCCATGTTAGAGCAGTTTATAATTCACACCCTGTAGTCCAGAGGGTGGTGCCATAGTAGCATAAGGTAAGAAAAAAGATAAAATAATGTAAAAATACACATATTGTGGTTTTTATTTATTTGTTTCTGTGTAAAGTGTTTCTCTAAAATATTTAGGTAGTAAGTAGCTGGAGTTAGTGTGGACTCAAGAACAAATGGATATAAACTGTCATCAGGACATTTAGATTTGAAATTATACACGTTTCTAACCATCAGAGGAGTACAGTTCTAGTGTAGCCTTCCAAGGGGAGCTGTGGGGGCAAAAAACCTAGCCAGCTTCAAAACTGAGCTTTATAAATGTATGGGGGGATGATCTGATGGAACAGCCTAGTTTGGCAATTGACCGATTTTTGACTACTGATGGTGGATATGCCAATGACCTGAGATGGGAGGGTAGATGGGATGGGTTCTGAGTTATTACAGATAATTCTTTCTTGGGTGTCTGGCTGGTGAATCTTGCCCGCAAGCTCAGGGTATAACTAATCACCCTATTTGGGGTCAGGAAGGAATCTTTCACCAGGGCAGATAGGCAAGGGCGCTTAGGGTTTTTTCCTTCCTCTGCAGCATTGGGCACAGCTCATTTGCTCATGGATCTTTTGTACTTTAAAGTCTTTAAATCATGGTTTAAGGACGTTAATAACTCAGTCATAGGTTAGAGGTTTATTGAGGAGTGGGCAGGAGATTCTGTGGCCTGCATTGTGCAGGAGGTCAGACTAGATGATCATATTGGTCCTTTCTGACCTTAGCGTCTATGAGTCAGCATCAGGTCCTGCTTAGCTGGTGATGGAGTGGCCAGCAGCTGGTTCTTCTACATCTTTGAGGTGGCTATCTTAGGTTCAACAACTGACACTGTAATGTTTAGTAAGCTGGCTAAGGATGAGTAGACGTGTGAAATGCACGAGCACTGCATCCGTTACTTGGCTGTTAGTTTTATTTGTAATAGGTAGAGACTGCAACTGAGATCAGGGCCTCATCATGCTAGACCTGCAAAGACACCCAGGAGGGATATTCCACCCCAAAGAATTTACAGTGTAGAACTTTCACTGAAATTCCATCCACAGTCTGAACAGAACAGACAAACCAAAGGTGGGAAGCAACAGAAACAGAGGCGCAGGGAGAGTGTGATGGAATGAAGCCCTTAAGGCTTATAGAACCAGGAATGAGGCAAAGAAAGCTGATTGGCTAGACAAACTGTCAATCAGCCAGAGAGCCAGAGAAGGGATTTCTCTTCTCTGCAGAGGATTCTGGGTAGGGAAACTCTCTATAAAAACCCTGGAGTCAGACTTGTAGGACTGTGGGGAAAGGTTGCCTGGAGAAAGTGGGGCCTGTTCTATGATATGGAGTTACTTTGCATGGGTAAGTAAATGAAATGATGTTATAGTATGCCAAGGTTTCTTTTGTTGTTGTTGTTGTTTTTTTCCAGATTTATTTATATATTTGTATTTTAAATCCTGTGCCTCTTGATCTAGTTAAATGCCCTGGCCACAGCACATGGCTTTGCATTTGGTCTAGCAAGAGAAAAAAAGAGTGACTTTCCAAGGGCTAAAATTTGCAGAATCCTGCAAAATGCTGCCAAACAGTAGAGAGACTCTGGAGCAGCTCTGCTCTGGCTTTTCTCCCTTTCCTGAGGAGAAGGTGGTGGAGTGGCATTGTTTCTGAGCATTGTGCTTTGTGTTCTCAGTGAGACATTCACACTGTCTTTCTGTCTGTAAAGTGTCCTAGCCTGAGAGCAGCAGCCAGCTGAGTAAGGAAAGGCCATTCTGACGCCATACTGGGAGGAATTCATTTTTCAATTTTGTCTGACTTTATTTGCTCCCGGTATTTCTCCTCCATGGCAGAGGGTGTTGTGCTCCTGACTATGTACCACTGGTCAACATTTTTCAAATGAATGATTTCTGTCGTTGGGAGGGCAGAGTCCTTTTTAAATGTGAACATTTTGGTGAAGGGTTTCTCTGTCATTAAAGACAGCTGATAAAGAAAATGAGTGCGCCTTTCTTTTTCACCCCCTTCTGCTTCTTTTTACCCTCCACCCCATTTTTTCCCATAGTAAAATAAGAAAAAAATAAATAAAAGAGGGAAAGGGTTGGGAGCGGAGTCAGAAACAACAACTGGTAGCCCCATCTGAAGATTTTGAAACAAACAAACAAACAAACAAACAAACAAAAGACTGTGAACATTTTGATCAAATATTTATGAATAATTGAAAAGTCATCCCTGATCTAAGCATGTGGCACTTACATGGATTTCAAAATTGTTAACGAAAGCCCATTATGGCTTTTCATTTAGCACTACAGGAGCATTCCAAGTTGTCAGATGAAACTCTCTCTCTTTTTATCCTGAGTAGTTCCTGGCTCTTCATCACTGGGGTATTTGAGAACCCTACAATGCATCTACCCTTACAACACACCTCTGAGTAAAGAATTCTCTCATGTTAATGTCATAAATGGGAACTGAAGCCCAGAAAAACTAAGGCCTAGATCCTGGAAAGGGTTTAGGTGCCAATTAAGGAGTGAGGTATCTACATCTCTTTGAGGCTCTGGGCCTATGTGACTTGCCCAATGTGACACAGGAAGTCTGAGGTAGATCAATGAGCTGAAACCATACTTGTAAGTGCTGTGCTAATGTCCTAGCTGCTGGGCCACCCTTCCTAACTGCAATCACCACTGACATGAAAGAGTATTTATCATATTTTTAACATGGGAAAGGTGTAATTTTTTTCCCACTAAAAACAGACCAAAATGTCAGAAGGGATTTGCCTCAAAACTTAAAACACAGTATTAAAACCAAGCTTGGGAAAGCTTCAGTCTAGGAGAAATCTGGTTGAAAAAGTTCTAAACAATGGGGAAAGAGGGGTTTAGAACCAAGCCTGGGTTGCAAACTAAACTACAGCAGGTGTCCGCAGTCACCAGAGAAATAGACCCAGGTGATAAACTGAGTTGTGGGGCCCAGGTCCTGGACTCCAGCCCATGGTCTGTGAGGTTTTCTGATGCTGACAAGGAATCTTGAATCCAATCCTGCAATTCTGAGTCATCTGGGATGCCCATCAGTGTTGCCAGCTCATGTGACTTTGTTGCGAGTCTTCCTTGATATGTATTGTAAGCTTGATCTCCCTATTGCTGTCTTGCAGCATGAGACATTTGTCATAGCCGAAATGGCCACTAGTTCCTATTTTCAGTGGACTGAAGCCAAGTCAGAAACCAACACTTTTGTATAACATTTGATAAAAACCTAGCTGCTTCAAAACTGAGCTTGATATGTTTATGGAGGGGATGGTATGATGGGACAGCTTAATTTGGCAATTAACTGTCCTTTGACTTCTAGTGGTAAATACGCCAGTGGTCTATGATGGGATGTTTGATGGGAGGGGTTCTGAGTTATTACAGAGAATTCTTTCTTGGGTGTCTGACAGGTGAGTCTTGCCTGCATGATCTGGGTTGAGCTGATCGCCATATTTGGGGTCAGGTAGGAATTTTACCCAAGGCCGACTAGCAAAGATATTGGGTTTTTTTTTTTGTTTTTTGGGGTTTTTTTGCCTTCCTCTGTAGCATGGGGCATGGGTCATTTGCTGGTGGATTCTCTGTACCTTAAAGTCTCTAAACCATGATTTGAAGAGTTAAATAACTCAGCCTTATGTTATGGGTCTATTACAAGAGTGGGTGGGTGAGGTTCTGTGGCCTGGGATGTTCTGAAGGTCAGACTAGATGGTCATATTGGTCCCTTCTGACCTTAAAGTCTATATGACAGAAGGGTTGCTTCTGGTAAGATGGATGCCAACCGCCACTGTTGTCAATGAGTATGAAATCTAGTTGCTCTCAAGGAAGATGGTTGCTGCTTAGTGAGGGGAACTAGGAAGGATACTGTTAGCAGATGGGGATGTGAGGAACTGAAGGGGTGCTGGTGTGTTCAGAGGATTGGTGATGCAGAAGACTGAGGGATGAGCTAGGGAATGAGAGGAACAGGAGGAGACCCGGGGGACAGGAGTGTAGGGCATTGGGATAGGTGAGCAAGGGAATGGGTAGTGAGCATAATGTGGGGTGCTGAGGGGGACTCAGGAGTAAGAGGTGATGAAAAGGAACGAGAAGAGCAGGAGTGAGATTGTAGGGGTGCAGGAGGAGACATGGCGGGGTGGGAGAGAAGATGAAGACAATGGGGGATAGAGTGGAAGCTCTGTCCCATGTGCATTGCAGGGTGAACTCAGACCCCAAAATGATCCTGCACAAGTTAGGCACATTCCTCCTAAAGTGGTAAAATTGGAAGGCAAACAAAATCATCCTGGCCCCCACATTGACTGTTTAGCCCCTCTCATGATGTGGGGGCTCTACTCGCAATATGGAGCAGCCAGAGAGGCCGGACCTGCGTCCTTGACCACATGAGTGGCTTGGCTGGAGTCCAAGGGGTGTCTGGAGTGGGAAGGTTTTCAGCGTCTCATGGTCCTGCTCAGTGCCAGCCTGTGGGAGGAGAGGCACAAACCTTAAGGCAGCCAAGTGACTCTAATGTGCAGTCATGTCAGACCTGCCACTCCCAGGCAAGAACGTCCCCATTGCCGGGCGCAGCTCCTCATTATGGTGTTGTTTTATTTCCTTTGTTTTGAGTCCTGTCTCCATTGTTGGGAGTCTCTGAGGAGTGCTGGGGATAGCCCAGCTTCCACTGGATACATCTGCATGCTTCTCCAGAGCAGCTAGCAACACCCAGCACTGTTACGTTGGGAGCTGCCGGAGAGTCTGTTGGGGACCAGGGGCTGAATGGGGCAGGGCAGATCCTGTTGACCTTCCTCTCCCCACTTCCTGCTGTTACTCTAACTTCCATGAAACACTAGTCAATGGCACCAGTGGGACTGCTCAGAGCTGACCCCTCCCAGCCCCTTGTTAGGATGGGATCTACTGCTGACTTCTCAGGCTGTCTTTCTCAAGGGAGGATCATAAATACACCCCCTCGAGTATCTCAGCTCTGCACAATAGGTCTTTGTTTGGAAGAATGTCCTTTGCACAAACTGTGTCCTGCTAAGCTTCACAGACCTTTGCCATAAATAACGCCAAGGCAGAAGTAATCAGAGGTACCCGCCCAAGAGAAAAGGCTGGAACAGGAGTCCATCAGTCTCACACATGGGGCCCCTTTGAGAAGGCAGAAGATGGAGAGGAGAAGACTCTCTCTCCACCAGTGGGGAGATGGTGGGAAAGGGATGTTGAAATACATATGAACACTTGGAATGGGACGCTTCATGCCCATCCAGGGAACACTGAAGCAGGCAGGATCCCTGTGTGAGAGGCCTGCATGGCAGGGGAGAGGGGTGCATTTGGAAGCGAGTGTGCTTCACGTGGTGATGAAATCTTTATGGGGCATTGAACCACAAGTGGATCATAGTGGCTGTGGGGAAACTGGTGACAGTGTGGGAAGCTTGTGTGAACCTGCCCCTAGGTTGTGACAAGCTCAAAGGCTGGGGCAAAAGTGCTTGATCTGTTTGTCCAGATTCCACTGGTCTCTCTCCCAGGGGCAACTGCTACAAAAAGAAGCATGCAGGGGGATCGATGCAGTGAAAGAACTTGCTCCCAGGAGGAAAGGATGTTTAGGGTGATTACACCAGTGGTTTGGAAAAGGCACAGGAATTCTACACATCCTTCACAGCTCCCTTCCTGAAATGACTGAACTCTAGAGAAGCCCTCCCATGCATGGTGGAAGCTCCGCACTCAGGATGAGTGGATAAGACACAAGACTGAACTCTTGGGCCAAACTCAGTGTGAGGCCTGGGATCAGAGGGAGACCTGGTATCCCTTCTGCTTTCCAGGTGCTCAGCCTTCCAGTGAGAGCCCCTCCCACCAGGATGGGGGAGTTGTGTGGCATTGCTGGGGGGTGAGGCTCATGCTTCAGAGGGGAGCTCTTTTGAATTGTCCCGGTTGGTCCATTGTTTGAGCCTCTAGGGACCGAAAGACTCGGGTAGCTTTCAAGTGCTCAGAAGCTCAGTCTTGTGGGAGGTCCTACATGCAGCGCTTAGAATTGGGTCTGATCAGAAGCTGAGGTGAGAAATTCCCCATCAGATGGTGACCAAGCGCTATTGCAATGAAAAACATCCTTCCCCTGTTCGCATTCAGAGGATACTCCCATCCCTACAATGACGCCTTCTGAACTGGAAGTTGCCTTTACCAATTCGGAGGCTTCAGAAGCAGGGATTTTAGATTCTTGCCTTAATTCCTTCATCCGGGCTTCCAAATCCCAAGCCGCCTGCCTGCCTGCTGCTGGCTGTCCCTTCAAGAGATTCACAGCCCCCTTAACAAAGTCTCCACTCTCAGGATTGTTTTGAATTTAAAATCCTATTAGTCTTAAATTAATTGCCTTTTCTCGCTGAGCAACGGGCTGGAACTGGCAGCCTAGGTCTGCAATCATTAACTGGGAGAGGCATAGTGCAGAGAAAAGCTGCCTTTCTCATGCTGGGCTTTCCTCTATAGTTCAGCCCTTCTGTCCTGCTTTCTTCTTTATCTTTTATTAACCAGCTCGTCCCCTTTTGCTGATCACCCTTTTATCTGGCAAGACCCGGGGGAGCTTTGAACCTTGGAATTAAATTCTCCCCGGAGCCATGACGAGGGGGCAAGTTTTGGTTCATTTCACTCTCCAGAAAAAAGGAAAAGCCCCACTTGGAAAGGAGCCCTGTTTGTAGGGGTCATTAGGGGTTAATGTGAAGAGAGGCGACCTCAGCACCTGCTGAATGATCCAATAACTGACACTTCACAGGCAAGAGGGCCACAGTGTCCGGAGTCCCCTTGCTGACTCCCAAAGAGCAGCCCAGAGTTTGTATGGCCCCTTGGTATTCCAGAGCAACACAAACACTAGAGCAGAAATGACTTTGCAGGGGTGTTAAACTCATTTGCTATGGTGGGCCAAATTGGACTTAAATGTACTTCATGTGGGCCGTACACACCATAAATCGAAATACGAGGACACTCTCTCAGCACTGTGAAGGACTGTGTATGCGAGACGGTGCTCTGTGATACCATACTCTCTCTCTGTTAGGGAGAGAGCAGTCCCATGAGGCACAGTCATGGGCTGATGGAAGAGGTTCGCAGGCCAACATATTTGATACCCCTGATTTAGAGCATCGACCTTCCACAGCCCTGCTACACAGTGCCCTGGCTGGGGAAGCCAAGGGGTGGAGGGGTGTGTGGTGCTGCTGGGCCAGACACAGAAGTTGCTTTAGGTCCTAGCTGTCTTCGAGCCACTCAGTAGCCTGAACAGAACAGCCTGAGCAAAGAGCACTGCACACTGGCCATGACCCCTGCTGACCCCAAGAGTTCAGAGGTCAGGCCTCAGGACCCAGGAATCTTGAGATTGGCTTAAAAACAATGAGATTTAAAAAAAAAATAGTAACCATCGAGTAATTTTTCTTTCTCTTCTGGTTGTGGGGCCTTCAGGACACACCCAGGTCATGCTTTCAGACTTTTCTCCACAATCAGGAGGGCTAGGAATTTACTTTTTTGAAAATGCAAGTTAAGAGTCTCATGTGATCCCAGGATTCCAGCAGTTGGTGCTTTAAGAGACACCCCAAATACTGTGACACTCACAATAAAATCTCCAGAGTTAGTGACACTGCATCAAAACTGTGCTATGGGCTGGGGAGGCTCCCCGTCCAGAATAGGGGGAAGGGAGGGCACAAAAAGAGCTTAGAATCACCTTTCTCCCTCGCCCTCCCAGGTTTTGCCTCCACATACAACTCAGAACTGGGATCCAAGACTGTCTGCATATCTCTGTCTGCAGAGGGCGAGGTGAAATGGTGTTAAATATGTTGTCAGCCATCATCATTTCATTCCTTGGAGCTCCCCCTAGGAAACCTCATCACGTATGCACAGCTGGATGGAAATAGTTGGGGCCCACAGTCTAGAAGAAACATGGTGAGTTGCCAGGACCCTTTGCAGTGATAGATGAAACATCCTGGAAGGAGACTCACCAGAGACTGAACTGCACCTTGCACCTCTCATGGGGGCACTGATTTCTGCTCAGCACAGGGTTTCCCTGGGCACCAGCATGAGTGTGAACTTGTGCCAAAGGAGAAGACTGGGATTTGGAGAGAGGAAAGCTGCTGATGGAGGCTAGAACAGACTGGTAAGTACCGACCTAGTATGGGGCACAGGGTTGTCTGGTGAGGAGTGGAAGAACTAAGCAATACAGAGATTTTAAGGAGGTGGTGGGAGTTTGAGGCAGAGGGGGGGACTGTGTATGGGGAGTAATTACTAATGGGATCAGAGAGGGAGAGCTGAGGAGCTGGAGTGAGTCCTGGAAGAGGCAAAGATACCTAGGAGGGAGGGAGGGGTTATCAGAATGGATATGGAAGTTGCTGGTGTTAATGGAGCTGGAGGAAGACAAGCCAAGAGTGGAGACAGCATTCATGTGAGGTCCTGGGTTCCTTTAATTCCCAATGGCTATGTCTACACTTAGGGATTTAGGTTGACTTAAATAAGTCGACTTTAATAAATTGACTTTAAGTCGACCTTATTAAGTCAACTTAGAGAGTCCACACAGGACTCCTAAGTTGACTTAAAGTAGGCCTTACTAACTCGATTTAGAGAGTCTATATTAGACTCTCTAAGTCGACTAGTTAGGTCCAGGGAGAGCCAGCCCCACATGGGATTGGTTCTCCCTGAGGCAGCAAGCCCCGGACCGCTTGGCTCCCTTCTGGTTGGGACTGCTCAGGTCCTGGGCAGAAGGGAGCCCTTCTAGCTGGGACCAAGTGGTCCTGGGGAGAAGGAAGCCGGCGGCTCCTCTCTGCCTGGGATCCCTCTGCGGCTCCCTTCTGGCTGGGACCACGCTCCAGCTGCCGTGCAGCCCCCGGAGGCAGCCCGGGAGCTGGAGCGCCGCCATGCCGGCAATTGCCAGCACTCCAGCTGCCGGGAAGCCCCTGGAGGCTTCCTGGGAGCTGGAGGGCAGCTGTGCCGGCAATTGCCGGCTCTCCAGCTTTTTGGGGAGGCTCAGGGGCTTCCCCGCCAGCTGGAGTGCGGTCCCGGCTGGGAGGGAGCGCAGGGCTTCCTGAATTCGAAATAATAAATTCGCTTATACTTTTCGAAGTAAGGGTTAATTTGAACTAGTTAGTTTGAATTAGTTAGTTCGAATTGACTAATTCAAACTAACTTTGGTAAGTGTAGACATAGCCCTACTCTCTAGTTCAATAAGGATCTCTGAGGAATGCAGGTAGCCTGCAGTCCATACAGGTTTCCACGTTGGTCTGCCCCTTGAGTCCTATAGTCCTCCATGGATACATCACTCATGGTTGGATATAGATTATCAGCAAGTGCAGGATGCATGTCCTCTAGGTCAGGCCTTTCTGTTGTAGACAGATTGTTAAAGACAGCAGCGTGCTGAGATCCCAAGAACACCCCAGAAATTTCTTTTCCACAATTGGTCTCCTCTCCCATTTCAAGCTATAGGAACCTGCTGGTATACCTACAAATCCCTTTTTGCATCCATCTAAGGGAGTTGTTGAGCTTTTTCATTGTTTGCCCTACACTTTCTTTCAATGAACCTATGCAGCATTTCTTGATGCACTACAAAGGGGCAAGATCTTGCTTTTTGTATCAGCAGGATAAGTTGTTTCATTTCTTAATCACTGTGTAAGCTCTCCTCCAAAAAGGACTAAGTTTGGGATTGTTTTCTAATTGTGTAACCACATCTTCTCTCCATCCTGAATAGGTGCATACTTCTCTTTTTTCCTAGCAACTTGTGCCTGACATCCTCACTTCCAGCTCATCTCTACCTTCACTTTCTGGAATGGTCTCCTCAGGTCACTGATACAAGATGCCGCCCCATTACCCACCTGTGTAGGTGTGAGGAGCCTTGTTAGTTCTTTCTGCCAGAACATGAAGCGTTTGGTGGGTGTTCTATGCAATGATGGTAAAAAATGACGTTGTAGACCAATGTCATTGGTCTTCAATGGGTCAGATCACTGGTGGATCATTTTATATCCTCTGAAATGTCCCTGCTTCATTCATGAGTCCAAAAAGCATTCTGCAGAATTGAAATAGCCGTAGGTTGTCACAGAGGCACTTTTCCCTTCATTTTTAGGTGCCGTTTTAATCTGTACTCAGATACCAAATCAACATTACTAAAATATTTTGCTCCAGACATTTTATCAGCTATGTTTGCTATGTGATGAAGTGGATAGCTGTTTTGAGCTGTCTGTGAATTAGCTGTCCTGTAGCCAATGCATTATCTTCAAATCTTCATTGGATTTTTTCAGAAATACAGCTGGGGATGCCCAAAGTAATGTAGATTGCTCAATCAAGCTATAAAATCATAAGAGCTGCCATACTGGATCAGACCATGGTTCATCTTGTCCTGTATGTCTTTGACAGTGGCCCATACCAGAGCTTTAGAAGAAGTTTACAGAACAGGGCAATTATGTAGTGATCCATCCATTTTCCCTCCTGGCTTCTGTTAGTCAGAAGTTTAGGGTTGTCCTGAGCATGGGATTGTGTCCCTGAGAATCTTGGCTAATAGCTATGAACTGATACAGTTCTTTTTTTGAACTCAGTTATATTTTTGGTCATCACAACATCCTAGGTCAATGAGTTCCACAGGTCAGTTGTGCGTTGTGTGAAAAAACTTCCTCTTGTTTGTATTAAATCTGTTGCCCCTTAATAATATCAGGTGACCCCTGATTTTTGTATTGTATGAAAGAATAAATAACACTTTCCTATTCACTTTTTCCACACAATTCATGATTTTATAGACCTCTATCATATCCCCTGTCTCTTTTCTAAGCCAAGCAGCCCTACATTATGTATGGGAGCCATTCCATACTCTTGATCCTCATTATTGCCCTTCCTTGAACCTTCTCCAGTTCTAGTATATACTTTTAGAGATGGGGCAAACAGAAATGGCCACAGTATTCAAGGTGTGGGCACATCATTGAATTATACAGTAGCATTCTATTTTCTGTCTTATTTTCTATCCCTTTCTTAATAGTTCCTAACATACTGTTAGCCTCTTTGGCCACAGCTGCACTTGAACTGATGTTTTCAGATAATTATTCAAAATGACCCCAAGATCTTTCTTGGCAGCAATAGCTAATTTAGAACCCATCATTATATATGTATAGTTTTTTTTTCCATTGTGCATTATTTTGCACTTTTCACCATTGAAGTTCATCTGCCATTTTCTTTCTCGGTCACCCAGTTTTGTGAGATCCCTCTGTAATGTGTCACAGTCTGCTTTGGTCTTAACTACTTCAAACAATTTTGTGTCATCTGCAAACTATGCCACTTCACTATTCACTCACTTTTTTTTTATCATTAATGAATATATTGAATTGCATTGGTTCCAGCACAAACTATTGGGGGACCCCTCTTTATCTCTCTCCATTGTGAAAACTGTTCATTTATTCTTATTCCTTGATCACAATCTTTCAACCAGTTATTGATCCATGACAGGACCTTCCTTCCTATCCCAGGCTGCATCTACACTGGTAAATCAAGTCGACTTAAGCTTGCTTAAGTCGACTTAATTTACCCTGCGTCTACACTACAGTTTTCTTAAGTCGACTTAAGCAGCTTGCTTAAGTCGACGTAAGGAAAATAAAGTCGACTTAATTAAAATTGTCGACTTTATAAAACATCCTTTCCACTAGACCTAAGGCTTAAGTCAACTCCCTAGAGTCGACTTAAGCCAGTATAGCCGTGGGATAGCCCTAAGTTGACTTAGGGCTACCCCAGGGCTACACCAATGCCCTCCCTGCTGGGGGGGGGCACAGGGAGACCCTGGCATGCCCCTCCCACAGGGCAGGGCAGGGCAGGGCAGGGCAGAGCCCTGCCCACCCTGCCCCTATGCCCTGCCAGGGTCCCTGTCCTCTTTTGCCCCATTGTACCTAGGTACAATGGGGCAAAGGCTGAGCCCCCTGACATTGGGCAAGGGGTGCCCCCCCTTGCCCCGTGGACCTGCCCTAGGTCCCCCTAGCCCCACAAAGTTGACCTAGAGCGTCCAGTGTGGACGCTCTAGGTCGACTTGTAAGTTCCCCTTTACGTTGACTTTAATTTTCAGTGTGGACACACTAAGTCGACTTAACTAAGTTTAACTTAGTTAAAGTCGACTTAAATACACAAGTGTAGACATAGCCCCAGGGATGCTAGTTTCCTTAAGAGCCATTGGCGAGGGCCCTTGGCAAAAGCTTTCTGAAAATCCAAGTACATTATATCCATTGGATCACCCTTACCACATGTTTTCCGAGTCCCTCAAAGAAGTCTTATAGATTGGCGAGGCATGATTTCCCTTTACAAAAGCAGTGTTGACTTTTCCGCAACTAATCATGTTCACATTAATTTTGTTCTTTACTATAAATTTTTCTACTGCTTTGTCCGATGCTGAAGTCAGATTCCCTGGCCTGTAATCACCAGAGTCTCTTCTGAAGTCCTTTAAAATTGTTTTGCGTTACATTAGCTATCATCCAGTCCTCTTTCAGTGATGGGTTATGTACCACAGTTAGTAGATCTGCAATTTCATATTTGACTTCCTTCAAAACTCTTGGCTGAATATCAGTTGGCCCTGGTGACATATGACTGTTTAGTTTCTCAATTCAAAAACCTCTCTCTATTGACACATCAAATTGGGACAACTTCAGATTTGTTGCCCAGAAAGAATAACTTTGATGTGGGTTTCTCCTCCACATCCTCTGCAGTGAAGACTGACGCAAAGACTTCATTTAGCTTCTGTGCAATGGTGTTGTCCTCCCTGAGTGCCTTGGTTGGCTAGTGGCCCCGCTGCCAGTTAGGCAAGCTTCTTCCTTCTGATGTGCTTAAAATGTTATTGTTCTTTTTTTTTTTACTCTTTAGCAAGTTGCTTCTCAAATGCTTTCTTGGCCTGTCTTATTTATTACACTTTTACCTTTTACTTCTCTATTCTCACTAGGTTTTGACATCGAAATTTTAAAGGATGCCTTTTCTGCCTTTAGTATCCTCATTATTGTCCTGTTTAGCCAAGGTAGGATTTCTTTTGGTCCTTCTACTGTCCTGTTTTGATTTGGGATATATATTTAGTCTGAGCCTCTATTAAGGTGTTTTTAAGTTGTTTGCAGGCATTTTACCCTTCTGAAAGCTACTCTTAATTTCCATCTAATTAGTGTCCTCATTCTTGTGGTGTTCCCCCTTTTTAAAATCAATGGATGCTAACTTTAATTACATTATAATCAAGTGGTTAAATTAGTAACCTTTTGTACCAGATACTATGTACCACTTAGGACTAAATCAAGAATAGTCTCTCCCCTTGTGAGTGCTGGGACTAGCTGCTGCAAGAAGCAGTCATTCAGAGTGTGTAGAAATCCTCCAGCATGCAATTTAGCTACTTTTTCACTGAACTCGGATACGCCAAGGAAACCAGTGTGGGAGCTGCCTCACAGGAACATTCCCTGACTTAAGTACAATCCAATATTGCACGCAGTCCTCTCCCAAGCTCTTCATTGTTCCTGGAGAACACACTTGCATATCATTAAAGCAGCTGTTCTTAATGCTTCCTTTCACTGTCTTCTGTGTTTGCTTCTCTCAAGTCAACCTCTAGCTCTTTTATTGACCGAGTTGCTTCCCGATTCTTGACTTCCGTCCCTGAGAAAGGCTTTGAGTCATTTGGACACTGTCCCCAAGGCTTGATTTCTTTTTTTTTTTTTTCCTACTAGCTGTGCTTCCTGGTCAGTCACATTAGTTGCTTTTACTCAGAACTCTGCCTTTGGTCCAACTTGAAACAGAGTTCTGGAAACAAGAATCCTGAGTGGATATTTATAGCTTCAAACACTCCTACAGCTTCACCCTGGTGGCCTGTTATCCAGAGGGCTATTATTGCATGATGAGCTGGCTTCTCCACAACTTTATTCTGAGCCACCCCTGGAAGCAGTTGCTCTTTGTCACCCTTTTAGGCAAGGCAGAGGCACCTCCAAAACTCCAGGATTTGCTCCCTAGGGTCCACACTTCCCACAGCCAGCCAGAGTATCTGAATATGGTACAGAGAGAAGAGTGTTTTATTGGCCCTCACTTCTAACCCTTGCTTAAAAGCCACAGGGCTTTATTGAGTCCCTGCAAGTACCAACTCCAGCACACGTGGGCAGGACCGAACCTCCTCCCCTGCTCAGATCTATAACATCCAAGACCAATTTACCACAAAGATAAGAATACAGCACCATCTGCTGGTGGAGGTGCTGTCTATACTAATTATTGCAATGTAAATCCACATCTTTTCCCTTGGATCCCATTCTCTTGTTGGGGATAAAACAGTAGCCTCCAATGGTTTGTGGGAGGTTTTTTGGGAGAAGGAGGGTTGTTTTGTTTTTTTACTTCTCTCTTTTCTCCCTCCCCAATGAAATCAGCTTAGGCTTGACTTCTTTCCTCATAAGGACTCCAATACACAGTTGCCATCCCAGTAGGGAGCTGGTTCTGTTTGAGCTGTAATGACCCAACCTGATCAGAATTAGTGGGGAAGGGATGTGTCATTCATCTGTACAAACCCCAGCTCCTCTCTCCCCCTTTTCAGGCAGATCTCGTGGATGCTGCTCTGGGGAAGGGGAATTGCCTGGTAGGAGGGCACTGGCCTTGATTCTTTTGATCCTGGCTGCAAATCTCACTTCAAGCCTGTGCCTGACTGAAATTCATCCTTCTCTGTGTCAGTTTAGTGACCGCAGCCAGGGAGGCAGGCAGGGGACCTCTGGGCAGTGCAGGCTGGTCCACCCAGCCCTGCTGTGGGATTAGGCAGTAACCTCTCTCACAACCACAGCTGAGAGGCAGCGTGAAACAGGAACTTCAGCTCCCCAGACAAAGTTATTTTGGTAGCTGTGTGTAAACCCCACTGGAAAATGTGACACGGTTTTGATCCCCTTGTATTTGCTCACAAAACACTAATTAAGGCATGTAATGAAGACGGGAGCATCCATTAATAAAGAATCATTAGAGGGCTGGATTAGCGAGCTTATCAGAAACAGGTGGAAGTGATCCGTGCGTCTGCTCCTGCGCGCCATGCATGAGCTAACACTTTCCCACTCTTCCAGGACAAAGTGCCAATTGACAGGGAGCCGCTGGCCCAGACTGTGAAATCCCTCCGTGCCTCAGCACACTGGGGCTTTTGGGGGTTGGGCACCGAGGCAGAATAAGAACCCTCTCCTTACTGGGCACTAACTGGGTGTTGCCAGGATGGGCCTGAACTCTGCCAGTCACTGAGGGGACATAGCTGGGGTGTGCACTGATCCTGCTCACCTCTCAAGGGCCTTGTTAATTTTACAGAGGAGCTGCATGCTGCTATTTCCAAAATCCTTTTAGCCACTCCACTCTGGCACAAGCACCAAGGTCATGTTTTTGGACCCATGTTCTCACGTTCCAAAACTTGGGGAGAGAAGCAGGGGAGAATCCTTCAGTTAGGACAAAATCAGCCTCTTCAGATGGCATCTGCAGCTGGCTGGAAGAGCTCCGGAGACCAAGCACCTGTTGGAGCACAGTGTCCTACAGCTCCATGTTTCCTTTCATGTTTCTCAGGTCTATCACCCACCTTCCCCTGAGAGTCCTCCCTCTTGTGACTGACAGGTGGGGCAAGGAAGCAGCAATCACTAGAGGATGGTCCATTGTTCTTCTTTGAGCATCTGGAAGCTTTGCTACAACCCCAAATATCTCCCAGGAGATCACAAGGGGAATGTAGATTCCATGGGATTGTGCCAAAATCATCTTCAGTGTCACTCCCACCCTCAAGGGAAGCCGCAGCCAGCCAATGACGCAGGTATGATCAGATGGAGGGTGAGGTGACAGGTGGGTCTGTTGTCCCCTTTGAACGAGGGGTAGGAGTAGTGCTGAGGGGATTCTGTCAGGACATGGGGTTTATTTTATTCTTAAGAAATAAATACAGACTTTGTTAATACCGATGAGAACAGTTTCTGTTCTGCCCCTTGTTAGCCCCTCGTACCTCGCTCTCTTCTGCCCCACTATAAATATAGAGCTGAGTCACAGTGTCTGCAGTCCCTGAGTGCTGAATATAGTCTGTGAGTCTCCGGCAATCGACAGGGACACAGCTGAGTTATTCTAAGGTGCGTTACTCAAAGCTATTTCCGAAGCGTTTCATTAGGGCCCACAATGGGGAATGAAGCTGCACTGCTTGTTGGCTTTTGATAGCCGTGTAGGAAAAAATCCTGTCACATTCTGGGCTTCTGTTTGACAGAGTTCAGAAATTTCATTTTCCAGGGTTTGTGTAGCAGTTATTTTTAGTTCTCTACCCATGTCCGAAGACTGGAGGTTTGGGTGCTTCCTCTTCGTACATAGGTGAAGCACTGTTTCAAGCAGCATTACATTAAAGCACACTAGGGAACCTTCAGTGCACACCAGTAATTAATTAATGCACAGTGGGTTAATGCACTTTAGAAATCGCCCCATCTAGTCTGTGACTGCTCCATGTAGATAAGCCCTTAGCTTGAAGCCAGAGATCAGGGATCTCACCTATATAAACCAAATGCCCGAGGAAAGGGGGTGAAGATAGCATAAACGAAGGAACCATTTCTGGTAAACACAGATTTTCTTGGATAAAGAGATATTTTCCTTCAGACTGAGGGTGTTTATTGGTTAAAACATAAAATCGGCTATTCAAATCATATTGCACCCCCCATTCTCCCCATGCAATACTGCACTGTTCTGCGCCCTTCTTTTCTCACTGCACTAGTCTTAAAGCCCTTCATTTACTGATTTTTCTTTGAAAAATCCCCAGGCTTTTGAAGAAGCTGGTATTTGGTTTTTATGGATGCCCCTCCCCCACCTCCCATATTTTGACTCTTTCTTTTTGACTCGGAGAGAGCTGGGCATGGAGCCGGGTCCCAGCAGCTAAGGCCACCTGAGCATGGCAGGCCAGTGCCATACGGTGCAGAAGACTACACCCTGTGAGATGGACTCCTCCCTCCTCCTGGCCCATGCCCCCTGCTGGCCACAGGGCACAGAGGCCCTCCCAGACACAGTCTGCCCAGGGGAAGCGGACAGGGCTGCACTGAAGTGCTGGCGTCAGGGATGGGCTCTGTTCGGCAGCAAGATCAGTAGTTATAGGGTGCAGCCTTGCATTTCTGTCCAAACCCCAACAGCCCTTTCCACCTGGGGAGTGAGAAGGGCAGGGAGCCGAGTGCTGGGCAGCTGAGGTATTTCAAGTAGAGACAAGGAGGTGTTAGAGCCGCTGTACAAGGCACTGGTGAGACTCCATCTGGAATATTGCATGCAGTTCTGGTCCCCCATGTTTAAAAAGGATGAATTCAAATTGGAACAGGTGCAGAGAAGGGCTACAAGGATGGTCTGTGGAGTGGAAAACCTGCCCTATGAGTGGAGACTCAAGAAGCTTGGCTTGTTTAGCCTAACCAAAAGAAGGTTGAGGGAGATATGATTGCTCTCTATAAATACATCAGAGGGATTAATATTAGGGAGGGAGAGGAATTATTTGAGTACAGCACCAATGTGGACACCAGAACAAATGGTTATAAACTGTCCATCAAGAAATTTAGGCTTGAAAGTAGACACAGGTTTCTAACCATTAGAGGAGTAAAGTTCTGGAATAGCCTTCCAAGGGGAGCTGTGGGGGAAGAACCATAACTGCTTTCAAAACTGAGCTTGATAAATTTATGGAGGGGATGGTATGATTACTCTGTTTTGGAAATTGACTGATATTTGACTACATGTGGTGGATATACAAGTGGCCTAAGAGAGGAGAGTACATGGGGTGGGTTCTGATTTATTACAGAGAATGTTTTCTTGGGTAACTGGCTGTTGAGACTTGCCCATGTGCTCAGGGTTTAACTGATCACCATATTTGGGGTCGGGAAGGAACTTTCCCCCAGGGCTGATTGGCCTGGGCTCTGGGGGCTTTTTGCCTTCCTCTGTAGCACAGGGCATGGCTCACCTACCGGTGAATTCTCTGTATCTTAAAGTCCTTAAATCGTGAATTAAGGAGGTAAATAACTCAGTCATAGGTTGGTGGCCTATTGCTGGAGTGGGTGGATGAGGTCTTGAGGCCTGCATTTTGGTCAGACTAGATGATAGTACTGGTCCTTTCTGACCACTGCAGGAAGTAGAAGGCTTCCTCTGCTGCCACATGATGAGTGGCATGCCCCCTGTTAGTACCACGCACCCCTCCCCTTTGAGTACTGGCTACCCCTCCCCTCTTTTCCTGGGGTCCTAGCTTCCCTCTGCCTTGTTGCCATCCCATTTCCCTGTGACCCCAAATATCTCCATGTCCCTTGTCCTAGTGCCCCTCACAGATACCCTGGCATCCAGCCCATCATCCTCTCCTGGATGCCTAGTTGATCCCTTTTTACTCCCCACAAGACTCCGGCCCCCACAACCCACCACTCTTCCCTCGTTTCCTGGCATTCCTCCTGCTATACTCACAGGGATCCCTTCACTGTCATCCCCTCCTTTATCCTCTCCTTCCTTTGTCCGTTCACCACTCTCCTGCTATCCCAGGTCTACCTGCCTGTTTCTCCTAGGACTACTTTCCCAGCAGGATCCTTGATCCATCAGTATCTTCCAGTGGCCTTGGCAGCTGCATCCTTGTCCCTTCCCAAAGGATCCCGGTCTGCTCCCCCATTGGCAGATATCTACATTTCTTTTTCTATGGAAAATGTTCACTTCTCTTCCCCTCAATGTGCCACAGCACTGTGATCTAATGTCCTGATGCTCATACAAACTTAGATCATGATGAAAATATTTCATCTTGTAAAACAGAGTTGACCTTTTTGGGCAATCCATATCTTAAGCAATAACAGTGCCATCAAACCACTCCTATGAGGATAATCTACTAAACAGAAGGCTCAGTAGTTGATCTAGATATGAGTGCTGAAGAGATGTGGTGGGGATCGGGGACTTGGGAGAAGAGACATGATGGGGATCAGGGGCTGGGGAGAAGAGAAGCGGGGATCCATCTGCGCAGGTGTCTGTGATAGGTGCGCAGGTGTGGGATGGCCGCTGTGCGGCCGCGCAGCTTAGAAGGAACATAACCTAGAACTGCTAGCTGAGCTAATGTGGCACTTTGAGTAAGAGCCACCCAATCTCAATGTAGAGTCTTCATGAGATGGAGAACTCCCCGCGTGCCTGGCTCAAAAGTTCCACTGGTTAATTGACCTCCTTGCTAAAAGTGTGCCACTTCCTTCCAGTCTGAATGGGCATGGCTTCTGCTTTCAGGCATCGGACCTCATTCTCCCTTTGTTTGCTACTGAGGCTTGCCTACTCTACAGAGGCTACAATGGTTTAGATACAGCGCTGGGCAGCCAGGCCACAGTAACTCTCTAGTGTAGATGCAGACTACAGTGACGGAAGGGCTTTTTCTGGTGCTGGCAAAACTCTGCCTTCTTGAGTGGCAGGAACTAGGTCAACAGAAACATTCTCCCATCAGCCTGGCAACATCTACACCAGGGGTGTGAGCAACAGCTATGTCAATCTAAATTTTCAGTGTAACCCAGGCCCTGGATTCAAGAGGCCTTTGCCCCATGTGGGTTACCTACAGCTAGATCGGGTCACCTCTGGTCCCCTCTGTCTTGGTTCACCTAGATCGATGGAGCTTCTTTAGGCTCTTGCTGGAACTGAGATGGCACCTGAGGGCTCCTTAGTCGTTGGTTGCCATGGGAAGAAGCAGCAGTAGCACTGGGGAGCAGGGAGGTGTTTGTGCCTCAGGAAAGGTGCCCCATGGATTGTAGGGGGTCAACCGAGACTGACCTCAAGAAATAAAAAGAACAGAAGGCTGCCAGAGCTAGTGAGGGAGGATTTAACCCTAGCCCCCATCCCACGGTCTGCCCAGAGCAGAAGGAGCTCCTTCCTCCCCAGAGAGAGGCATTTCCTCACATTGGCCTCCAGGTCTTCTAAGACAATGTTTTTCAACCTTTTTGATACCAGGAACTGGCTTGTTGCCTTCTTAAGGTGTGTGTAAGTTATGTTAGGGAGGTCTCAGTGATAGGCACTAGTCCATGGCCTGGTCATTGAGAACACTTTTCTAGGACGTGGGTTTACTCCCCTCCTGCAGGGCTTGCCCCAAGCAAAGTGATTTCTCCGGGAGAAAGGGAAGACTCTACAGAAAGGCATAGGGAGCGCTCAGAGTGACGGCTGCCAGAGGAGAGAAAGGCCCTGAATGGCGGGGTTGGGGAGTAGGTTGACTTGGGGATTTTCCCTTATTCCTGCCCCACACCAGGCATTCTTTCCTGGCTTTATTGTAAAGGTGAATAGGCCTACACCTGGTTAACACAGTATCTGACACAGACATATTGCATCTTTGGAGCAGCACCGGTTCCTTTGCAGAGGTTACTTGCCAGACAAAAGCCATGCTAAAGTCAGTTGAGAGAATGTAGACATTTAGGGTCAAATACAATACAGAGCTGCTGTAGCTCCCCTCAAACCATACATTAGACACCCAGGAAATTCACAGTTGAAATTAAATTGAAAAATGACCATGTTTAGTTGAGCAGCTATGCAAAGAAAAGGGAGAAACGTGAACATTTTTGAATAAAATGATAACTTTCTGCACCCCCCCCCAATTTATTAGAAAACTGTCAATAAAAAAATGTCATCTATCTATTGATGACAAGCCCTCCATTATTCTCTCCTGAAACATCCTTCGGTTTAACACAAGCCTGTCTTGGACTGTTTAAAGCACTGTGCCTGGGCTTCTCACAGGGGACCCAACTCCCACTGAATTCCAGTGCCTCTATCTGTGTGTGAAACCGGGAGCTCTGCAGAACTCCTGCTGAGACCCATGGGCCGAAACAAGACATGGGGGAATAATTGCAAACATTTGTCATTCCTGTCTCAGTAGTGTATAAACATCTATAATCCAGCACTTTCCAAAACTTCTAAAAAATTCTTCTCTGACTAGAATGGCCCCTTCAGGCCTTAAAGTCTATGAGCCTGTGAGGCTGGAAATCTGGACTCAGTCTGACCTACAGAGTTCAATCAGATCCTTCCAGGCTGTGGTGGAGAGACAGTCTTGTAATATCCACAGGTACCACCTCTCAGGAAAGGCCTTGATGGTCTTTGCCATTTTGTTTATTTCCAAAGCATGTGAGTTCTGACAACAAAGAGAGTTTGTTCTTGGGAGACTGAATGGGATCATTAGATCCAGCTGCTGGAGCCTGGCAGAGCTCAGAAACCCAGACCCAGGGCTGTTGCTCTCTCTTTGAGTAAGGCAAACTAAGTCCAACAGGGGAATTCACTGCTTCTCCAAGCTCTAGGTCAGACTGAAGGGCTTTTTGCACCAGGCAGAAAATATTTTTTCAGACATGTACGAGTTCAGTTCAGGTCTTCTGTTCATTCAGGACTCCTCATCCTGGAGCAGTGCATAGTTTTGATTCTCACCAAGAAGCTGAGGATGTTAGCAAGAGATAGTGGAACAGTCTGAGGAGGAATCCTGGCTGAACTTTCTGGGAAGGCAAGGACAATGAGAATGTCATCAAAAGAGCAAGAGTTTCAGTGATTTACTGGCTTTCTTTCCTCTCTTTGGGTGGATTTCCCTTTCTTCCTCTCGATTGTTGTTTTACTCTTTCTCTCCTGTCTGTTGGTGGTTTGTGGTTTCCCCCCAGTGTAACCTGAGGAGATGATGTGTTTATCTGCGATTACACGACATGTTTTGGCTGCCTCACTTGTTTCCGAATTTATTTTCTGATCCTCAGTCCTGGCCCAAGGCTCACCGAGGGTCTCTGCGTGCAGCATGCTGGAACATCATTAAAGAGTTACATCAGCTATTTTTACACTGAACAATTCTCTCCGGCAGCCTGTTTCTGAGCATCTGTGTTGTGTTCATGCAGGAGACCCAGCGACAACCAACGGCTTCACAGGCAGGGTGGATTAAGGTTAAACAGACCCACATACACTACAATACCAGGGCCTCCCTCGCCCTACTCCTATCCCAGACAGGCTCTTCCTCTTAGTCTAAACCCTTCTCCTCAGACAGACCCTGATACTCCCAACTCAACCCCTCCCTTCAGAAAGACCCTTCCTCCCAGTCTCCAAGATGGACTGTTGTATTGCACCGTGCTTGAGCTCCCTGCCAAACGAAATGCCTGGCTGACACTGCTCAGCTGTGTGCTGCCCTGCAGCCTGCTGCTTCAGCTCTGACTCATGGCTGCATCCAGCCCTCTCTGAAAAGGCAGCCTGGGATCCAGCTTTAATCTGTCCCCATTTGCAGGCAAGTAGTTATTATGGCGGTTTGCTGTTTCATGGGTCCAGTGGCACAGTGACTGCAGGCAGGATGTGGCCTCTGCCATGGGCACCTTGTGAGTGTTGTTTTTGGAAGGCACTGAAGCAAACAGCACTCGCCTTCTGACCACATGGAACTGCCCACACCGCCATGCACAGACAAGGAAACTGAGGCACAGTGGCTTGCCCAAGACCAGTCAGAGGTAGAGCCAGCAACAGAACCCAGTTCTCTAGTCTGTCCAGGGCCAATGCTCCTCAGCTGTACCGAGATCTGTGTTGTCAAGGACGAGTCCTATGCCAGTGTCAGGCCATGATACCCAGTGGACAGTTGCTAATGGCCTATCAGGACCAGGGAGAGCCCATTGTGCCTTGGGTGTACCTGCTATAGGCTCCCAGCTCAGCCACTCCCCTGCCCACCAGGGCCACACAGCGCCTCACAAGAGAAGCAGGGCTGAACCCCATGTATAGGAGCGCGCATGCAGCATCCCCTGCAGTTACCAAAGAGGAGGAGTAGCATTGTGACGAGGAAGGAGTGTTTATACCTGCTTAGTCAGAGAGGTGACAAAGGCTTAGGTCACTGTGGTGAGGCCTGCATCATTTCTTGGTGTTGTTCATGCTACACTTGGATCAGTTTGGAGCCCTTTAGACCTTCACAGCACTTCCCAGGAGTTTTCAGGCATCAGCAGAGAAAGGTTGTGAAGAAACGGACAGTGCCTCTTAACACTCTACAATCCAGCAGCTTCACAACCCATCTGCAGCAGCTTTACACCATGTGATCCTGGCTTCCTGGAATATGGTCCAGTTATCTTCAGATCTCATGCTGAGCACTTCCTTCCACAGCCTGTCACTGTTTGCACCCCAGAGTGGCTGGTAACTCATTGCTAGCAGCTTACATGCTTGAAAACCATCTGCATGTTCAGAAGTGGGAAAATAGTTGGCCAAGTGATTCTCAGTGAACTGTGGCAGTCTTGCTGCCGGAGCTGCTTCCTGAGTGTAGTTGGGACTCCAAATACAAGCAAAGTATCCCTTGAGTTGCTGCAGCCACTTGGAACTAGAAGAGCAACTAAGGATCCAAGATGACCCCTCTTATTAACAAAAGGCAGAGAAATCTCAGCTAGAAGAGCTGGTGCCAGCTCCACCATATCCTCTAACTGTTTCCTTCACTCAACCAAGAGCACTTGTGTTTTACCTGGACTGACTCTCAGTTAACTGGCTCTTGGCCAAGCCATTTGTCTCAGCTGGACAATGGGAAAGTCAAGAGCTAGCTCCGTCCAGTTCTGTTTCCCCTAGTGGCCTCACATATGTGTTGTGCTGGAGGGACCAAAAGGAAAACACCCTGTGGTGCCCTTCACAAAGAAGCGATAAGGGCAGATGAGTAATTGCCCATTACCAGCTTCAGAGATGAAAGAATTTAGGCGCTGGAGCAATTCCATTTTCCCCTGCCAGAGTGCATAGATGCATCAACAAGTCATGGTCAACAGTGTCAAAGGCTGTTAACAGCTGTGTAAGAATCACCCTAGACACATGATCTTTATCCATCACCAAAAGGAGAACATCAGCCACTGAAATTTCTCACATGCAGGTCTAAAATTGGATGAAAAGGGATAAAGGAATCCTGAAGACTCTCAATAATAGCAGGGCCCCCAAAAAGAAGATTTAAAGTTGGCCATAAAATAGCAACATTATTTTGTGAAAAGTTTAACTCAGGCCTCGACAAAATTGGCTCCCAGCTAGGCGTCAGCTGTTTTATTTTTGGTCGCCCGAGGGCTCTCCTACATTGCTTTTCCACAGCAAAGCTAGGTGCCAGACTACACACCCTGGTCACCATGGCAACCTGGCACCCAGGTTTTGTTGAGCCCTCGTTTAACTGAATAATTTGTCTTGTGTTTTATGGAAATTTTTACCACCTGTAGGAGGATTGGAGACCTGACAGTAATTTGCAAGGTCATCAGCCTCCAGGGACAGCTTCAGCCCAAGAATCCAAAGAAAACTTTGCATGTGTCCTCCTTGATGTGGATTTGCTTCCAAGGACCAACAATCTAGCTCAACCTTGACCACAAACATGGCAAACTCACAGCAGTAAACACTCTCATCTTGAGCAAAGACAAAAGTTTGCAGATGGTGCTGTTGGGCAGGATGAGTGTATGCCCACAAGGGCCAAAATGTAACACAAAGTGATTTAAATGTTAGAAATGGAGATTGGAAATCACAGCATAGGAGTCGGGCTGTATTGCAGACACTTCTGGGAGCTTAGAGCATGGAGTGCACTCATGGCTGTTGCCCTATCTCACCCACATAAATAAGGGTGCCCACCTCACTGGCTGCCACTCCCCCACCCAAAGGGGTGGCTGGTTTCTGTTTCTGGAAGGAGGCAGCAACTGATATTCAGCGTGGCCTCTTTGTTTTAGGTCTAAGAATGTAAAACCACTTTCATAGAAAGGCTGATCCATATTGTTATTTAGGAGAAAAAGGTTTAATAAGAGCTAATGGCTGAAAATTGAAGCTGGACAAATTCAGACTGGAAATAAGATGGAAGTTTTTAACAATGAAGGTGATTAACCATTGGAACAATTTACCAAGGATCATGGTAGATTCTCAATCATGCAGGGCTGTCCCTGGGAGTGGCAGGGGCAGGGCCCAGGGCCAGTCGGCCTGTGAGGGGGCCCCCCCACACCTTGGGGCCAGCCGGCCTGGCCCAGAGAGTCTGGGCCCTGCGTACCCGGCCCTCCTCATAGTTGGCTGCTCTGCCCTGGAGTCAGGGAGGGCCAGCCCAGAGACCGGGATTCATGTTCCCACCCTGCCCCGTAACAACCATTTCATTTGTTCCTGAAGTGTTCTCAAGCAGGTGATAAAGTTCTTGACTTCAATCATTATTGAAAATGATCTGCAATGTGCTTCAGCAAATGATTTTTAGTTTCCATATGGTCTAAATTGCAAATTGCAAGTATTACCACTGAATACATTGCAATTTATATTGTAACATCTGTAATTTACCCCATGTAAATTTCAAAGTGTGCATTTGGTAGCTATTTCACAGGAACAAGAATGGACTAGTGGGTAAGGCAGTAGACTGGTCTACTAATTTCAATTCCAGACTCTGTGACTCATTTCCTGTATGTTCTGGGAGAAGTCACTCAATTTTTTGGGGCATCAGTTTCTCATCTGTAAAATGGGGCTAATAATGCATTCTTTCTACCATCCACTGTCCATCTTGTCTATTTAGATTGTAAGCACTTTGGGGCATAGAGTGTCTCTTAATAGGTATATGTGCAACATCTAGGGCAATGGGGCTGTCACTTTAGTTGGTTCTCTAGACACTCTGCAATACAAATAGATAAATAAATAATAGTATATTTGATTTTAATATTTGCAGCACAAGTTCCAAATTTCACCACAAGTTCAAGTCAAAATGTGCTTTGCATGAATAGTCAGGTGCACCAGCCAATTCCTCCCCTTTGCAAATGTTGGCCCATCAATTTGAAATTCTCTTTGGAATTCCAAGGTTAATAATAGACTGGGTTTTGACTATTTAGCGCAAGGAAAGATCAGCACTGCTCAGGCCTCTTCCATCTAACAGCTTTTCCGGCTCTTCAGCATTTCCGTTATTCGGTTTAAGGTCTGAGCCAAAACCACAAAATGTCCGCGGAAGTGCAGGGAAGAGGAACAATGTGAGCTGTGTGTGTACCACTGCTCCGCACTGGCTGGCATGGAAATGACTCCTGTGTGTTCTATGGGAGGCTGTCAGATTTTCCTGGGTACCACAGAGCTCACTGAAAATGTGAAACTGACTTTTTCCTGGGAGAAAAATAAATCTTCTGAAAACCATGAAATTGAAACTTTTTTGCCCATTTTTCACATGAAGCTAGCTTGTGTTTGGCTCTTCCACAGATGCTCAAAGAGGAGGGAAAGATATAGGGAGCCGCCTCCAGTTTTGGACCTCTGCTGCAAAGACCGTCACAGTTCCATTCTGTCCCTGTTCCTTCCTCTCTGCACCCCCACAACCACCCCACCCCAATTTCCCACGCACACCAGCTGGTATAGCTGGAGGAAAGATAACATTGTGCTGTTTAAGGGCACACTCCCTTGTGTGCTCTGGGATTCAGGAAGCCTCATGATTCCATTGGGGTGGTACATCTCCCTCCATCCACCAATGTGGCAATGGGAGCAAAACTGATTGGGGATAAAACTGGCCAACGTGATCTTTGGCTGTATAAACAGGACTAGCCAATGAGAATACATGGTACTGCCTCTGTATACAGCATTTGTGAGACTGTTCCTGGGCGCTATGTCTAGTTTGGTGTCCACACTTAAAAAAGACATTAAAGATTGTGTGGAACTCAGAAAATCAGCTGCAAGGCTGATCTGAGGCTGGCTCCTTACATTTCTCCTTGTAAGACCAATTGGCTGTCCTATGTAGCCAGAGGTCTGAACATCTGGGGAATATTCAGATGCTGCCCCTCTCCCAGGCAAACCTGTTGGCCACCTGCCCTTTCCTTGCCCAGGAGAAAATGGCTCAACCACCTCAGAAGACTAACTTCCAGGAAGAGGCAGAGACTAGAGCCACCTTCTTGAGAGACCCCAAGCACTCCTACAAGCTTTCCCTCTCTCCAGCAGACCACTGTTCCCCACCTCTTGCTCTTACCTCTCTCTGTTCTCTGAGGACAGCAGGAATCTAGGAGTGTGCCTCTCATCCCTCACCGGTGGAAGTAGTCTTGCTTTCTCCCGCTCCACTCACTGAGGTGCGTGAAGCCTGCTTATCCCCTGTGCCCCGCAGTAGCTGCAGGATTCAGACACTACCAATCCCACTATAACTACTTTCTCTTTAATCCTGGGCCTGAGGCACCCACAGCGCCAGTCTACAATTCACATTCAGGACACCAATGACTGGGCACATCTTGACCTCAGCTCCTGCTGCAAACAGGACAGGAGGAGCAGACGCCATGAGTGGGAGTGGGTGGGCAGTGGAGACAACCCTAAACTTGTCCAGAACTTCATGTGTGACTCTTCATGACAGCAGCTACAAGTTAAGATTCCCAGATTCTTCTAAATCCTATTAGAGGCACCTTGATTGGACCAGACACCACCTTGTGACACACACAGTGCCAGGTTCCCAGGGGACGGTGTTACACGAAGGCAGAGTACGATATCAAACAGCTGAGGATGGAGCAGAGATGAAAGATTGTCCTTACTAATAATTCTGTGGAGGTATAAAGTTACTGACGGCTTCAGCCTGTGAAGTGGATGATTAATTGCACGGTGCTGCTTATCTGCTCCTGAAGCCCTTACTGCCCTCTTATTAAAAACATCCCCTGATCCACCATGTAATCAGCACCAGGGAGATCATTGCACACAGCAGGATGGGGAGAGGCTGTCTGGGAAAAGAAGCGTTTATCACAGGCAGTACAGAGCAGCTAGCCTCGGCCAGGGCCCCTTGGCTCCCAGATCTGGTTCCTAGGTTTGTGGGGAACACAAAATGGGTTGGCGGTGATTCCACTGGGACAAACTTCAGACAGTTTTACTCTGCAGCCTGAGCAAATGTTCCTTAGACAGCTGTACAGCTCCCGTTGTTTTATTACTGCAGTAATTGAGACATGGAGTGGCGGGTCTCTGATGCGCTGAGATCAGCCCTCTAGTGCAGGGAAAGTTCTTCTCCGAGAAGATGCAAGGTGGAGTACCTAGTTTGCAAAGGAATCACATGTGAAATAGGTATATTTAAAATGCAGCCAGGGACAGCATGGATAGTGGTGCAGTGCCTGTGTGTGCTGGGCCATTCTCCATTCTGTTGGGCTGCTGTAAAAATCCCTTTGCGGCCGGATAAACAGCAGGCCAGGAAGCTTGGGTTTTAATGGACTGGGAGCCAGGCAATGGCCAAATAAAATGCAGGCAGCAATGGGAGGCCTTTAGAGAAGGTGCTTGTCCCGTAGTCTCTGCCCTGATGGAGTTTTAGACCTCTGAATACAGCTCCTAAGCGGTGCACAAAAACAGCTCTGTCCTGGGCACCAGAGTGGGGCAAGAAGAATCTGGCTGGCTCAGGCCAGTTCTTCTCCTCAGTGCTTTGGGACCTCTGCAGCTGAGATGTCTGTCCCCAGAGGATTCCTGGGGCTTTGTCTTTGGGGAGCCCCACACGCTCCTGAATGCTGCCCCAAGTCCACTGGGGATGGGCGGGAGCCGAGGGCTCGAGCTGGAGTGTGAGTACTGGCTAGGGCTGGTAGAACGTTTTCCATCTCAATTATTTTTTGCAGAAAATTGGGTTTTCAGTTAAACAAAGTTTGTCACAGCCAGTATCTGATTTCAACGAAAGACGATGACTTTCGGTCGGCAAAGTTTTCAGTTTTTCGATGAAAAGTCCAAATTTTCCGTGGGCAAAAGGTACGTTTTCTGACCATCTCCAGTTTCCAGGCCTATGACTAGGCCCTCTGAGTGAGCTTGCAGAAATGGTTGCTAGTGCACAGCTAGCAGACATGGGAACGCAACTGTGCTGTTCCCAGAGGCGAGGGGAGGGGAGGGGAATGTGGCTGGTTCTAGGATCAGGGAGACCCATGTGGTGTCTGACTTTCCCACAGGGTGAGTTTGGGGAAACCGATTCTGCCTTAGATGAACCCACCTTTATTCTCAGGGTGAGTCTGTTAAAAACTGTCTTGTGTCTTTATATGATACAAACCATGGCAAAGCCCATGGTCTTTCCCATAACCAGGAGTATTAGCGGGGACAGCTGGAGCCAGCCTTAGGATTTTGGGGAGGGGGATGTTATATTTTGGGCTCCCAAATATAACTGTTGATTGGGGGGGGGGGGGCTTTTTCAGGTGGCCCAGCCCTCTGTAGCTCAATGTCTTTTGTGAGTCAGGCCTTGTAGTAACTAGAGCCATGTACACCCAGAATCCTTACAAGGATACACCCAGAACACAGTGAGGCATGCCTGGTACACAGCCATTGCACACCGACCACACTGTACACCCATCTACCTCTCTCTCTCTCTCTGACACACACACACACAGATCCCCCTTCTTTCCCTTCCCTCCAAGGGGGTGTGCACATGTGAGAGAGGAATTCCTCTTCTGAGCTGCTGGCAAGCGCTAAGTGCTTGAAAATTGAAAGGACATGTCCAGAGAGACGCTTCCTGCTGGAGATTAATGCCACTGAAAAATGTAAATACGGGGCGGCTAATGCAGGCCCCTCTGGTGCATATTATGTGAGTGCAGCAAAGCGCGAGGGAACGCCTGTTCTTAGTCCCGGGGTCCGGCTCTGGGCTGTAAGCTAGGCAGAGCACACAGACTGGCTCCCTGCGCAGGACTGGCTGTGAGCCATGAGTGCAAGAAACCTGGCAACATAAGTGGGGGTGTCTAGCAAGGCTGGGTGTTCTGAGCAACAGAGCCCAGCCTAGGCTTGTGAGAGAGGGAAGCAAGGAGGTGGTGACTAACTGTGCGTGTTTTCTGGTTTAAACATCCTGGGGGGGGTGAAACGCCCTCACTGCTGGCACCTGCTCCTTGGGTCCCAGGCACTGGGGAGAGTGCGAGGCCTCAGCACTTATTGCAGGCCATTGATTGAGTGGGGTTGTCCATAATGCTGTATGTTCTCACTCGTGCCAGCGTCGAGTGTCCAGAACCTACGAGCCAGGCCCCCCAAATCATGGGACTGGTTTACAAATCACATGATTGTCAGAAATAATCAATCGTGGGTTCTCTGCAAAGAGGAAGGCTAGACAGCTACTTTTTAAAAGGCAAGCTGAGATTCTCCTGCACTCACATGACTGCAGGAGCTGGGGCTTTAAGAAAAACACCAACCATTTCAGGACTCAGGCTAAAATTGCCAGCGTCAGCAGCGCTGTCAGCTCTGTCGATGGGTTTATGATGTATGTTGCCCACGCAACCTTCATTTGGCTCTCTTGTGCCCGTGAAGAATGGCACGGTCTTTAATTATAGGATCGCAGACTGTTTTTCCACAGGCCCCTGGACAGGGGGACTGGACTAGGGTTACACAGGCAAACCCCATTCTGCTATTTCCTAACATTTGAGTGCTTGACTTTGCAACCTCAGTAAGGTTCTTTTCAGGCAGTTTTTTTGTGTGTGTAATACAAATAACTACAGTAGACAAAAGGCAGCAGAGCTCCATTTTAAACCGTCTTGGCTTGCCATTTACACCGGGTAGGCCTTGTCTGTAAAGAGCAGTCAAGCTGTGTTTAAGCAATTTGAACTAGTTCCAAGTGAGTGTTAGAAGGTGTTTGGCTAATTCAATTAAAGGCCTAGTGCAGATGGATCTAAGAAGAGATGGGGTAAAGGATGAAAGAAAACAGAGAAAGAGAGCTGCAACTGATCCCCGCTAAGGTGGGTAGCGGGGCTTCTTGGACTCAAAATCCATCACCTAATTGCTCTCTGCTTAGCTGCACTGAGCTTTGAATCAAAGGGACAAAGACTAAGGAGGAGCTGCCCCCTACCTCTTGCCCCCTGCGCAGCCTTTTGCAGGAGCGGGATTCAGTCGCATCCCCGGTGCATGCAGGGAGAGAAGTGCTTAGCTCCCCTTTGGTCTGAAAGGATTTCCCTCTAATCCGGAGCTCTCCTGTCGCTGCTCGGACGACATTGTTGAGCGAGTCTGCGCTAAGGCCTGCTCTAATCCCAGCCCCGCCACTCTCCCCTCAGCAGGGGCACTCACTCCTTTTCAGCCTCTTCCTTTGGAATTTAAAGGCTTGGAAATGCTTTTAGAGCTCAGTCAAGAGCCACATTCCTCATGGCAGAGCCAGTTCCTAGGGAGCCAGATTTCAACAGACAGGGTGGAATTCTCCTAGAAACCCCTCTTCACCGTCACTTGGATACAGGCCCTGGCACTCCCCCCGCTCCTCCCCAGGTCTACAACATCCCCCTCCAGGCTGGGACTGGTTCTGAGGCCGTCTGCCAGTTATGCTTAATGTGGGGCCTCAGGTGGCTCAGATGCCCAAAGTAAGAGACATTGATGCGGCCGTGCCCATGGCAGGCCAACTCAGGATTATCTCAAGTGGAGCCCTCTGGCATGGGAAGCATGGTTTCCACAAGCAATGTGATACCCTTGTTCCCTCTATCTATGCCTGTTGCATGCAGCTGGCTTCCTGTACGTACAGGGTAGAAGCTTTCAGAGCAAAGAGCTCCACTTTGGCACAGAGGGTTGTAAAGTCCTCTTCCAAATAGCCTTTCCTTGAGCAGGCTAGTCATATGGCCAGCCCATCTCAATTGTGCCTCCACGACCAGGAGGTGCAGGCTTAATGGATGCACCTGGCAGGGATTGATCTCAGGACATCAGCACCGAAGAGTGCTGTGGGTACCACCTTTCACTGGCAACAGTTGTAATCAGCTGTCCTCTGTGTGGACTGATCTCTAGAGTGGAACGGGGCATGCACTTTCCAGGTGCGTTACGTGTGTAGTGTCACTATGTGGCCCCAATACGTTAATCCAAGTTCACGGCCATCCAATGAAGAGGACAAAAGCAGGCAACAGAGATGACCGTTGGTTTGAAGCCTCATGTCATGTACACCCCACACGCCCTGGTGGTGAGCGGCCAATGACCCTACCAGCCTGTGAAATCAGTGGGGCACTTTATGGATGACAGGCTGGAGTGAACAAGTATCAGGGCTCACGCTAAGGTCCAGATTCTGCCGACTAACTGTCAGGTCCTAGCTACAATCACACAGAACTGTCAGCTTAGGGAATAAGTGGAGGTTTTCACACAGGATCTTGGAACAACCCTTCCCCTCGTCTTGGAACAAGAGGTACAACTCTTCCTGCCCATGCAGTCGCCATGCTTCTCTCCTGGCACATCTGCCTGATGCCAGCTCTGCCAGCATCCTTACCAGTGGCTCTGATGCAGCTGCCCATGGCCCTGGCTGCCTTTTCTGCTCTTGCATCTGCCCGTGCTAACACTGCTCCTTCCACTTCCCCAATGCAGTTGGCTGTGATGCTCCCATGAGTCTAGCAGAGACGCCATTTCACCCGGTGTAACGGTCAACCAAGATGAGGTGAGATGGTGCCCTCCTCCCATGGGACCAGCTGCCTCACTTAGCATCACAGACTGCTGGAGTGACCAACACTTCTACAAATGGCACGTTCTGTTCTGAAAAAGGGAAAGGGACAGTGGAACGGCTATGTTAAATGAGTTCCCATTGCTTCTTCATTGGCAAGCAGCCTTAAAACCTGCAAATCCAGCTTGCAGAATGGCCAGTGGGAAAGCTTGCTTCCTCCAGCTTGGTCTATGGCTATTTGAGCACTGTCCAGGTTTCCAGTGCAGCCCCGGGTCATGTGGGTAATATGCTCATAGCCTTCTTGTTTCTTTGGCTATGTCTACACTTGTTAATTTAAGTCGACTTAGCTAAGTGTGGGGCATGCCTCAATTGCTGTGGATTTTCTGTACCTTAAAGTTTTTAAATCATGACCTGAGGATTTTAATAACTCAGTCATAGGTTAGAGGTTTATTGCAGGACTGGGTGGGTGAGGTTCTGTGGCCTGTGTTGTGCAGGAGGTCAGATGAGATGTTCATATTAGTCCCGTCTGACCTTAGGGTCT
The DNA here is from genome assembly GCA_007922175.1 of Pelusios castaneus. Lineage (NCBI taxonomy): Eukaryota > Metazoa > Chordata > Testudines > Pelomedusidae > Pelusios > Pelusios castaneus. The sequence continues at coordinate 8,590,293 of ML685803.1, forward strand.
ATGAATAGTACTCCTGGTGTTCTGTGATGCCCGTCATACTGTGATGTGCATGCTATGTAAGTTCACGTTTCGCATGTCCCGAAGCAGGGAAGAATCCCACTAGAGATATGTGTTGCACCTTGTGGAGAGCGACGGAGCCAATCCGGACGAGAAGGGAGCGTTGGGCTGCTAGCCCCCTCAGCTCAGGAAGGACCAATGCCGTACCCAGAGTCTGCTTAGACCCTTCCTTCAAGGCACAGTTTCATTCTTCAAACACAAAACAACAAAGACAAAACGTCCCCAGGCCAAAGCAGGCCTGTCATAGCTCCTTCCTTTAGCTGAGTTCTTTCAGTCCTCTCCTAGAAGCATCCAACTCCTTCCCAGCAACTGCTTCCCTTAATCCAAACACCTGTTCTTAAAGGGGCTCTGCCTCCCAACCTGGCTGGCTCCAGGCACTGTGACTTTAAATAGGCAGACTGCCCTGTTACATACTCTTCACATGTGGAGGAGGCAGATGCAGTCTGACTCCCTTTGAGGTTTCCCTCCCAGATTCAGCAGTGTTCTGGGATGGCGCTTCCTGCTGGAGGGAGAGATGGCTGGGCAATTCATCAGGCCCAGGCACTGGGCACAGCTGGCAGAAATGCCAATTCAATAGGACCTTAGGGCACATCATCTGCATGGCTAGGAGCAGGGGCAGGTGTGCAGGGCAGCTGAGCCAGGGACCAACTCCTAGGGGAAACCATCCTGCACTGCCACTCAGATTTTTTTCTTTTGGTTCCCCTCCAGTTGGGTGGCCATTTTTTTGCTTTTGAATGTATTTATTCTTTTTGCCTGGCTGCTTGGAGGGGGTTACTGAAAATGTTTTCCACCCTGTCTGTCTGGGGAAAAGGCTAAAGAACTCCTATCTGGGAAGCAAAAAAGGTACTTCTGCTACTCCTGAAGTCTTCAAGCAGCATCTGGTCAATCTAAGACACTGAATCAGAATCCTAGTTCCTTACAATGGGGATAGAAAGGCAACAAGTTCCGAGGCAGTTAACTTCCTCTGTGTGAAATATTACGGTTGTTTGCCTTCAGATTTATAAGGGATGAGGCCCGTCCTGTTATGGTTGTTACTGCCAGAGCAGAGTAATCAGACATACTTGCTCTCACATACGCAAGTTTGCTAAAGCTGGGCGTCTTCCATGCAGCATTTGGGAGGAAATGTTCTGTTTTGTGAAACAGGAAATGCAGATCAAAGTCTCACTTGCACTTCAGCATTTTCCGTTATCTTTTTCCTGGTTTATCCCCAAATCTGAAAGCACTAGGGAGAGTGTTTTTATTTCTAGGAGAGGTCTCTTTGTTGTAGCTGCAGCCACACAGATGTAAAGACATAGACAGCACTACACACACTCACACGTTCCCATAGACGTGTGCCTAACCATTGTGTATAGCTGCAAATGTTAGGAGGTGGCTTTGGTGCATGAAGAGCATGGGGAAAATTCTCCTCTCTGGTCCTTGCTGATTCCATGGCTCTAGTCCCTCATGTGATGAAAAAAATTCATGGCTTATATTCTATCCTTCCCAGTATGCGCCACTAAGGGACCTAGCAGTGAAACTTTCCAGAATTCCTCTTGCCTGAGAGAGCGGAGACTTACCCATTCACATTGAAATGCTCCAGTTTTGGATCCTCAAACCATCAGCCACCACATTGGGCTTCCTCTCTCTCAGCACTTGTTTCCTTTGGTCCTTGGGTCTATGTTTGCAAGAAATCCCCTGGAACAGGGTTAGCAGAGCTCCCGCAGAAACAGTCTTCCTCAGTCTTAAAAAGCCAGTGAACTCTGATATAGATATTATTATTAATGATTTGTGTTACCATGGAGCCTAACAGCTCTAGATATGGACCAGGGTCCTGCAGTTTGCATTACTTTTAGAGCCAAGTGGGAAACAGTTTCCTGTCCTGTTAATATTTTCAAGAGTTTGAAATTCTTCCCATATTCCAGGCTGGGATAAAAAGTAAAAATCTTGAAAATATTTATGAGTTGCAAAAGGATTTTGAAAGGGGTAGCTGTGTTTTGTTGTAGGTCAATGAAAACATTTAATTTTGACAAGTTCCAGCCCTTTAAAAAAAAAACAACAAAAAAACCCTTTAAAAAAACTTTTTGAAATGTTTAAAAACCTTTTTGGCTCAGGGGCCAAAAAAATAATTTTTTACAAACCTGAAGGGCCACCAGTATATTTAATAAATAAATGTGCATTTAATTAATTAATTAGAATTAAAACTTAATTTGAATTTAATTACTTAAATTTTAATTAATCAGACTGGTGGCCCTTTAGGGTTGTAAAAATTATATTTGTGGCCTCAAGCCAAAAAGGTTGGGAATCACTGATCTAGACCAAGCAACTTTGCACACTGAATCCTCATCCATGTGAGTAAGGCTTTACAGGATGTTGAAAGAGGCAGGTGACAAAAGCCCCCCAAAAGGATGATCTTGATGAGGTGCTAAAAGTTGGGAATGGGGCGGGGGGAATGGAAAATTGCAAGAAAATCATAGGAACAACAAGAGTGAATATGAGAGTGGTTAAATCTACACAAAATCCTCAAGATGTCTATACAGAGATGCTAAATTATTCCTTAACTGGCATCACTGAGACTTGGTGGGACAAATTTCATGACTGGAATTTTGGTATAAAGGGATTTTTTAAGGAAGGACAGGGAAAAGAGAAAGAAAGGAGGTATTGTACATCAATGGTGTATACACTTCTTGTGAGGTCCAGAAGAAGGTGAGAGGCAGACAGTGAAAAGTGTTTGGGTGAAGCTGAAAGGAGTGGGGGAAATCCAGGGTTGATGTCATTGTAGGAGACTAATCTAGACCACTAAATCTGGGGGAAGAGGTGGATGAGACCTTTCTAGAGCAAAAAACAGATATATCCAAAGCATAAGACCTGATGGTAATGGGGGAGTTTAACAACCCAGACAGATGTTGAAAAAGTAACACAGCAAAACTAAATATGTCCAGTAAGTTCTTAGAATGCATTGGGGAAAATTTGTTTCAGAAGGTGGAGGGTGTGACAAGGGGACAGCCATTTTAGACTTGATCCTGATTAAGAGGGAGGGACTGGTTGTAAACTGAAGGTGAAAGTCATCATGAAATGATAGATTTCACAATTCTAAGGAAAGAAAGAAGTGAGGGCAGCAGACGAAAGACTTCAAAAAGGCAGACTTTAACAAACTCAGAGAACTGGTGGTAGGTAAGGACCCATGGAAAGAAAATCTGAGGGATAAAGTTGTTCAGGAGAGATGGCAGTTTCTCAGAGAGACAATATTAAAAGCACAACAGCAAACTATCCTGATCTGAGGGAAAGATGAAAAGAACAGGAAGAGGCCAAAATGGCTGAATTTTGAGTTCCTGAATGACCTCAAAATCAAAAAGGAATCCTAAAAAAAGTGGAAAGATAGAAAAAGTGGTGAAGAGGGATACTAAAAGATTATGCAAGATCTAGGGACAAAATCAGAAACTAAGGCACAAAGGAGTTATATGTAGCAAGGGACATAAAAGGCAATAAGAAGAGGTTCTATGACTACATTAGGAACAAGAGAAACACAAAGGAATGTGTAGGTCCACTACTTAGTGGGAAAGAGAACACATAACAGACAATATGAGGAAGGTTGAGGTGCCTAATGCTTCCTTTACTTCAGTCTTAACTAAAAAGGTTAATTGTCACCAAGTACTTAATACAAGGGGGAACTATAACAAGCTAGAATAGTTAAAGAATGGGTTAAACAGTATTGAGATAAATTGTATGTATTCAAGTTAGCTGGGTCTGACAGCAATCCTACAGTCCTTAAGGGACTATCTGAAGCAATCTCAGAATCATCAACAATTATCTTTCAGAACTCATGGCGATCCCAGAGGACTGCAGAATGGCAAATGTAGCAACTATGTTTAAAAAGAGGAACAAAGAGAACCAGTTAGCCTAACTCCAATTCCTGGAAAAAAACTGGAACAAATTATTAAGTAGTCAGTTTGTAAGCACCTAGTAGATAATAGGGCGATAAATAGGGCATCTGTTTCTTAGGGTGTTTTTAATTTTCATACAATGAGGGGAATATTTTTTAGAAATTTTTGAGCTCTACGTAGATGTCCAAACATGAGGGAAGTATGGGGTTTGGGTCGTTTTCTTTGCAAATATTGTAATTGGTCTGAATTCAACATGACAAAATTCAGTGAAGACGCATGTGAAGTATTTCACTTAGCATGGTAACATTGCAGCTACAAAATGAGAAATAACTGGCTAGGCAGTAGTATTGCAGAAAAGGATATAGTGTTTATAGTGGCCCCACATGTCTATGATTCTATGAAAATTCTGGAAATAAAAGTTAACTTTTAAAAGTCAACTAACCTTTAGTGAGAAGAGGACTTTCCTGAGACAAAGTCCAGGCCAAGAATGATATAGGGCCATCATGATAATGTAATTTTAAATACTACCAGACACTAAGGCTGCAGGCAAAAACTGTATGTATTATATTGTAGTCTCTGGGAAATAGTAAGTGCCTGTGTAATTAAAGATGGAATTATAAGCACATGTTCACAAGGAGGCAGAGATAAGGTTATGAGGCATTAATACGGGCATTTCCTGGCTTCTGGGTGTTTAATTCTGCAGCCTTGCTTTGCACTTATACCATTGCTGGCACCGAACCTGCTAGTAATAGAAGATACTACAGCCCCAACAACATGGAGGGGACCTCCCGCTTCCCAGGAACTAAAGTTAATTAAGGTCTGAGGAGATTAAAAGGGTGGACCCCAAACCTTTCTGGATCCCAGAGTCTGTAATCTCCTATTCCAAGGGAGACTATAAAATGAGGATTAATTGGCATGTGAAGGTGGCCCACTAGGAGAAACACCAATGGACAGATAGCTGCTCTGCTGAAAAGATGGTGCAATGTTGCCAATTGTATTGTGAGACTCATGGGCTGCATCTACACTTGTAAATTAAGTCGATTTAAGCTTGCTTAAGTCGACTTAATTTACCCTGCATCTACACTAGTTTTCTTAAGTTGACTTAAGCAACTGGTTTAAGTCAACTTAAGGAAAATAAAGTCGACTTAATGAAAATTAAGTCAACTTTATTAAATCTAGATTTAATTCGACTTTAGGCTTAATTCGACTTTTTAAAGTCGAATTAAGCCAGTGTAGACGTGGGGTAGCCCTAAGTCGATTTAGGGCTACCCCAGGACTGCACCAATGCTCTCCCTGCTGTGGGGGGTCCACAGGGGGAGCCTAGCATGCACCCCCACAGGGCAGGGCCCCTATGCCCTGCCAGGGTCCCTGTTCCCCTTTGCCCCATTGTACCTATGTACAATGGGGCAAAGGCTGAGCCCCCTGGCACTTGGCAAGGGGTGTCCCCCCTGCCCCCATGGACCTGCCCTAGGTCCCCCTAGCCCCTAGAAGTCGACCTAGGCGTCCAGTGTGGACGTTCTAGGTTGACTTTGTAAATTCCCCCCAAAGTCGACTTAAAATTTAAGTGTAGACTCACTAAGTCGACTTAATTAAGTTGACTTAAAGTCGACTTAGTTAAGTCGACTTAGCTAAAGTCGACTTAAATTTCCAAGTGTAGACATAGCCAGTGTGTTTTCCTTCAAGCCCCAGCTGCTGGGATCACGAGAGCAATGGTGAATCTCAGCTTGCATTTTGTTTTTTAAGTTTCTAGCCCCTCTGGTTGCCAAGAGCTTGACCTAAAGGCTGAGAAACCAGAAGGCCAAGAAAAAGAACCCAATACTTACCATTTTTTAAAAATCTCCTGATTTTTAAACCAAACTCATGATTTTGGGCCTGATTCATGATTTTTGAACACTGGAGGTTGGCAATACTGCACAGAAGAAACATCCAACTGGAGTCCAAGGAGTTAAACTCGCCCCTCCTAGTAACAGCAGAGGCTGCAGGTCCACAATCATTCTTATGCTTCAGGGAGGGCATAGGGCTAGCTCACACCTGCCTGTCTCGCAGTCCGTACCAGCTACAATTCTTCCTGTTTTGAAAACTGGGCAGTGTGGATCCTCTGTGCTGTCCGGCAGCACGGCTGTGAGACAGGAATAGCAGATATCACAAGCCACTGTTCCAAGCCGTCTTTGACATGTGTGATAGGTTCAGCGTTTTCACAACCATTCCAACCCATCTGTGACGAATCTTTCAGAGTCCGCCAATTGCCAGTCCTTCCAGTGGGCAGCTCTCAGGGGGTGGGTGCCCCTCTTGTCTGTGTTTCATCTATTTAGGTTCTAAGCTCTTTGGGGTGGATAGCCTAGCAGGCAGATAGCACGACGTAAGAACGACAAATTATCATAATACCTAGCACATCACAATCTTTAAAGTATTTAGCCTTTACAGCATCCCTGTGAGGCAAGCCCCAGCTGACATAGGTTCCTTGAGGATTGTTAACATCTGCTGTAAGTGAGAGCAATGACCAGGTACTCCAGAGCATGCTGGGACAATGGTTGTGCAGCCAATTAGTGTGAGCATTGGCTCCCTGATGGACCCCACACTCAGCTGTGCCGATGAAGCGAGGTGCTGCAGAGAATCCATCCCTGGTTGAATCATTTGCAGGAGTCAGACTGTCGGCGCTATTTGCTTGTGTTATGGCATTGTGTGTACGAGTTAGTCTGTTGTCACCTAGTGGGGGTTTACAACAGCAGTGCTGAGTCAAAGCCAGCGTTGTTCAAAAATCATGACTCAGGCTCAAAAAATTCATGAGCTTGGCTTAAAAATCATGAGATTTTTTTTCCTTTTTCTTTCCCTTCTGGTTTCTCAAACTGTAGGTCACACTTGGGTCGTGTTTTGAGGCTTTTCCCTGAAGCCAAATGGACTAGAAAATGGCTTTTTTCATCAAATGAAAGCTGTGCTTCTTATGCAACCTCTTGATTTCAGGTGCTGTCACTTTAAGAAGTACACCTAATACTGTGGGACTGCAATAAAATCCCAAGGTCAAAATGCCTTGGAAAGCCCTCCCCAGTGAACAATACAGAAAGAACATATGTAACTTCCCCTGGGCACTGCCATCCCTGAAACAGGATGATCCTCAGTGGCTTGAATGGTCCATCTCCGTACATCACTGGCACACAGCTCCCTGTGTTGATTGCCCCCGTCTGGTCAGAGTGATGAGGTGGGGGGAGGGGGGTGTGGGAGGGTGAGGAAGGGAGGGACGAGGACACAGAGCATTCATGTGGGTCTGAGACTTAAGGATTGCAATTGTCCTCTCTTTCTTTATGACTAGGTGGGAGGGGAATGTTTCAAAACAATGGGGAGTCCCAAACAGTTTTTCTTTTCTAACATGGAGTCATAGTATGGAAAGGGCTGAGAGCCTCTGCTAACAGCAGGGCATGTTAACAGGCTTTCTAAAGCTCACTGACTAAGGGTGGTACCCACATAACACACCCATAAATACATGCGATCTGGGGAAAGCAAAGGTGGTTATGTTTATGCCAGCAGCATTTGCAGACGCTTTTATCCCCTGGGCCAGGGCCTGCCCTACTCCCTTGGTTTCTATTTCTGTGTCTGACAAACCCACTGCTTTGCTGCAACATGTCGAGCTCCTAAATGCAGGAGAAATGCTTCAGGTAACATTCTTCATCCAGTATATTTGTGGAAAGCAGCTGGCAGAGAATAAGCCGCTGACTAATTCAATACAAATCGATGAATATGCTAAAGAATGCCATTATGGTGAAGAGCAAATATTTAAGTATCTGAGACACATGGAGAGCTGACATTAAAGTATAAGCAGTATTTCTGGGGGCAGCTCAAGGTGACTCAGCCCAGCAGGCCCCATTCTCTTTGCTACAGAGATTCCCTTTCCAACTGCAAGGCTATAAAATCTTGTATTTCTAGTCCAAAACGGAGGCCATTCAGTTCTATTCTGTATAGGTTTTTATACAATGGTCATCACTGTAGTATCTAAGCACCCTCCTATAATGCATGAAGAAACATGACTACACATCTGTAATGTGGTCCTTGATCTCTTCTCCTCTAACCAAGGGGAGAAGTGTATGTAATGGAGTGTCTTGTTTTGGTAGAGTTGGTTTTTTTTGGTTTGTGTGTGTATGCTAAATGTACCTATTGCTATGTGTTGATATTAGAGAAGGCAAGGTCAAAGAAATGTGCCTTGCATTTGGGCTGGAAAGGGATGAGGTGTGCTAGTTCCCTGGGGGGAATTAAGTCCATTGTTTCAGACCACCTCCAGAGAAGGTTCTGTCTCCTGCTCAGATGCGTGTTACCCTTATGGTTCCATTGTGACAGAGGAGTGAAGTTGTCAGTTATCAACGTCTTTGTCCCAGAATTGTAAAGAAACTATCATGGGCCCAGGAAATCTAGCACTTTGAAGATAAGGATTGGGTTTCCTGGCTGGACTATATCTCCCATGATGAACTATGGGCAGAGATTCCCATGATGCAACCTCCTCCCCTTACCAGAAGGGGAGATAATGGGAGATACATCCTGGAAGCCCAACCTATAGAGGAGAATGAGAACATGAGGCAGCATAAGTACGAATCCTATGATGCAGTACAACAGCATTTTCAAATCAAAATAAAACCATACTGTGTCAATCATATGTCAGTTTGGGGCTGAAATATTTCAGTGAATATATTTCAGTATTCAAATTTTCACAGAAAAAATGAAATTTTCCACATGGGAGAAAATATTCTGATGAGCTCTAATAATATGACTTAGTCAGGTCCTCAGTCATATTCATAGGGTGGATTAGCAAAGTAAACAGAGTTGCTCCATGAATTCCTGCACAGTATTATGGGGAAAATTACCTGTAATTTCCAAGCACATGGACAGAAGTGCTATTAGTCTGGCAACACTAAATTACACTTAATTTAAAATTAGCGTGGGCCAAACAGTACCGTTAGTAACCATTTATCAAGAATGTGGGAGATCTCTCTTATTATTTTTATGAATATTATATTTGCCTCCGTTGATCTTGTTATTATGCTTTTTGTTATATAATTTAAAGAGTTAATTCCTGCAAGAGCTCACTTCAAGGCTACAGGAAGGTAGACAGTGGCTTTAGATAACTCAGTCATATTACATAACTGATAATACAGCTGTCAATCTCTTTGAAGTTTATTTCTGACCATGCTGGGCCTAACGCCCCTGGGCTTGGACAAGGGAGAGACTGCAGGGAAGAAACATGAAACAAAGAGCTCTAGGGTAAATGAAAACCTGAGCCCTGAGCTAAGCAGAGGAAAGTGTGGATTTTTAGGAAACTGACACACAGGGATAGGCCTTAAACAGCAGAGCCTGCCTAGGCCTTGAAGGAAATAGATAATATTTAATATAGAAAATAGTATAAAAATAGATAATAACACAATTAAAATACCATTAGATAAGCCATGTATGTGTAGAACTTTTGGTGTTTAACTCTTCTCTCTGATGGCAATGGCCCTACAGATAAATAAATAGCACACTGTTTCGAAAAAGCTATTTTGAGTGAGTCACTGCATTTACCTCACTGGTCACAACTCTCAAAGGGAAATCTTTTGCAGGTGCCAAACCGAGCTGGACCTGCTGTGAGAAAATGGGGGTAAATATGGTTCTGTAGCCCAGGAAGCCAGTCCAAGAGTTGGCAAGTCTCAAGAGTTCACCCTGACAGGAATGAAGGTACAAGCGCTGTCACTGTAAAGGCTATACTTGAGAGAGAGAGAAGAGCAATGGACAGGGCAGCTAAGCCTGGAACTGTAACATCACCTGACTCTCATTTTGGATAAAAGGAGGCTGTTACAGGGCATGAGATGCAATGGCAGACATTGGAGCAATGGCTTGTCACTATGAAAAGCCAACAGCATGAAGCGAGGAATCCTGCAGGAGTGGAGGAGTTGGAGCAGCGAGAGAATTGCGAGACAGTTTTTGAGGACTAGGGGCACTAGAACATGGTTTGGTTTGCATCCCTGCCAATCCTGGCTAACGGCCATCGACGGGCTTATCCTCCAGGAACTTACCCAGTACTTTTATAAACCCTGGTGTAGTCCTGGCCTTCACAACATCCTCTAGCCTGCGTCATAACTGCAGCTGACAAATTGTCCACACTTCTGGTTTAGCCTGTACCCCTCGAGAGCCAGCCACCTTGAGTTGAAAGCACTGCTGTGAATCTGAGTGGTGGCTTTTTGTGTGTGGACAGGACTTGTGGTGGGGCAACATTTGAGTTATAACTTGAGTTAACTTTGCAGTGAAGACAAACACTAAGGGTGGAGAGAGGTGAGCAGGAGGCCATACTGCAGCAGGAGAGATTTTAATATTAGTGACTCTGAGGAGGTGGTGACATTTGTGGGTAACTCTGGGCTCCAATCAGCAGAACTGTAGAGAACTGGAAGAAACTCCAGTGGATTGGATGGCAATGGAGACTTTACCAGGCACACGGTTGTGCATGTTGGCAAATACAGCCTAAGTTCCCCATGGACTTGCAGCTCATGAGGTTGGCTTAGGAAAAGGATGAGAGTTGTGGGTGTGAGCTATCTGTCTGGTGCACAGGGGTGAGCTGCCATGACAGTGGCCAAGCTAACAGAGTTGCTCGGCGACATGAGAAACAGGAGAGAGAGGAATAACTACATTCTAGTGATTTGAAATCAAACAGTTGAGGCTGCTGTTGGAAGTCCTGTGCCCAGGTCTGGGCCCCTCCCATTATGAAAGACCTCATGGAGAGTGATGTTGTCCTGAGAATGGCAGCAAAAAGGTCAGAGATCTGAGCAGAGCGTTTTGGCCACCAGACAAGGAGGATTTATGGGATATGGTTTAAACAGCGCAGCTGAGATTCTGAGCAGTCCAGAGGCTGGCCTCCCAGTGAGTCTTGTCCCTGAATATGTGATTAACAGGTCATGCCAGGTTATTGGAGAGCAGTGAAAAAAGGAACACAGAACAACAGCAGGCTGAGGGAGCTGTTGAGTCAAATGCAATGGCTGGATTAAAAAGCCCTGTTTGATTTACTGAGACCTTTGACATCAAGTCACTAGTGAACCACGAGTAAGAAGATGATACTTTAACACTCCTAAGTGCAGTCCATGGTGGCAATAGGCCCCCGTGTCAAAGAGCAGAGCATTCACCTCACCCTCTGATGTAGTCACATCCCATAAACCACACAGATCCTGGCTCAGGTAATACTTAGATGAGGTGCCTTTGGGGTGCTGCAGGCAATTCTGATACTGGAGTTTCAGGATGTGGTGTTCTCCCCCGGGAATCACTCCTAAACCAGTGCCTCCTTGGCTGTTCCTGAAGGTGAAGGATAAGCTGATTCTGGGCTCAGGTCTTGGCCAGTTTTAATGTAGGTAATTACATTTTGCCCTGTAATATTCCCCTGCACTTTCGATAGGCTATAGGATTTGCTGTCCTGTCCTGTCCTGTCCTAGGGGCTGAGGGCTCTGGGTCAGGTGCTATGGTAGGTTGATTAACAGAGCCCCACATATGGAACTACTAGAAGCAGTATAATTCTCCTGCTGCTCGGTCCACATTACTCAAAGAGATCCAGCTGGTAGTTAGAGACCCAGGGATTCTAGACTTGGTCCACACCGGCACAGTAAGCCTCAGATGGACACAGGCACTCTAAGCTGCCAAACTGATAACTGGTCCTGCCGAAATTCCAGGAAGCCTGATCCTCCTGGAACACAGATCCTATTCACATCGCCTGTAACCCGAGAGCAGCTCTCCGGAGCGTGGATTAGCAGAAGTATTTGGCTTCACCTGCCTTGCTCATAGAGAGCCGGTGGGCCAGTGTTCTCCCAACTGTCCCTGCCCGTTCCCAGCTGTCTGCAGGCTCTGCTACTGGTGTGTCCTGGTGTACAGTGCAGACCCTGCTGCCCTTCCTTAGACTAACTCTCACTGAAGGCAAGAGGGGATTTGTCTGGGTGAGGAGGGCAGGAATTAACCCACGGTGTATGACTGCAGTATCAAAGGAGACATGCAGGTGCTCTTGAAAATGCACACACATGTACATTCAAACACATGTGTGCACCTACCTGGGTGTGCACACCCTCCCCCCCGTACACCCACACATAGACTCTATCTCACTTCACTCCCTCACCGCTCCCCAGCTCTTCCAAAATGCTGCTCACCACAGAGGCTCTGTGCAGCCCCTGTTTGAATCCCTGCACTTCACAAACACACCTGCCTAGCCTCACTCTGTCCTGGCACTCTGGACCATGGCAGATGTTGCTGGCTTTTGGAGAGAGGCTTCCTGATCCAGCTTCCCAGTCTCCCGTTTGGGTTTTTGGCTGCCTGCCAGGGTGTGCACCACCAATCGGGGAGACCCCCTAGCAAACCAACACCCACCTGAAACAGCCGGTTTGCTCATTTCACCTGGATTCGCCTATTTGAGTCTCAGGCATCTCTGCATAATGAACTTGGCTAATCCGATTTGCTTCATAACTAGTTTGTTGCTTTCCTGACTTGCTACCTATTTCATCTGCTGGAACCTAATTAACTGTTTTTCTCCTAGCTAGTTGCTTATCCCCCATTTGATCACTTGCAGTCCTACTGGCGGATTATCTGTCCTGTCCATCTAAAGAAAGTTAATTTCCTTAACCAAGGAATTCATTGCTTTCTCACCATCCTATTGCTCCATCACCAAGCCCATCACCATGCTCATCAGCTACCTTGCTTCTGCCTCATCTTCACGTCCCATTGTCTCCTTTCCTTTCCTCTCCCCTGCACTTCTCTCACTGACTCTTCTCACCCCTCCTGCACACTACCTCAGCCAGTCTATATCTGGGTTCAGCACTTTTCTCTGCATTCTCCTTTCAGCTGACAGCATTTCCCTTGACTGTGGCCCTCCCTCATCATGTCACTGCCAACTGTACCTTCTCTATTCCCATCTCATCCCTGGGGACCCACAGTTTCCTGCCTCAACCCTTCTGTTCTCCCTGTGGAACATTCACTCCATGCCTTTCACAGCCTTTACACCTCTCTTCAGGTACTCACTGACACCTGGATCCCTGCCCAACACAAGCTCTCCAGCTGCTTAACCCTCAAGCATCTTGTCCTTGCATACATTGAGAGAGATGTCCCCACAAGACCACCAGGGAGGAGTGGGACTTCTCTCCTGGTGCTTCCAGCCCTCATTCCTTCTCCTCCTTTGAGCACCACACTATCCAAAACTTCTCTTCTCTGCCTACACACAGCCATCAGCACTGCCCCCCAATTCCTCCTTGCCCATCTTTGAAGACCTAAGAACATAAAACCATGGGAATTGCCAGACTGGCTCAGACCCCAGGTCCAGTATCCTGGCTTGAAAGTGGCCAGCACCAGATGCTCGAGAAGAAGATGCAAGAACCTAGTGGTTAGTTCATCCCCCACAAATAGTTTCCTCCTGACCCCACTAGCCAGAGGTCAGATCACACCCTGAAGCAGGAAGGTGCTGCCAAAACTCTTGGTTATTTTAACTATTCATTAATATAAATCTGGATAATCATAGAAATATAGGTGTGGAAGGGACCTTGATAGGTCATCTTGATAGGTCATCTAGCCAGTCCTCTGCACTGATGCAGGAATAAGAATTATCATTCTAGACCATCCCTGACAGGTGTTTGCCTAATCTTTTTAGGTAATTTGTTCCAGGGCTTAATTTCCATGACAGATAGGAAGTTTCTCCTAATGATTAACCTAAATCACCCTTGCTGCAATTTAAGGCCATTACTTTTTGTCCTGTCCTTGGTGATTAAGGAGAACAGTTTATCCCCTTCCTCTTTATAATAAATTTTATATACTTGAAGACAGTTATGTCCCCCCGGAGTCTTCTCTTCTTTAGACTAAAGCCCATTTTTTTCAGTCTTTCCTCATAGGTCTTGTTTTCTACACCTTTCTAGACCTTTCATCATTTTTGTTGCTCTCCTCTGGACTTTTTCCCATTTGTCCACATCTTTCCTGACGTGTGGTGCCCACAACTGGACACAGTCCTCCAGCTGAGGCCTTATCAGTGCTCAGTGGAAGAATTACTTCTTGTGTCTTGTCTATAACATTCCTAGTGTAACCCTTCTGCCAGGCAGAGTCAGTGACAGCAAATGGCCGGGTTCTATATTTATGGGTTCCTATCAACCACACCACACCAACTGGCTTGATTTCCCACCCAGGCTTCTGGGAAATTATACATTATACCTGGGCACCTTCTGCTCTTGCAAGCAAAGAGTCTGAGTGTAGAACATAAACCTTTTAATAAAACAAGAAAGAGGCAATATCAAAACCAGCACTGGTTTGGGAAAAAAGTGCAAATGCAGAATTCTCACACAATGAGCAGAACCCAACCTGGTATATGTAGGGTGTCTTTCATTTCTCCCTTACCACCAGATTGACCATCATAGTTTCAGGGAGGAGATCTCAGCCAGTCCCCTCCAGCTGTCTCCTACCACCTTTGCCCCCCGTCCTCCCGTCCTATTTGCTGGTTGTCACCATGAATAGGCACAGACTGCTCATGGCTCCTGCCGCCCACTAGTACCACCATCCCAGGCACCGACTACTCCCTGGATCCCACTGGCCTCTCCCTGACTTCTGACAGCCATTTGCTGGCTACTGTTGCTGGCCACTCCCTGGCTGTTCCTGCTGGGTGCTCCCTGGCTCCTGCTGGCCACTTGCTGGCTGCTCCCACCGGCCACTACCTGGCTGCTCCCACTGGTCACTCACTGGCTCCCACTGGCCACAGGCACCAACCACTGCTGGTCCCTCTTGGCTATCAGTCAGGCTTTTCCCAATTTCTCTAGTGATTTCAGCTCTTAAGAAAACCTTTCTACTGACACAGGAGCAACGTCCCTGCTCAAAATAACAAAAAAACAACCCCCCCACACACACCAAAAAAAGACATCCAAAGGAATCATTAACTCTATGTTTTAACAACGGGAGAGGGATTAAGCATTGCTTGGGGCATAGCTCGTTATCAGAGCTCGGGCAAGCCCAGGAACAAACTATTCACCCCTCCCTCTTACTCCTACAATATTGAAACTTCATCTGCCACCTTCTTTGAGTTCTGGTTTGGTAACTCTTCCATCAGAGCAGGCTAAACACAGTTCACACTACCAAAGGACAACTTACAGTCAAAAGACAGCATTTCATTGTCCCTTCAGTTAAAACAAAAGGAATTTGTAACCAAACCAGCCATACTAACCACTTCCCATCATGCCCATCACCTGGGTGGATTTATCCATATACAGTAAAATTATGCTAAGTACTTAATTGTAGAAAGACAACAGAGTCTTGTGGCACTTTTAAAGACTAACAGATTTATTAATCGCATGAGCTTTTGTGGGATTTTCTCCCATGAAAGCTCATGCGATTAATAAATCTGTTAGTTTTTAAAAGTGCCACAAGACTCTGTTGTCTTTCTACAATAGACTAACACGGCTACCCCTTTGGTACTTAATTGTACTCATGCAAATAAAAAGCCCATGCAAATAAGGTGTCCCCCTTTCGGCTGGCTGAGCAGCAGTAGTGCCCAGTCATTCAAACCTTGCTTACAGTAGTATCTCCCAGAAGGATAATAAACAATGAGTCTAGCGGCACTTTTAAAGACTAACAAATTTATTTATCGCATGAGCTTTCGTGGGAGAAAAATCCCACTTTGTCAGATGATTGAAGAGGTACAGATGAGTGGGAGGAAAATAAGTGCAGGGAAGTGTAAATCATAAGATCAAGTCAGACAGTTACAGCAAATCAAAGCAATTGTTTAGATTCAATCAGTGGACAACAGTATATAAGAGGGAGGTGGGGGGAAAAGGAATGCAAAATTACCTGTTGTAATGGGGAAAAAAACCCATCTCTAACCCTAAGTTGACAGTGTTGAATCTGCATATGAATTCCAATTCTGCAGTTTCTCTTTGAAGCATTTATTTGTTATCCATTTGCATAAGTAGGGCTATTAACAGATGACTGATGGAGTGATCAGGAAGACCGAACTGTTCTCCTCCTGGTTTTTGAATGTTGTTATTTCTGATGTCAGATTTGTGTCCATTTATTCTTTTGCGCAGAGACTGTCCTGTTTGTCCAGTGTAGGGGGGGGGAGTGGTATTGATAGCATAAATCACATTGGGGAATGAGCCCTTGATGGAGTAACTGGCTTGATTAGGTCCTATGATGGTGTCTTTTGTGCAGATATATGGGCAAAGTTGGCAACGTGGTTTGTTGCAGGGATATGTTCCTGCTTTAATGTTTCTGTTGTTTGGTCTGTAGTTGCTGGTGAGTATCCATTTAAGGTTGGGGGGCTGTCTGTAAGCGAGGAGAAATCTGTCACCCAAGGCCTGAGAGAGTGAGGGATTGTCCTTGATTATGTGCTGTAGGGGTTTGACTTGGGGGGTTATAGGTGATGACCAGTGGCATTCTGTTGTTTTCTTTCTTGGGCTTCTTCTGTAGTATTTGACTTCTGTTGATCTGTTTTTTCACTTCTCCAGGTGGGTATTGTAGTTTTAAGAATGCTTGATAGAGATCCTTGGCTATAGACAATAGGGCTTGGCTATAGACAATGGATCGAGTGGTGTGTCCTGGATGGAAGCTCAAGGGATGTCTGACGAAGTGGGATTTTCTCCCACAAGAGCTCATGTGATAAATAAATTTGTTAGTCTTTAAAAGTACTACTAGACTCCTTGTTTGTTTCGCTGAACTAGACTGACATGGCTCCCCTTTGGAACTTCCCAGGAGGATGTTTGCTTTTCCTGCAACAGAGTTACATTATTAACTCATATTTAATTTGTGATTCATTGTAACCCCAGATCCTTTACTACAGTACTCCTTCTTAGGCATTCATTGCCCATTTTGTATATGTGCATTTGTTATTCCTTCCATGTAAAAGATGTGGAGAAGAGCTACCAGGATGGAGAGCTTAGCTCATGAGAGAAGACTGGAAGAACTTAGCTTGTTCAGTCTGGGGGGGGGGGGGGAGGCTGGAAGGAGATAAGATTGCTCTCTATGAAAACATTAGGAGTGTAACTACCTTGGTGTAGTGGAACTCAATCACTTTGTCAGGACACATTACTGTGTTGCCACATAGCAGTAAGTGTGTCAAGGAGAGCTGGGGAGATGGCTGGATTTGGCTTGGGGGGCGTGGGCTGATGTATCCTGTAGGGTCGCAATATGCTGCCAAACATGTTTCAACCTGCAAAAGGTTGAGAACCACTGCCTTGGAGGATGAAGATCTATTTAAGCTAAAGAACAATGCTGACAAAAGAACAAATGGATCTAAACTGGCCATGAACAAATTCATGCTGGAAACTGGAAGGTTTCCTATGATCAGAGGAGTGAAGTTCTGGAATAGCCTCCAAATAGGAGTTGTTGGCACAACAACTAAATTTTAAGAGTGAGTGAAACAAATTCATGAGTGTGATTCTATGACAGGGCTGTGATGGTGGAGGTAGGGCTCAGCAGCCATGGGGTTCGCTTTCTTTTTATGTTTTATGTTCCTAAAGCTCATGCTTCAGGGTTTGGGCTGGCCACTGACAGCAGTCAGGAAGAAATTCTCCTCCCTGTGCATTCTGAGAGGGTGCTTTATCTCCTTCCTCAGAAGCATCAGAGATGGTTATGGTTGGAGATGGGACATTGGACAGGGTGGGCCAGTGCTGATACTGAGCGTACTCTCTCACTCACTTACATGTTTGGCTGGTTGGTTCTTGCTCATGTTAGGGACTAACTGGTCATCACATGTGGGGTCAAGAAGGAATTTTCCCTCAGGTCAGATTGGCAGTGACCTTGTGGGGTAGTTTCATAAAATCAAGCACTGAGAATATTTGTGCTTTTGCCAAATCAGGTAATATTTCTTCAATATTAGGAATCTGGTAGTGAGCTCTTTTAAGCGATTTGCCTATGTTACTTGAGTCTATAAGAATTATCAATGGCTGCCTGCTGCTTATCCAACTTATGGGCTTTGTGACATTAGCAATAAGGTCTACTTTTTCCATTTGATTCATTGTTCCCATTATTTTTTGTCTTAATTCAATGGGTATTTCTGCAGTGCTTGCGCAGTCCTGGCTGAATCGTTTTATCTATTTCCAGGTGTAACATGCCTGGAAGACATCCCAACCCTTCCAAAACATCCTGATAATCTTAGCAACTTTTCTGCAGGGATGGCTGATCTGAATAAGGCTTTACTTTATTGTATGAATCATTTGTCCCAGGTTTAGCATCATTAGGTTCATGAATTCATTTTATGTTTTAGCTGAAGGAATGACTTCCCTGGTGTCTATACCGCCTGAAATTTCAGCCTATAACTTTCCCTTGGCATTCGACCTGTAATTTATATCGCCCTGGATATATTATTATTGTACCATCATATAATTTTAATTTGGCTTTGCTTGGCTGCTATTTCACTTTCTTCTCTTGCATAATGTGGAGGGAATCTTTGTAGCTTAGAATATTCACTGTATTCAGTTTCTTGCTTGATTTTGAGCTGCTGTCTTGTCTTTGCAGGTGCTAGGTGTTTGAGCTTTACAGATCATTTATTTTGGCTATTTTGCACTGCATTAAGTTCATATATGTACTTGCTTCCTCAATAGAAAGCACTTTTGATTTTGTTTTTATTGTCTGAAAGTTTTGGAATAATGATTTCTCTTGCCACAATTATTGGGTATGACTCTATGCACTGGGCATTTTCCATTATCAAGTTTTTCCATCCAGTACCCACCAGCCTTCTTTTGCATTTTCTTTGTCTCCTCTGCATTGTATCTGTGCACTGGCTTTTGCACACATTTTTATGTATTTTTTCCTGTATTTTCATGCTTTCTCTGTGTTATATTATCTCTGTGTCTGCTTTGCTGATGCTCTGCATGTGGATGTGATTTTGTTCGCTACCTTTGGGAGAACATTCTCATTCTAGCTCTTGCATCTTTCATCCCTATTACTAATCAAAATTAGTTCATCTTTTAAGATTTGATAGTCACGTGAGTCAACCGTTTTATGATGTTTGGCAATAGACTGATCTGTTGATTTTCTAGATTCTTGATCACGCTTGTTGAAACAATACCTTTCATATACGACATTTTTGTGGGTTGAAAATGCTTTTGTAGCGCTTCTAGGATTTTACATGGGTCCTCCCTGTTGGCTGCTAATACATCCAGATGCTGTTGGAGCATGTGGCAATCTTTGCCCATTACAGCTAATAGTGTGGCTGCTCTAATTTTGTTTTCCTTTTCACCCAGCCCCATGGCAATTTTGTAGTTTTCCCAGTGTGATCTAAAGAATGTCCAGTTGTTGAACACATCCCTCTTCACATCCATCTGCTCAGGAATCCAGTATGCTGCCAGGATGGAGATAAGCCTCTTTGTGTGGTTTATGTTGTTGTTTGTTTTTTTGCAATATTCGTTGTTTCTGAGCGCACGGACCTGGAAGAGTCAACTCCCTGCTGACACAACGTTTAATATTCATGTGTGAAAAGACAGGCTTTATCACTTCCTCCACATGTACCGTCGTCTCTCTGCAAGCACTTTTGAAAAGTAACCCTCTCTAAGTTCCCATATGTAACCAGACTATCGCACCCCTTTCATGAGGCTGTTTATCATAGCAACAAGATGCATAGCTCCTGTGGGGAATGGTCAGGATTTTCGGAATGGAGAAATTTTCAGAATGGAGAGGGGTAAATAGTGATGTCCCCCAAGGATCTGTATTGAAGCCAGTACTGTTCAGCGTATTCATGAATGATCTGGAAAAAAGATTAAACAGTGAAATGGCAAAATGTGCAGTGCTACAAAATTACTCCAGATAGTTAAATCCAGAGCAGGCTGGGAAGAGTTACAAAGGGATCTCACGAAACTGGATGACTAGGCAACAAAATGGCAGATGAAATTCAATGTTGATAAATGCAAAGTAATACACATTGGGAAACATACTCCCAACTACACATACAAAATAATGGGATCTGAATTCGCTGTTACCACTCAAGAAAGAGATCGTGGAGTCATCATGGACAGTTCTCTGAGAACATCTGCTCAGTGTTCAGCGGCAGTAAAAAAAGCTAACAGACTGTTAGTAAAGGGGTAGATAATAAAACAGAAAATATTATAATGCCACTATATAAATCCATGGCATGTCCATACTTGGAATACTGTGTACAATTCTTGCCACCCCAACTCAGAGAAGATACACTGAAATGGGAAAAGATATAGAAAAGGACAATAAAATGATTAGGAGTATGGAAAGCTTCGATAGGAGGAGAGATTAATAAAACTGGGGCTTCTCAAGTTGGAAAAGCGATTACTAAGGGGGGATATGATAGTGTTCTATAAAATCATGATTAGTGTAGAGAAAGTAAATAAGGAAGTGTTATTTACTCCTTTGCATAACACAAGAACAATGGGTCACCCAATCAAATGAATAGGTGGCAGGTTTAAAACAAATAAAAGGCAGTACTTCTTCACACAATACCCAGTCAACCTGTGGAACCCATTGCCAAGGGATGTTGTGAAGCCCAAAGCTATAACTGGGGTTAAAAAAGAAATACAGTAGATAAGTTCATGGAGGATAAGTTCATCCATGGCTGTTAGCCAAAATGATCAGGGATTTAACACTGTGCTCTGGGTGTCTTAAGCCTCTAACTGCTGATGTCCCCTGCTGATGCTGCTGTGAGTGCATCATGATGGAAGGGTGGCCTGGCCATACCTGAGTGGTACTTGGATCCTGTGCGCCAGGTCACAACGCCTGGAGCAGCGACCTGAGCCCAGCCCTGTGGATAGGAATCATCACTGTGGGTGAGGGGAGGACAGGCTGGCTCTGCAACTCCCTTCCCTCACTAGTGCTCCAAGATCTGCCCCCTTCCCCTGTTCTCCCTGCATGAATAAAAGGGATAATAAGAAATAACACAAAATATTTTGAAAAAAGAAAAAAGAGAAGAAAAAACAGATATAACGAATGAAAAGAATGTCAGGGGACACTAGAAGGGGTGAGAGAGCATGGCCTGCCTCCTGCAGCAGCTCTGGTTGGCTGCTCTCCCCGCAGGGCCGTCCCTGGGGGGGGTGAATGGGGCGATCGCCCCGGGCCCCGCGGGTACGTGGGCTCCACGCTGTCCCGCTCCCAGCGGGGCAGTGCGGGGACCACATGCGTGCCTCAGCCCCTCCTCCCACGGTCGCCCCGCTGCCTTGGGCACCCAGCCGAAGGCAACAGGGTGGGATGGGGTGGGAGGGCTATGCCCAGCCCCTGGGCTGGCCCTCCCCGCCCCCAGGGCAGAGCAGGCAGGCCCAAGGGCAGAGCACGTGGGGCCCGGCCTCTAGGCTCCAGCTGCACCTCCCCCACAGGCTTCGACTCCCCCCCGCCCCACCCCCCTCCACCGCAGGTGGCAGCCTCAGCATCCCGGCCCAGGGCTGGCTCCCTGGGGAGCAGAGCAGGCACCACACTCCCCTCCAGCATGTGGGGCGGGGCCCCACTTTGGCCACTTGGCCCCAGGCCCCACTCCCCCCACAGGATAGCGCTGTCTCCCGGGGAGGTGACAAGGCTGCTATTGACTGGGGGCGGGAGCACCTGCTGTCACAGCCAAGGCACAGTGGGGGCCTGGCGAGGCAGAGTGGCTGGCTGTGGTGTGCTGCCTCACCTAGGAGGTTCTGACTTCTGAGCAGGCCAGCCCTGCTCCTGGCCGCAGTCATTGCATTGTGAGGGCTTGGGTCCCTGCTGGCCAGGCAGTGCAGTCGTATGGGGACTGGGACTGATGCCTTGTTTAGACCAGTGCAGCAACTAGCACTGGCCTCTTCGAGCCAGGCAGCTCCCTGGTGCAGATGCACTGGATCAAAGTGACTCCTGCTGGTCTGGCACTGCCTCACATCCCTTCCCCAACCTAGGCAAGGCGCCAAGAGGAGGCTGTGTGAGGCAGGGTCTGAGTGTAGGGGGAGCGGGAAGGGAAGAGGGGAAAGGAGGGACAGGTGATGGACAGGGAAGGGGAAAGGAAAGGGGGTGATGGTAGAAATGGGGGGAGAGGGAAATGAGGAGTGAAGAAGGAAGAGGGTGTGGGGGGACCTGCTCTCTCTCAGACACTAAGAGCTCCGTGGGTACATCCCTGCTGGCTGAGAGGTGCTGGAGACGGGCACAATTTTCAGACAGTTCATACAGGATCCCTGAGGGGCACCCACCTGTGTGGGGGAGGACAGAACAACCCCCAGCTCTGTTCCAGACACACTCCTGCCACCCATGCCAGCCAACATTTTCTCATTAAGTGCCCCGTGTCATGCCATTGGGGAATGGGGAGCTGCTGAAAGCCCTCTGCGAGCTTCCTTGGATCTGGGAGATAGCATCTGGCCTGCCCTTGGTGTGAGTGAGGGACAGGCTATGTCTCTGCCTGCTGCAGCTACAATGGGCTGGGCCGTGAAACAAGCACAGAGTGTGATTGTTTGCCCAGGGCGTCAGCTTGTCACCAGTGTAATCACCAAGTTCAACAGCTCTCAGCATGTGGGTCCAGGACCGCCTCTCCTGCCTGCATGGACTTTTCCAGGAGCCTGCTCCTCTGTCTTCTCCCTGCCTGTTCTCAGTGCGTGATGTGCCCACTGCTCCATGAGGTGGAATGGAAAGTCAGGCATCAAATTAGAGCCTGTAATGAGCCAGACTTGCTGCCCTCTGCTCCTGGGGCTGACATGCCTCGAAACCATGGGGAAAGGCCAGGAGAACTTCCTGCAGAAGCCCCTCGGGTGCAGGGCAGAAGGCTGCACACCATGTACCTGTGCTATTCCAATGCCTGGTGGCGTTGATTTATGATTGGGCTCTGGACATCTTTGGACATCAACTGCTTGCTCCTAATACTCCCTGTGGCAATTCCAGCCTGGACCTAAATGGTCCAGAGATTGCCTCACAATAGTAATCTTACTGTCCCACAGTGGGCAGCTCTGCACTGGGTCTAGCGAAGAAGGGCTTTTTAAAAAGCAGAAGAGTTTCCCATTCTCCTAAGAATACCTGACAGGGCCCAGGACTCAGACACTGCGGTGCTGGGCCTGTCACATGGCACCGTGCATGATAGGGAGGGGATCCAGTCTCAGCCGGGGGGGGAGTTGGGAGGTGCATGGGCTAGGACCAGAGGCTGGCGCAGTTTGAGAAGTCTGCTAACCACAGTCAGATGCGGCGCAGAGGGTTGGCCAGAGTGGGAGGTTTGTAGACCATGGTGACTTGGCTGCTTCCCACTTGTTGAGGCGGGAGAGAGAAAGTGGGTAGCTCTCTCTCTCCGGGGGCTAGAAACAAGACAGAGGTGTACTGTAGTCAGAGTGCTGGCTGCACTTGTTACAGGTGGGGTGGGCCCAGACACAGCACTGCGAAGGAAACACACCAAGTGAATGCAAGTCCATGGGATCCCACTGAGGCACATGCAAAGAAAAGAACGATCTAGTGTTTGCAGCCAGATTGGGCAACTGCAGCACAGAGACGTGCCCGGCGGGGAAAGGGAGCTAGAATCGGGGGTGGGGACAGCTGCATGTGAAACAACAGTGGCCCACAACTGCAAAACAGGTGGCTGAATGGCTGAGTTGTATTAACAACACCCCCTGTTCCCCTTTTCCATCCAACTGAGTCTGTGAGAAAGATCCAAGTGGTACTCAATTACTCTGTGCAAGGAGATGTGGATCTCCATGGTGGTCTGTGAAACAATCATTGACATGGATGCATCCTCAGGGTTTTTTCCTGGTCCTTGGAGTCATTCTTGATTTTTATCCTCACTTCTTTTCCTCATGTGACCAGTCCCTATATGGAGACAGCAAGTGGAAAGTGCCCAGCTTGTTTATTTAGTTATTTGTAAAGGACCCAATAAAGCATTGGGTCCTTATTGTGCAGGGCACTGTCCACACACACAACGAAAAGACAGTCCCTGTGTCAAAATGCTTCTAGAATTACATTCTCTCTTGGCATCTGTCTATAACATGCGGCACTTTTCTGGCACCATCCATCTCTGGAGCCTGACCCATTTTTCAAAGCTGAATGAATTGAACCTTCGAACTAGAGCTGAGCTGAAGCGGCAAACAAATGAGTGCAAATCGTCCTGTTTTGGAATGTCTTTGCTCCAGCATATCCTCAAGAGAACGAGTGTTACTGGACAGATGCTCACAAATCCACACACTACGTTCTCTAACTCTCTGAAAGCGGATCTCAAAACATGTAACTTACCAAAGTTAGGAGGAGTTTGGATTGCAGCTCAGAGATGTCTTCCAGAGAAATGCAATTGGAGGTCAAGGCAGTTGGGCAGGAGCCGAAGTCATCCATCAGGGACCAGGCGCCATACTACATGACTTCTGGAGTGGAGGAGGGGGCATTTAAGTGGTGGTTTGCACATGTTTGTGGTGACCTGTTTGCAGCTAGATGCAATGAGCTGACTGGGGAACCCATCAGAAAAGGCCAGCATATTCCCCTTAGTTGGGACGCTTTGCAATGAGAAGTGGCAAATGTAATCAAAGGGCTTCTTGCAAAATGGTTTCCCAGCTCCTCTGGCAGCCTCGAAGGAAGGAAGTGATGGGAAAAGGCAGAACCAAGAGGATGAGGTCCCAAATTTCCAAAAATTTCTACTGATTTTGGTGCTGGTCTATCTGGTTTGGTGTGGGCTCTGGTCTGTCCCAGTGCTGCTTTGTCTCGTCTGGACACTGGTATGTCTCTCCAGTTCCTTTCTTTAACCAGTCTTCACCCTTACGCTAGCCTCCCCCCTCAAACTTGACACCTCAGTAACTCCCCTCAAGCTGAACCTCTAGCTAACCATGCCCCCTTCATCCTCACCCCCGTTGCCTCAGGCCAGAACCCCCTCAGTACGCTGGCCCCATGGGAACTGCAGATGGCACTTTCAGTTCCTTCTCCTTCACTCTGATTTTGGGAGCTACCTTCCTTTCTTGCTAGTTTTGACTTTGACCCCAGCCCCAGCTGTCGTCCCAGGAGCCGGGGCAGGAGGCCAGTTAGCTAAACAGGAACTAATTAGGCCCAGGGCCATCTCTGAAGGGATCCATCTTCCTCAGCTGCTTCCAGACAGGAGGTCAGTCACCGCAGGGTCATTTCCACTGTGTTGGGTCAACAAACTTCTCCCCAGACAGAGGCACTAAGCAGAGTCCTGTGTGCACTCTCCCTCCCAGTCCAGCCCAGCCCAGCCCTGGGTACCCCACAGCCCTGGGGTGGTGCTGGTGGTGCTGAGGGGAGCTCGGCTCTGTGTGACCACAAGAGTGACATTGGGGTGATTGGGGGCAGCTGGCCGCCATGCAGCCCCAGCATCTGACCTGGTATCCTGTGGCCCACGGGCTGCCTGTCCCAGTGCACAGTGGCCAGGGCACAAAGGGGCATTGCCCCCGAAGGCCCTAGGGGCTGGATTTCAAACCCACAGCAATACTGTCAAGGCTGTACAGCATCCAGCCCTGCCCCATGGGGGATGGGCGACCTTGTGACTCCCCACAAATCCCAAATTAATTAATCCCAGGGACGCCGGGACAGCATGAGCAGCCTGTTTGATTTGATCACTGCAGTTTTTCCTGGGGACTCAGAGGGATTAGTGCAGGCGAGAACAGTGAAACACAACAAGGGGCTCAGCTTTCAGCGCCGCTTCCCGGCCAACAGGCTCCTGTTCTCACCGGCTGCATTAGCGGTGCTAATCCGTAACGTCTCCTAGTGCGGTCAGTGTGAGACCCGCCTGTGTGCACTGATGCCCTGCACGCCTGTGTGTACTCACACGCACCACATACTCCTGTGTGCACTGATAAGCCCACCCGCTGGTACTGCCACCCCCTACATACCCATGTACACTCACCCATCCCACACGTGCCTGTGTGCACGCCCACCCACATGCAGTGCACTCACACCCCATCCACGGCCACAGCCAGCGCCACCCCACACCTGTCCGCATGCTGACTCCCCACTCATCCTTGTGTGCACTCACACCTGGCGCATGCCTGCATGTACACAGACAGCCCCACACATTCACACCTCGCATGTGCGCACTCACAGCACGCTGCTTGCCGGCATGCACTCACCCCACACATACCCATGTGCAATCACCCTGACCCCTCCACAGCTTTGTGTGCACCCCGCACACCCGCACACTTCTCCTGGGACAGCTCCAAGGGGGAAATCTGGTTTGCGCTCCCTGGCCATTGTCTTGAGCTTCAAATGATCTCCCACAACTCCAGAAAGCACCAATGAGAACCTGCCTGTGGCACTATTGATACCCCCAGCCCAGATCTGCACAGTCACGTTAGTAACTCTCAGATGCTTTCCTGATGGGAATGCCATCAGGTCCCGGGTAGGGATTGGCAATCAGCTACCTCTCCCTGAACCCCAGACAAGCTTCCTTACTGCAAAGGAACCCCATCATGTAAGCTGGTCAGTTCCTCGCTCCTTCTGGCTACCTCCACACTCACTCCTGTCCTCATTGGCACTGGTCCCTACTTCCCCAGGGGTAATGGAGAGCAGAATCTGTTGCTATGATTCTGCAGCATAAGTGATTTTCTGTACCATTTGTGAGGGTTACTATGAGTGGCTCTGCCCCCAGCTGCCACCTGCACCCCTAGCCCTGCTGCAAGAGGAGAGGCAATGACAGAAGTCCAGCCCACTCCGGATCTGCTTGAGGGTTGAGCAGCACTGCCAGGAGAAATGGGCAGGCTCACCCAGGTGTGAGCGTAGGAGGGCGTCCTGCCAGAAAGGTTCTGCAGTGTGAGAGGTGCCCCCTTCCTGCCAGCACATGGTGGCGAAGCAGCAGTCCCCACTTCCATGCCATTTCTTCTGATGTTCGTCATGCTTGCCACGCTCCACTAGACAAGAACTTCATTGCATCTGGCTAATTTGCCAATGAGATGATTCTTGCCTCGGCTTTCAGTCATTTTCCATTGAGGAAGATGTCTACCTCACATTTAGTGCAGAGGAAGAAGACACTCAAAACTGTCTTTTCCACACTAGGCTGGAGGCACCAACTGCTATAGTAGGCCGCCCTCTTGGCCAGGCTGATGTTCTAACTTGCACCATTGACTGATGGAGGCTACGTTGACACAGCATGGCGTTGCACAGACCCTGTGTGGGGAGCTTGGCTATACATACTCCTTGGCCAGTTTGGAACCTGTTCAGCAGAGTCCAAAGGTCATGTGGCAGGTCAAATCCCAGTGGTCGAGTGATGGGATCAATCAAAAGGAAACCATTCCATATGTCTGTAGTCAACCACTCATCACACCATATGGTGGCTGCATTGATTCTGATCTGGCAGTTGAGACCACAATGGACACCAAGGTATAAAGTCATGCTCTGGAATAACTAAAAATGTCCATATATAGTGGGATATGTTCCTGGAAGCTCCACTCTATGTGCGTGCATGCGGGTGGGTGGATGGCCTGAGGTAGCAGCAGGATCTTACCATAACTTCATCATGCCCTGTGATGTCCCTCTACTCCCAACCTGCCTCCAGGATGGAAGCACTTCTGTTTGGAGCAGTTAAAAAGAAAAATGGAACACAGAATGTCACAGGACTGCAAGCAAAAACGTGTCACAGCAATATGGACCTCCATGAAGCCTTGTGATAAAGGTCCCCCTGCTGCCGAGGGATGGCTAAGGACTCCAGAATGCCAGCCATACACTTGGTGCAACCAATTCAGGGTAATTCTAGCTGAATTCTGATGGAGATGGATGAATCAATCACTGAACTAAAATGTGATGGCTGCCTTGGAGCAAGTGGTCATGACCTAATCTCAAACAGAATTGATCAATTGCCTATATATTTGGTATATTTGGTATATTTGGTGCTTTAAAAAGGCAACTTTTCCAAAGCCAAAAACAAGCATGGTTGAAATTGAGTGGGAGAAAAAATAATAAAAATGTGAAAGATAATTAGGAGTTGCTTAAGAATGCTTTATTAGATACCCCCAAACCACAATTCTGCAATCATGACAGAAGGCTTATTTGATTAAAAGAGGGAAGCTGACAGCAGTGATAAAAACCAACCAAACAAAAATATATAGAACAAACAGCAAATTGGGAAGCTGATAGCAACGACTACAAATCAGCAGTTAGGTAAAGGAAAATTGATAAGGGAAGCCAAAGCCAAAGGGAAGCCAATGAAAAAAAATTATGGTCAGTAGGGTTAAGGACAATAAGAAGAAAAATTTTAAATACATCAGGGACAAAATTAAATTAATTAAAAAAATCTATCAATACAGATCCAATGCTAGACCAGGATGGCAAAAGTATCAATTGTATGATATAGGAAAGGCCAAAGAATTCAATACATATTTCTGTTTTGTATTTAGAAAGAGGCAGAATCAGGTAGGCACATCTAAGGGTGCGTCTACACTTGCAAATTAAGTCGACTTAAGCTTGCTTAAATCGACTTAATTTAATCTGCGTCCACACTACATTTTCCTTAAATTGACTTAAGCAGATGCTTAAGTCAACTTAAGGAAAATTAAAGTCGACTTTACTAAACCTAGTTTTAAGTCGACTTTTCTGGCTAAGTTGACTTTAGAAAGTCAACTTAGCCAGTGTGGACGCAGAGTAGCCCTAAGTCGACTTTAAGTCGATTTAGGGGGCTTCGGGGCTTCAGGGCTTCCCCACTACCCTCCCTGCCAGGGTGGCTGGCACAGCCACAGCCTGGCATGCCCCCCCCCAAAGGGCAGGATAGAGTCCTGCCCACTCTGCTCCTATGCCCTGCCAGGGTCCCTGTCTCCCACAGTCCCCATTGTACATAGGTACAATGGGGCAAAAGCTGAGCCCCCTGGCACTTGGCAAGGGGTGCCCCCCTGCCACCGTGGACCTGTCCCTGGTCCACCTAGCCCCTAGAAGTCAACCTAGGCATCCAGTGTGGACACTCTAGGTCGCTTTCGCAGGGTCCCCTCTAAGTCAACTTAATTTTTGAGTGGGGACATGCTAAATCGACTTAAATTAACAAGTGTAGACATAGCCTTAGTGATCATAAAATACAAGAGAGGATGTTAAATAATAATAGGGGAGGATGCTAAACAACAACTATTAAAAGTTTTTTATCCTGCTTGACCTGGTAAGTTGTACACAAGGGTATTAAGAGAATTGGCCATGTTCTCTGGAGGATTAATGTTGATTTTTAACAATTTTTTGTACATTGGGAAAGGTTCAGAAGACTGAAAAAAAGCTAACATCATGCCAATATTTAAAAGAGGAAATGAGTAACTAAAAGCCAATTAACCAGACATTAGTACTGGGCAAAATCATGGAAGGGATGACGTATGATGCAATCAGTAAGGAATTAAAGGATGGTAATATAAATAAGGCCAATAAACATGATTTTATGGAAATCAGGTATTTTCAAACAAGCCTGTTAAAAGCCTTGAAGAAGTCACACGTTTGGTTGATGAAGGTAACTATGTTGATATAGTATAGCTTTTTGTATGGAATTTGCATGACCCTGTGATTAAAAATTTGCATTATGCAAAGTCAACATAGCACATATTGTATGGATTACAATTGACTAACTGATAGGTTGCAAAAAGTAAATGTAAATGGGGAATTGTCACCTGATGGGGGTGTTTCTAGTGGGGTCCTTCAGAAATCTGTTTGTGGTTCAAGGAAATTCAACATAATTATCAATTATCTGAAAGAAAATGTAAAATGACTACTAATAAAATTTGTGGACAATGTAAACATTGGTGCAGTGGTTAGTAATGATGGGGACAGATCCTGCACCTACATGTTACTGCAATATAAATTCATAAAATAAATACTACTAATAATACAAATGTTTACAGACTGGCCTGGATCATTTGGTAAGCTGGGCTCATTTGAACATGTATTTTAGTACAAACAAATGCAAGGTCATGTATCTAAGAATAAAGAACTGAGGTCACATTTGCAGGTTGGGCAAAGTATCTTGGAAAGTCATGACACTTAAAGGGACTTAGTCATCAGGGGATATAACCAATTGAACACGAGCTCCCCATGTGATCCTTGGATGTATAAGCAGATGAATATCATGTAAGGGTAGAGAGGACATATTACCTCTGCCTATGGCATTAGTGAGACCATTACTGAATACTGTCTACAGTTCTGGTTTCTATACTTCAAAACTAATGACAAAAAACTGGAAAGGGTTCAGGAAAGAGCTACAGGAATGATATGAGGTCTGGAAAACTTGCCTTTCAACAAGAAAGGCCTGAGAAACTCAATCTATTTAATTCTTTTGGATGAAAGACTGACTTGATCACAGTCTGTAAATACTAACGTGGACAGAGATTTCTGAGACTAGTTGACTCTTTAACCTACCAGAAATAAGTAGAACAAGATCAAGAAGTGGGAAGCTGATGCTGGACAAATCCAGACTAGAAATAAGGTGTACATTTTAACAGGGAGGGAAAGTAACCATTGGAAAAATTTACCTAGAGCTTAATAGCTTCAAGTTATTAAAGCCAGAAGGAACTATTGTGGTCATGTGGTCTGACCTGTATTCCCCAGGGCCAGGCTGTAGAACTGCCCTCAGTTAATTACTGCTTTGAGTCAAATAGTTGTTGCTGATCTAAAACAGTGATTCCCAACCTTTTTGACTTGAGGGCCACAGATATCATTGCTATAACCCTGAAGGGCCACCAGTGTCCACCAGCAGGCTACCCTCCACTGCAGCCAGATGGAAGGAGTTCAATGAGGATGGTGCCTCCTTACTGATCTCCCATCTCCCTGGCTGCAGCAGGGAAATGGCACATGTCCTGTAGCCCCATGCACATAATCCCTAAGCAGTGGCTCACTTCTATAGCAAGGCAGACATAAGATCTCCCTCTGACTCCAGCACGGACTCTAGAGCCTGTGGACCCAGGCGGAGTGCTTTGCCATGCTCCCTGCTACATCCAGGGGGAGGGGAGCGCTGATCTCCCATCCCCTTGGCTGCAGCAAGGAGCCTGCACCATTCTTTTAGCTCCGTGGAAATGCACTCTGCCTGAGCCCTTAGGCAACGGCTCCCTTCTGCAGCTGGCAGGTGAGGAGCTGCGGACCACTTTGAAGGCCCCTGCGGGCCACTTTTGCGCCCCCCTCCCCGCCACAGGTTGGAAACCAATCATTTAAACATAGCTTCTAGAAAAACATCCACTGTCAATTTAAACATTCCCAGTGATGGAGAATCCACCACAGCCTTGCTCAGTTGATCCAGAGGCTAATTATTCTTATGGATAAAAAATTGTGCTTGCAATGCAGTGGACTCTGCATAAGTAGGAGTCATTAAATCAAGACTGAGGGTCTTTCTGATATATCTGCTGTTGCTCAAACAGACATTAGAAGCTGGATGCAGAGATCATGGGTGAAGGTCTCTGGCCTGCTAAAATCTAGGCATTGGCCAGCGCACAGTAGAAACTAGCCTGGTCCAGGCAACTGGGCTCTGCCTCCCTTCAAGTGATTTTTGTGTTTGTCAGTAACATGCTGTGTGTAAACTGACACGAAAGGCCTGGCACATTCAGTTAAGTTAACATTGAGGAGCATTGTCTACAAAGAATTGCAAACCTTTCCAGGAGCTCTTGTCCTAGCCCTAGCTACAAGGTGGGAGTGTCAAGTCTGCTTAGCAGCATATAGGTCCCACTGGCCTTGGATATGGTGGACAGTCAGAACGGGCTGCTTCAGACACGACACTGGGACAAATCCTGGAAAGCCAGTCACATGGCATCTATTTTATTCATCCTCATGCTCTGCTGGCTTCCCTGGTGGAATATGGTTCCAGAGGGGTAGTAGCTGTGTTAGTCTAGTTCAGCAAAACAAGCAAGGAGTCCTGTGGCACTTTAATAAATTTGTTTATCGCATGAGCTTTTGTGGGTGAAATCCCACTTCATCAGATGCATGAAATGGAAGCTATAGCACGTCAGGTGAATAAATAAATACAGAGAAGTGTTGTAAGTCACAAAGTCAATTCAATCTTTTTCAGCAAACCAAATAAGTTGTTTTGATTCAAACAGTTTCTCTGTATTTAATTAAAACAAACAAGGAGTCCCGGGGCACCTTTAAACACTAAAACATATTTATTACATGAGCTTCCATGGGTAAAATCCCACTTCCTCAGATGCATGAAATGGAAACTACAGTCTGGAAGGGAATATATAAACGAAGAGAACAGTAAGATTTTTTCAGCAAACCAAGCAAGTTGTTTGGATTCAAACAGTGTGAACAATAGATAAGAAGGTGGGAAGGTTAAAAGAGGGGAAAATCACCTTTTGTAATGATAGCCAGGCCAAATCTCTATTCAAATCTAATTCCACACTGTTTGAATCCAAACAACTTGCTTGCGTTGCTGAATGCAATAAAATGAATTGTGCTCCCCTCATCCTTCACTCATACTTTGTCTTCTTTTCTCCTTCTTTGCTTAGCAACTTTTCAAAACTTCTCCCACTTTGGAAAGGTCACCAAGTGGCAAAATGAAGAATGATACTCAGTCAGGTTGGTGCTCTGTGACTTCTCCAGAATGGGGGAAGTTTTGAAAAGTTACAGAGTAGATAAAGGAAAATAAAAAATAAGAATGTCCAAAATAGCCCCCAAGACTTTGTTCTATTGCACTCAGTGGCTAAAAGAGGAACACATTAATATCTGGAAAAAAAAAATCCAAACAAAAATTTCAATTCAAATCAAATCAAAAGGAGCATTTTCTTTTGTTTCGTTTAGAAATTTTCCTCCAAAAAATTGAATTTCTAATGGAAAATTTTTCATTCTAAATGTTGTGCAGGAAAAACTGTCAAGAGTGATGGAGCCCTGCAGAGGTTTGTGGATGCCGCTGGCAGTTGGGGTGCTGATTTATGTCCAAAAAAAGTTGATTATGCATGTAAACATGAATCAGTGGCACCTCTTCACTGGCTTTACAGGGCCTGGGATATGTACTCAGGAAGACAACTACCAAACTAGACAACACCCGGGGTTAACCACACCCTGCTTGCCCTGTCTACACTGGGTGCAAAGTCCTGTTTAAAGTGTTTGCTGATACATTTTAGAGCATGGACCATTTTCCTAGGCTCTACAGGCTCTGGGAGTTAAGCCTCTTGAGAAGCCAAGTTTGCATAGCATTTCCCACCCACCCAGTAGAGAGAGAAACAGCTGCAGCTTTCTGAGGAATTTTCCTGGTACTTAGTGCCCACTGCTGAAGGGTGCCAAGAAAGGGTTAAAGTGTTTTCAGTCAGGCAGCGCACAACAAACAAAAGGGATGTGGTAATCCCCACTGCCCCAGAGTGAAGAGTTCACTTGATATGCTACTTTACACTGATTCTCACAGACTCTGGGATTAAACCGGACACACTCTGATGTCCAGGTTTTCTAACGCAGGCTCCAATCCGGCCTGCCACATTCACTTCATAGTTGGGAGCATTTTCTCTGAAAATCCTGCTGACAGATGAAGAGCAGGAAGAGAGCCAATTTCCCATGGAACAATAGCTCTATGCAAACTGCATACCCTGGTGCCCAACCTGGGCTCAGGGTAGGAGCTGGCCAGGATATTGGCTGGAGCAAGCTCTCTGGGCCCAGGCCAAAGCTCAGGTGCTGTCAGTCAGGATGCTCCTCCTGGTCAGTGCAGCAGGGGCTCACTTTATACCTCGGCTCCAAGCCAGATTTCAGGGCTCAGCATTTCACTGCATTAACAAGTTACATGCGAGGGAGTTTCATGGAGCTCAGAAAGAGGCCTGTTGAGTTCACAGCACCAATCAAAATTGCCCAGAGACTGGGACAGCCCAGCTCTGGACCAGAGTGTCACAGATAAGCCGCCCTATCAGGCAGTGTTTAACTCCCAAACTATCCTGGCACAAGGTTAACATGAACAGACTCACATTACCCCCCAGTCGCTACAAAATGGATGAGCCCAGCAGCTGGATTCTGCTGTCACGTACCCTGGGGCAGATCAGGTGTAACTCCATCAACATCTATGGAGCTGGAGGCTTACCAGTGGGAGATGTGCATTAGGGCGGGGGTTCTCACTCTGCACCCACATCACATAAGTATGGTGGTAGTGCCTTGGCTCGGCCCCAGTGTGCAAGAACAGAGTAAAAGGCTGTCCCTTCCCCAGTCAGCTTTCAATCTAGTTCTGATTACTAGCTGGAGTGTTAAATGTAGCCTCATTCAATTCCATGATTATTCGACTTGATTGTTAATACTTAAGTAACACACACACTTCTCCAGGCCCCTGATTGTCATACCCGTGTGGCTCTGGTGGTGGAGGGTAGGTGAGTTCCCCCAGCTCCCCAGTCCCTTCCATGTGGTGATGACATGTCATGGCGGCTGTTTACCAGGAAGGCCATGTCTGAGAAATGGCTGTTTTGGGAATCTCCTTTCTGAACAGAGAAGATCCTTCCTGGGATGATAGATGGGGTGGGCTCTGAATTGGTGCATGGAATTCTTCTTTGGGTGTCTGGATGGTGAGTCTTGACCACATGCTCGGTGATCATCTGATGGCTGTATCTGAGGTCAGGAGGGGATTTTTCCCCAGGGCAGATTGGAGGGGCCCTGGTGGTGTTTATCTCTTCCCCTGTAGCGTGGGGCATGGGTCATTTGCTTGAGGTTTCTCTGTGCATTGAAGTCTTTAAACCATGATTTGGGGACTTCAGTGACTTAGTCATAGGTTAGGGGGTCTATTGCTGGAGTGGGCAGGAAGTTCTGTGGTCTGTGTGGTGCAGGAGGTCAGACTAGATGATCATATCAGGGACGTCCCTGTTGGTGGGGTGACCAGGGCCATTGCCCCAGGCCCTGCGGTTCAGCGGGCCCCACACTCCCCCTGTTACCAGTTCAGCCCTGATGGGGAGGGAGACTGGGGCCAGAGAGAACACCCTCCCTGTGCTGCTCCTCCACAGCACTCCCTGCCAGCTGGCCACACGCTGGCCCGCCTCAACCCTGGGACTGACTGGCCAGCTGGCCAGGGGCTGTGCAGGCACTGAATGCTGCAGAGGAGCAGTGCAGGGAGGGTGTCCTTTGCGGTCCCAGCCTCTCTCCTCTTGCAGCATTGATCAGGGCCCCTTCCAGCAGCAGGGGCAGGGGCCCGTGGCCACGATTTTGGACTGCGGGGAGAGCGGGGGGCAGCCACTGGCCAATTGGCCCTGGGCCCTGCACTCCCCTAGGGATGGCCCTGGATCACATTGGTCCCTTCTGACCTTAAAATCTATGAATCTATAACAGATGCGTTTTGCAACATGGCAAGATTTGGCCATAGCCAGCCGCCAGGAGCATCCTGCCCTCAGCCTACACAACTTCCAGCCTTGGCTTTTCATCAGCAGACGCCACCCCCCTGACCAGCACATGGCAGAGGGAAGGGGAAGCTGAAAGTGCGGGATCAGAGGGAAGTAGGATGCTGGGGAGACAGGCTGGGGTTTTCAGCACAGAAAGGGAGTTTGCTGCCCAAGTCCACACAGACGTTCAACAGACTCCTGATGGACTCCCAGGCTCTTTGGAAAGACCCGGCCAAAGCTGCGGGACCTGCAGTGACCAGCTATTTGAGTGGCAGCCCCTGGAGGATGTGGCCCATGGGTGTGAGATGCTCCTCTCTGTGTGCCTTGCACCATTTACTCCTCAGGCTACACTGCAGTCAGGCCCAGGCAAGGCCAGCTGCAGTCCCTGGCTGAAGGGGGACATGTCATGAATCATACTTGCTGGGGCTACAGTTGATGATGAAAGGAGGAATTTCTGTCCGCCAGTGCATCCAGGAGCAGTGATGACATCAGAGGGACTAGGCATTACCTCAATCGCTGGGGAAGAGTTTTAGATTTAAGGATTCCAAGGCCAGAAGGACCAATGTGATCACCTAGTCTAGCCTTCTGCAGAGCCCAGGCCAGAGACACTTCCCCAGGGAATCCCTGCATCTGCCCCAGAACTGCTGGGTGAGCTAGAGCAGAGCTTCTAGAATGAGATGTCCCATCTTGGTTTGAAAGACTCCAAGTGAAGGAAAACCCCACACTCCCACAGGCAAGTAGTTTCAGTGACTGACCGACCACCCTCACGGTTAAAAATATGCACCTTGTTTGAGCACGCCCCATAGTGATAGACTCAAGGTACTCAGTCTGGTTAGCTTAAAGATTAGGTCAAGGGGTGACTTAATCACAGTTTGTAAGTAGTTACACGGGGAACAAATATTTAATAATGGGCTCTTCAGTCTAACAGAGAAAAATCTAATAGTGGTTTCCCATCCTCTTTGAGTTAATGCTCCACTACTTAAAACTAGGTAGAACACAGCCCCCGCCACGCCCCTCACCAGCCATAAACACATATAAAGATAATAAAAGTAATAACACAAAATTATATAATAAATTACTCTTACCTGAGTAATTAATCGCTAAGGCTTCCTTGGCACAGCCACCACTGCACACTCCATGTGGTCCCGCCTCTTCCCAACTGGTGAGGGGCTGGCAAGGGGCAGCAGGGGGGGAGAGGGGGTCTGCTCCAGCTGGCATGAAGCTCAGGCTGCTGCTCCTGTTGTGTGCTCAGGGAGGAGTGGAGGAACTAAATGATCGCAGTATTACTGAAGCCCCATGGACCTCCTGGAATCTTTGGCACCCATCAGGGGAACCCACCCCCCAGGCTGGGAGCCATTGGTCTAACACTACCCAAAGGCTAGAAGCTGAAGCCAGACAAAGTCAGACAGGAAATAAAGCATACATTTTTGGCAATAAGAGTAATTAACCATTGGAACAGTTTACCAAGGGTTGTGGTGGATTCCTCAACACTGGTCATTTTTTAAATGAAGATTGGATATTTTTCTCAAAGCTCTGCTCTAGGAATTATTTTGGAAAGACCTCTGGCTTGTGTTATACAGGAGGTCAGACGAGGTGATCATTGTGTCCCCTCTGGCCTTACAATCTATGACTGTGAGGCCCATCTTGGACTGTAACTGCAGTTTCCTCTTCCCCCCTGAGATTAAACCTGGGTGGCTTTTCCGTGGATTTTCACATGTGTTTGAAGAACATTATCACCTCCTCCTTGCGAGCTGCGTTACCTGCTAAGTGGGGAAGAAAGCATGTTCTGCCATTTTCCAATCACTTCTAAACTTATTGTTAAATTCTTCCCGCCAAATCTCCTTTCTCATTAAGGAATTATTTCCATATAGATGAGCAAATTTCTGACTGAAGTTGTCTATGTGGAGCCAGGAGAAAGGGAGCATGGAGAAATTTTTCAGAAATGGAAAATGTATTTGGTTTTTATTCCAACTTGTGTAAGCAGGGTCTGAATGAGCTCTCCTCTGACATCTAGTGATGAGCTGGAGAAGGGGACTTCCAGAGCTGACCTTATTTTACCCTCCCTAGATGCCTAGTATCATAGGGCTGCTTACCCCAAATGATCACTTTTGGCTGGTGATGGATGCCAGGTCACTTTGTTGTTGGGGGTAGGGGTACTAGAGGATTGTTATCCTTGCTGTGTAAGTCAGGGGCAGCAGAACCATGCTTGGCATACCCCGATGGAGGGACTCACCCTCAAATGAACTGCATTTGCGAACAGGGGACATAGGCTGGTAGGGTGGCTGGTGAAGTGGAGCAATTGGGGCTTGGTGCCCCCAGGCTGGATGGAAGGTGAATGCTACAGATGAGACTCTGAAATCTGGGTCCTCATTGACCAAGGACAACAACTATGAGTGAGGTGGGGCGAAAGGAGAGTCACGTTAAAGGAATTTTTGGTTGCTGGTCTTAATAATCCTGCTTGACAAACTCTGGTTGGAGTTTTGCTCATGGTTTTATGTTTGTGAATCCTGCTTGTGCTGTTGTCTTGAGTTAATTCTGGGTTACTTTCCCCTTTTACTAAAAGTTTCACTTCTACACTCAGTCTATGTGCTTGCGAGAGGGGAAGTGTTGCCTCTAAGGTGCCCTGGGGTGGTGTATGATTGTCCCAGATCACTGGATGGAGACTTGAACTGGTTTTGTGTTGTATTTTTGAAAAGGAACCTCTAATTATTGAACCCAGCCCATGTTGCTGCTGACATCAACTGACAGAAGGATTACACTTGCAACACAAAAAGCCAGCATCTTTCAGGAGACGATCCCATTTTGTCCCAAAATCAGGTTTTCAAACAGTTCTGAATGTCGGAAGTTGGGCAGTTCTAATGGAATCAGTTTTACAATCTCAGCTATAGCTGTCCATTCAAAGTGAGCTCTGCAATCATAGCAATGACACCACCGTTATCACTGATCATTTTATGATCTCCAGCTCGTTCACTGTGGGGTTAGACAGGTCTGGGTTTTACTTGGTCCCCCAAATAGAATCACTCCCAGGTCCTCCCAGGATTAGCCATGAGGCCTATGAGGCACACAGCCCTCTCGAAACATAAATAGCCCTCCACTCAGCAGAGGAAAGGTGGGCTTGGAGTTAAAATGTGATAGCTCAGGGGAGCTGAATTCAGTTTCCTGATGTTCCCTGGGGAAAGTCATTTAGAACCAGGGGGTTAAATGGCACTTCTGAAATCCCACTTATCTACTGCCTTAGGCATCATGCTAGCTCTTCTAAACAGCTGGCCTTCAGTCCCTCTGGGCCAGATCTTGACCAGTATTCATGTGCCTTATTTCCCCGTGCCTTACATAACTTGTAAAATTGGCGCCCCTACTGTAAAGAGGGTAATAGTTCTCCCATTGCTCCCCAAGAGGAGATGAGGGTACATTAGGTCTATAGTGAGTGTCTTGACAGACAGAAACTCGGAGCCCAGACTGAACTAGCTAGTGTGGTGGCTGCTGTGAAGGAAATAACCAAACTCTGAGCTACATTGGTTCAGGTCCTGCAGAGACAGTTTGGTAGCAGAGGGGCTGCTGCTGGCAGATGGGGGCCAGGCCTCAGAGCAGAGCTGGTCAGTGATCTGTCCCCCTCCCTCCTGAACTTCAGGCACGTTCGGATTCAGAACTAGGTCTGCTTGGCGGGAGGGATGCTTATAATGGGCCTACACTCACCCCCAGATCTCAACCCCCCAAGAGCTCAGAGCATGGTCTGCAAACTCCATGGCTCAGGCCCCTAGTCAACCAGAAACAAAACCCAAGAGGTATAATGCCCACTGTAACCTGCAGTGAATGTGACAAGGGTGACGCCGAGAGGCAGGAGCAGGGGACCCTCTATCTAGCATGACTCTCAGTCTCTTCCCTCCCCACCCAGCAGCCTCCCTCACTGTTCGCTGCTCCTCTCTTCATTCCAGTCAAACGTGTTTCTGGTTACTGAAGCAGTGAATTGTAAAATGCAACACCCCCCACCTCCCTCCCTCGGAGTGGGGGCCTTTCCCTGTCAGGTTTCACTAGTCTCACCATTTCCCCCTCCTTTCTTCATATTCTCCATCAACTTCTCTCTCTTCCCTGGGGTCCCTTCCCTACCATGTCTTCCCATTCCCCAAGTCTACCGCTCTGTTTCTCCTCCTATCTGCCATGGCAGTCTCTCAACTCTTGACCCACAGCAGAATAGGGACTTGGAGGGATAAATGGGGGCAGTGAGTAAAGGGGCAATGGCAGGGAGTCTTCTAGTAAAGCGTGATCCCTTTCACAATGGCTGGCCCCAGGGGCAGCCAGCAGTGGCCTGAAAAAAGCAGGATTTGAAAAGAAGCCATGACACCCAGGGTTTCCCCAGTATGTACATGTACATGCATGTGCACACGCACACACACACAAATAGGAGACAAAGTAGAACACTCCAGACAGCAGAGCAGCTGCACTACAAGATCTAGGGGTTGCAGACAGCACCTCTCTGTGTTCACAGGGGCCGATGCCATGGAAGGGGGGAGGGGATTCACTCCCAGCTGGAGCAGATGTCTTTGGATTTTGGATGGGCCCCAACAGCAGCTCTGCTGGCAGAGACCGTCTGTGCGATGCACTGAATTCCCCTTGGTGGGGGCTGCCAGTCAACTCCCAGCCTCAGCTAAGACACTGCGCCGTCCCTGCCAGGAACTGAGCACCCTGAGCTGACATGATTGCAGCCAGCCTCCACAGCATCAACGCTGCAGCCACAGGTAGGTGATTGTGCTGGGTCCCCCGACCTGCACCTCCTGTGTGGTCCCACTCACAGCAGAGGCCCTTCGCCCAGCTCTTGCATTGGAGGCTGAGTGCAGGCAGGGGGAATTGGGCCCAGCAGAGGGGAGACTCCCTGCTCACCCAGCCAGAGCATTGCCCATATAATCATGAATAATTCCGCTCTTCAGGAGCGAGGAGACTTTCTACTGACAGGATGAAGCTTGTCCATGCAAGCAACAGAGCCCTCTCAGTGGTTGGTCTGACGCTGTGGAACGCTCTCCCACAGGGACTCATGACAGTCTCAAACCTCCCCTCCTGCCTTTCCTACTGCCAGGCATCGCCCTGCCCTCCCTTCGTTGATATACACACACAGCAGTGTGGGCATATCAACAAAACCCTACCAAAACAAATTACTCCACTGCCCTGACATTTCCTCCCTGGTGAGAGGAGAGAGAAGAACCATCCAGGACAGACATTTGTCACAACACAATTTGATAAGAACATCAGAACAGCTACACTGGTCAGACCAATGGTCCATCTTGCCCAGTGTCCTGTCTTCCAGCAGTGGCCAGTCCCAAAGGCTTCAGAGGGAATGAACAGAACAAGTAATCATCCAGCGTCACCCATACACAGCTTTTGGCAAACAGAGGCTAGGAACACTTCAGAGCATGGTTTGTATCCCTGCCAATCCTGGCTAATAGCCAGTGATGGACCATGCACTTAGCTAGTTCTTTTCTGAACCCTGTTCTAGGTTTGGCACTCACAACATCTTCCAGCAAGGAGTGCCACAGGTTGACTGTGTTGTTTGAAGAAATACTTCCTTTCATTTGTTTTCAACCTGCTGTCTTTTAATTTCATTGGGTGACCCCTAGTTCTAGTTATTTCTTTTCCAAGCTGAAAACTCCCAACTTTACTACTCTCTTGTCATATGGAAGCTGTTCCAGACCCCCAAACATTTTTGTTGCCCTTTTCCAATATATCTTTTTTGAGAAGGGGCGACCAGATGTGCACTCAGTATTTCAGATGTGGGCGTACCATGAATTTCTTTAGATGATTTCTGTAGATCTTAAAATCCTTAAATCATGATTTAAGGAGGTAAATAACTCAGTCATAGGTTGGTGGCCTATTGCTGGAGTGGGTGGGTGAGGTCTTGAGGCCTGCATTTTGCAGGAGGTCAGACTAGATGATCGTACTGGTCCCTTCTGACCTTAAAGTCTATGAGTCTATGAGATTGGGGGTGGGGGGGACGACACACGACACAAGCATTGGGACAGAACCGACTCAAGCAGTGATGGTTCCCAGCACAGGGGGAGCAGAGAGAACAGCAACACCACGCGCATCACACCTCCACTGAACTTCAGAGTAAGCTGGG
The DNA here is from genome assembly GCA_007922175.1 of Pelusios castaneus. Classification (NCBI taxonomy): domain Eukaryota; kingdom Metazoa; phylum Chordata; order Testudines; family Pelomedusidae; genus Pelusios; species Pelusios castaneus. The sequence continues at coordinate 8,631,410 of ML685803.1, forward strand.
AACAGCTGCTGGACAACGGCTCACAGCTGTGTGTGTTTCATGCTGCGTAATGCACCAGAACCAGCGCAGCCCCTACTGACTCCAAGGGGCTGCTGTCACGTTTGCTACTATGGTAACATCATTCAAAAGAGTGAGAGAGACATCCAGACCCAAACAGATGGAGAAACAAGACCTGGCACTGGCTGGCTCCGGTAAAGGGTGCAAGGTGCAAAGGGACTGGGCACGTTTGCCGCCCTCATGCCCGCTGTGTGCAAGGACGCGTCTAAGCCGATGCTGCTCTCTGAAGTAGCCACCAAAGCGGGTGGGGAGGGCCCAGAGGAACCTGTCCGTGGCATTGAGCCAATGGGACAGAGAGTCTGCAGATGGAGCACTTCCCTAATGACCTTAGTGAGCAAGTCACAGCGCCCAAAACAGAGTCTTGCAGGCTGGCTGCTGCAATGCAGACCTGGGTCCCCTGCCTCCTCATGCTGACACCTGGGTAATTCAGTCTTCAGAGTAGCACAATACCCTGAGGAAGCTGGTCCTGAGGTGGGCCAGGTCCCATGGAACATGCCTGCAAGGGGAGAGGGAAAGTGGTGCCCGGACTGTTTTCTCTTGCTTAGCATCTCCCCTGCTTGTCTTCAACCTGCCCAGAACAGCTGCTGCAGGAGCAGTGGTGTTGCAGGAAGCTTCTTGGCAAATCAAGAAAGGCAGTGGAATTTTAGGGTCATCCCTGCCAAAGGAAGTCACTGTAGAGGATCAGGGCAGGACCCAGCCTAGCCAGGATCAGCATCACCACAGGATCTCTGAGCCAGCAGGCAGGTTCTGGCTGCCAGGAGGGGAACCACCCATATCACCTCCAGGAAAGATCCCTTCTTTGAAGTGAGGATGGAGATGGTTTCAGGAGATTCCTTCCCCTATTAATTCCTTTATGAGATCTCCCCACACCCAGAGGCCTTCAGTCTATTTCCCACTATAGGATGGCGGCTTGGTAGGATGCAGACAGAGAAAAGCCAGACCAGCAGAGGTTGGCTTCATTTTGCGGGTGTTGCTGGTGCCAGGCTGCCCCTTTAAGCTTCATCCCCAGTCTGAGCACTGACAGGGAGGCGGCTCTTTCCCTTGGGAGCTCCGGAGACGTCTCTGTTAATAGTGAATGGCACACATCGCCCCGTGAATGCACATGGCTTGTTAGATAGATTCCACCCAGAGGAGCTTCCAGTGTAAGATAAAAAACAAAAAAAGACTCAGAGGCCTTTCCCTTGTTAGAGAGAAGGACCTCCCAATGGCTGTGGTGCATTCTCCATCACTGGCCATTTTAAAGTCAAGACTGGATAGTCTTCTACTGAATGTGCTGTAGTTCAAACAGGAATTGATTCAACAAATAATTGAATAATAATGTAGCAGGAGGGATACTCTACTGACCACCTGGCCAGAATGGTGATAGTGACTGGAAATGTTCAGGGTGATTAGAGAGGCAATAAAAATAAAATTTCAATAATGGGGGATTTCAGCTATCCCCAGATTGAGTGGGTACATTTTATCTCATGACAGGATGCAGAGATAAAGTTATTGGATACCATATATAACTGTTTCTTGGAGTAGCTAGTCCTGGAACCCACAAGAGGAGAGGTGATTCTGGATTTAGTTCTAAGTGAAGCACAGAGTCTGGTCCAAGAGGTGAATATAGCCAAACTGCTTGGTAATAGTAACCGTAACAATAAAATTTAACATCCCTGGGGGTGGGACACCAAAGCAGCCCACCATAGTTGTATTTAATTTCAGAAAGAGGAACTAAACAAAAAATGAGGAAGTTACTTAAACAGAAATTAAAAGGTACCATGCCAAAAGTGAAATCCCTGCAAGCTGCATAGAAACTTTTAAATAGAAGCTCAATTTAACTGTATGCCCCAAATTAAAAAAAATCATAGGGGGACCAAAAAAGTGCTACCATGGCTAAACAACAAAGTAAAAGAAGGACTTAGAGGCAAAAAGGCATCCTTTTAAAAGTGGAAGTTAAATCCTATTGAGGAAAATAGAAAGGAGCATAAACTCTGGCAAATGAAATTTAAAAAAATAATTAGGAAGGCCAAAAAAGAATTTGAAGAATGGCTAGCCATAGACTCAAAAAGAAACAGCAACATTTTCTTAAAAAGTCTTTCAGAAATGAGACACCTGCTAGTGGGCCAACTCGGTGATCAAAATGCTAAAGGAGCACTCACGGAAGATAAGGCTCTTGAAGAGAAAGTAAATGAATTCCTTGCATTGGTTTTCATGGCTGACGATAAGAGCCAGATCAAGGCAGAGGCCTTAGGGGCTGCAGCCCCAGGCTAAAAGGGGGCCCTGGGCCCCTGCTGCCCAGCAAGATCCAGCCCTGCTCAGTCAGGCACAGCACCAGTCGAGCCGGGGATGGACCTGGGAGGGGCCAGCCAGAGCTGTGGGGAGGCAGGGGTGCTGGGACCAGAGACCACAGTGCCTGGTGCACCCGCTCCGCCCTGCTCCTGGGCTGGCTGCTCTGCCCCAGGTGGCAGGGCCATCCCTTGGCGGGGGCAGAGGGGCCACCATCCCGGGCCCCTCAGTTCAGTGGGCTCCATGCCATCCCCCCACTGCCCATTCCGGACTGAGGGGGGCCACAGGCCAGAGGACACCCTCCCTGTGCTGCTCCTCCACAGCGTTCTGTGTCCCCCCCCCCCGCCCTGCCCCGGCCACATGCCGGCCCGCCCCGCCACCTGGGGCAGACCAGCCAGCCCAGGGGCGGGGCGGGAGCACTGCACACTGCAACCCATAGGACCTGCTCAGCACTGGCCAGCCATGCCCCCTCCAGCACTGAACACTAACCCCGCAGTTCGTGGGTCTGCCAGGTCGCCCCAGGGCTAGTGTGCCTAAGCACAGTCCCACCCACAGGCTGGCTGTCAGGTGGCGGTTTGGGGCCTCAGAGGGGGAGGACCCACAAAAGCCCAGAACCCTGGGGCCCCTTAATCTGGCCCTGCAGAAGATGTGAGATGGCTGCTATTCTTTTTAGGTGACGAATCTGAGGAACTGTCCTAGATTGATGTGTCATTGGAGGAGGTTTTAGAACAAATTAATAAATTAAACAGTAACTAGTCACCAGGACCAGACTGCATACAACCAAGAGTTCGGAAGCAACCCAAATGTGAAATTGCAGAACTACTAACTCTGATATGTAGCCTATCATTTAAATGAGCTTCTGCACCAGATGACTGGAAGATCACAAATGTGATATGAATTTTTTAAAAAGGCTCCACAGGCAATCCTGGTAATTACAGGTCGCTAAGCCTAACATCAGTATTAGGAAAATTGGTTGAAACGTTAGTAAAGAACAGAATTATCAGATAGATACATAAACACAATTTGTTGGGGAAAAGTCAACATGGCTTTTGTAAAGGGAAATCATGCCTCACCAATCTACTAGAATTCCTTTGAGGAGTGTCAACAAGCATGTGGACAAGAATGATCCAGTGGCTATTGTATTCTTATATCTTCAGAAAGCCTTTGACAAGGTCCCTCACCAAAGGCTCTTAAACAAAGGAAGCAGTCATGGGATAAGAGGGAAGGTCCTCTCTTTGCTCAATAACTGATGAACAGATAAGAAACAAAGGGTAAGAATAACTGGTCAGTATTCAGAATGGAAAGAGGTAAATCATGGTAGTCTTTACTGGGACCCATACTCTTCAACTTATTCATAAATGATCTGGAAAAAGGGGTGGCAAAATTTGCAGATGATAAAAAACTACTCGAGACAGTTAAGTGCAAAGCAAACTGCAAAGCCTTACAACGGGATCTCACACAACTGGGTGAGTGGGCAACAAAATGGCAGATGAAATTCAATGCTGATAAATGCAAAGCAATGCACTTTGGAAAACATGCCAACCAGACATATAAAATGATGGGGTCTAAGTTAGCTGTTACCACTCAAGAAAGAGATCTTGGAGTCATTGTGGATAGTTTTCTGAAAACATTCACTCAGTGTGTAGCGGCAGTCAAAACAAAACAACAAAAGCAAACGAAACTTAACAGAATGTTAGGCATCATTAGAAAAGGGATAGATAATAAGACAGAAAATATATCAATATCATATCATATTGTCCATGATATGCCCACATTTTGAATACTGGTTCCAGATTTGGTTACCTCATCTCAAAAAAGATATATTGGACTTGGAAAAAGTACAAAAAAGGGCAACAAAAATGATTAGAGATATATAAAAGCTTTCATATGAGCAGAGATTAATGAGATTGGGACTTTTCAGATTGGAAAAGATGACTAAGGGAAGATATGGTAGAGGTCTATAAAATCATGACTGGTGTGGAGAAAGCGAATAAGGAAGTATTATTTATTCCTTCTTATAACACAAGAACTAGGGATCACCAAATGAAATTCATAGGCAGCAGTTTAAAACAAACATAAGAAAGTATTTCCTCACACAACACACCATCAACCTATGGAACTCCTTGATGGAGGATGTTATGAGGGCCAAGATTATAACAGGGTTAAAAAGAAAATTAGATAAATTCATGGAGGATAGGTCCATCAATGGCTATGAGGGAGGATGGGTAGGTATGTGAAACAATTCTCTAAAGTGTCCCTAACCTGTGTTTGCCAGAAGCTGGGAATGGCTGATGGAATAGCTCAATTGCTGATCACCTGCTTTGTTCATTCCCTCTGAAGCATCTGGCTCTGGCCACTGTCAGAAGACGGGATGCTGGGCTAGATGGATTATTGGTCTGATTCACTATGGCTGTTTTTATGTTCTTATGAATTCTCTGGCCTGGGTTATATATGAGGTCAGCTGAAATTATCTCAGTTGTCCCTTCTGGTCTCAGAATCCATGAATCTATGAACCTTCATAGCCAGCCTGCCCTGTCCTAACAAAAGCATGAATCTGACACATCAAACTTGGGAGCCTCTGCTTGGCTGGCACATTGCAGGAGAACGGCTGGGAGCAGACACGGACTAAGATCCATGGGTCGGCCAGGCCACAGGGCACAAAAATCAGGCACAGGTGGAGATGACAAAGCACGGGGACTGAGAACTGCACTCTGGAGCACAAAGGAGATGGAGAGAACCATGGGACACAGAGCAGGAAGTAGAGCCATGAGAACTGATCAAAGAGCAGATATGAACAAAGAGATCTCCAGCAAAGCCTGGGACAAAGGAGTTTCTTCTCTTCTCTTTTTTCCTGATGTCCATCACACACCTGGTGAGTGCTGCACCACCATAAAAGGAGCATTCAAGAGACCTCAGCACAGAATGAGCCATTGCTCCTCTACTGTGATCCAACCAAGGCATAAGGAAAGATCAGCCACAGATGAGTGGTTGAAAAAGCCAGGATAAAGAGTCAGATCTAGGCTGGCCGGAATAGACCTGAAGAGTCAGACCTAGGATGGCCTGGATCTGAGTCCTATGACCAGTCACTAGGGGATGATGATGATGAACCTCAGAAGAAATGTTCCCTAACTGGGACAGGCTGATTCTGGTGTGAGCCTAGAAAAGTTGTGAGAGAGCAAGGACAAACCGGCAGCTCAGTTGCCCTGCAGGGCTGTGGGAGGAGACCTTGGGGTCTATCATGTTAGGTACATTACATTCTACCCAGTCAGGCTCCATGCAGTTCCTGGAGCATGGGCATTACATGCCACACAGCCGATGGCCAGGGTCTTCAGCTGCTACAGCATCAGGCTCGGCTGCAGAGGAGCTCCAAGTGGGAACAGATTGCAGCAAGCTAGCCTGGAGATGGCCAGGACATGTACAGTGATGGGAGGTCCTAGCAAACCAATTACACACTGCAGAATTCATTACACAGGGAAGCTCATCAATGACCCCCATGTTTTAAATAACAAAGGAAGGGATGTCTCCGAGAAGGTGGGGGGTATGAAACCACTGATTCCTTGTCAATCTCACCCCAAAGGTCTCTGTGCTGTAGATGCAGCTGAGTGAAGGCTAGTCTGCACACAGCCTGGCACCAAATAACTAATCCATATTTAATTCACTCCCTTAGCTGTCTTTGAACAACTCAGTATGTGGAGGCTCTTACACTGGAATCAAATGTTCCCATTTTACTGATATTTACTGAAAAAAGCAAAAGTAGTGGGAAATTCAAATTAATTTGGTGATTTCAGTACAGGTTTCTGTGTGGATAAAACTCAAAGCTTTTGCTCTGGCAGTGTCAAAAGGTGTGACTACCTCAGCTAGCAGAGAGCTGGTGTGAGGTCTCTTCGCTGGGGCTGCTTCCTATCCCTGGCATAGCAGGGATGCTAGGGTGTGGAGTGAGAGAACCATATCAGATCTGGCCATCAAATGCACTAGCCAGTGTGCACAGCTACTCCCACCAACAGCTGCATGGCCAGTCTGTCCTGCGCATTAAATCAACCCCATGGCACGCACCACCAGACATGCTGCCTCCTCATACACAGAGCCCAGCTCTTTTTGTCTGACCTGAAAAGGGCTGGAACTCAACCTGGATACCCATGATGGAGTAGCCCAAGGGCAGTGCCAGGGCCTGCACTTGAACTGAGGCTCTGGCAGCGGGTGCTCACTGTGCAGCACCACCAGTTTACAGCAGCACAGGACCAGAGAGGGCACAGGGTGGACAGGAGGAAGGGAGACATCAGAGTGACATATGAGGGGTGAAGGGGGCCACACCCTGTCTCCAAATGGGCATGCTGAGGGGATGGTTAGTATAACCCTGAGGTGTGCTGAGGCGGCTGCTCCCCCTACCCCCAGCCCTTTCCCTGTCAGCTGAGGCAGGGCATGCAGCAACCCCTGGGGTGTGCAGCAACCTCCAGTCAGGGCTGAAACCCTGCTCAACACACAGCATTGCAGAGACTCTCTGCTGCTGGGGATGTGGGCAAGACAGTGTAGTGAAGGGCTATTCTGCAGTGAAAAGGCAATGCTGGCTCACAGGACATACCACCCCCTGGATGACTCCCCTCCCACAGGTAATACCACCCTCTACCCTGCTGGAAGAAATTCCTCCACAGTGCCACCCTTTGCCCCCTATGTATTCCCATCAGGTGCAATACCACCTCCCACCCCTAGGACGAATCTTCCCCCACAGGTAGTACAGCCTCTGCCCCCTGGGCTGAGCACCCGTGGGCTCTCTCACACCAACACCTGTGTTCCTAGTCAGTCCGGCTCCCTAGTGCATGCAGGATGTGGCTGCAGGAAAGTGGCCTTTGCCCCTCCCTCATCCCCGAGTTCCAGGGCTGTGGCCCCAACCGCAGCATCCGAGCAGCTGCTGTAGCTTCTCTCCAGAGTCTGGAAAAGAGAGAACAGCCAGAATGCCTCACCCTCTTCCCTCCCACTCCCCACCCAGGCCAAAGGCTGGGCTGCTCCACCAGCTCTACACTGGGATAACCCTTGGGGCAGGCGATGACAGTGCATGGCATAAGAGGGCTTCAGCAGAATTGAGAATCAACACCATGGAGTCACCTGCTGCTCAGCACATGGCATGGTTGAATGGGTGTAGTGCACAGATGGCCTTTGCAGCAGCGTGGCCTGCTCACAAACCAGGCATCGTCCCCCTCCCTGCGCTGGCCAGTTCCTGTCTGCCAAGGAGATCTTGTTAATAAAGCTAGACAAAGAGCTGAGCAGGGAGAAGCGGGGAAGAGGGAGTGAGAGCATGGTGTGGGGGGTGGGGTGGAAGAGGAGCCTTTAGATCGAGATTCAGCAGGTTTGGAAAGTGCTGGGTTTGCAGAATTCGAATGGCCAGCGAAACAAACAGTGAAAGGAGGGGAGACACAGCAGCTGCCAGGGGGTGAATAGCCCATTCCCTTCGCCTCGGCCTGCCTTGTCACCTGCCCACAATTAGCCACAATTTATCACCCCAGCATCCTGCAATAAGTCACTCAGCGGCCTGAGACTGGCCAGCCCCTGCAGTTCCAGTGCCTGGAAGCCAGGCAGGCAGACAGGGAGCCTCTTCATTCCCAGGGAATGGAAATTAACCAAACTCAGACACACTTGTGTGTGTGCAGGGAGAAGAAACTGCTCCTTCCCAGTGAGCCGGGTCTCCTAGACCAGCAAAGAGCTACAATTGTCATCACCTTCATTGCAGAACAGGGAGTGCTTTCCGCTAGGGATAGGCAAGAACTAGCCCAAGCAGTTGTCTGGGGGCAAGAACTGGCCCAAATGGTGGTCTGAGGCCTGACCAGGTCCCTCATCCTCATCTAAAGTTTGACAATGCTCACTGAAGTGTTGCCACACTCCTCCATGGCTCTGGCTCTGCAGGTCTCCAGGACTGGATGTGCTGAATCAGTGTGAGAGCAGTTCCCATGGGCTCTCCAGCTAAACTCTCAGATGCTTCTCCAAAGCCCATCTCTAGACCTGGGAGACTTGCTCTCCACTGGCCTTCACCCCCCTCCCAGGGCTATGAACATCCCAGGATGACATGTTCATAGGAAGGGCCAGACCACATCAGACCCAGGGCCTATCCCACTCAGTATCCTGTCTCTGCCATTGGCCAGGACCAGCTGCTTCCAGTGAAGAGTGAAAGAATCCAGGAAAAGAGGCTCTTCTTCCATATCCGAGACCACTCACTCCCACCCCCGCTGCCTGGGAGGTTCACAGATTCACTGACTGCGTATTTGGAACGTTGTATCTGACAGTAATGTGTCAGGCTCTGTCGGCTGGTTCCATAAGGGAATAGAAACAAGCTATGTGCCATATGTAAACACCCACCTGGGCAGAAATGGTGATGTTCAGACTGCATCTATCTGCACCAAACTCTCCCTGAGCTTGTCCAGCTGGGGAATGCCTCTGCAAGAGAGCTATTTCAAATTATAGATCATTTGATGAGTGGGGCAGAGGTGAACTCCAGTGGATACAAGGTTCTTTTTCATCATTTCTAAGTTTCAGTGAGGAAGCAGTGAGGCCTGGAGGAGGATATATCTTCTTTCCTGGCTTGTTCAGGGGGGCTTGTGGACACAGAGAGGGAAACTGGAGCCAGAGAAGTGATATTGGTTGGGCTGGCTGAAGAATTTACAACAAGTAATTGTTTTAGAGAAAGTAGCTTCTGTGTTGGCCCAGATGGGCATTCTCTCTGCATTTCATTCCTATAGCTTGAATACAGTTATTCCAGAGTCAGGCTGTGTTCCTTAGCTGTCACTGGCCAAAGTCATATGGCATCTTCTCTGATTCCTGATTGGATGTGGCCTCAGTCACATATGCAAATATAAAATTCAGTTTCTGCTACTAATACTCAAGCTGGGGACTTTGACATTTGCTTTCCATGAGTGTCTGTGCCAGTAAAACTGGATTGTGCCCAAGTTCCTGGAAATTGAGCTCAAATGGTGCAAAGCTGAGCCAAAGTAAATGCTTTTAAAACCAGTAGTCACATCAAACGTGCATTGCCTGCCCAGCTCTAGGGCTCAATCCAGCTTCCATGATGCCAGTGGGAGCAGAATGAGGCCTGTCACTAGCAGGTTACATTATCCACCCATCTCCCTAGTGATGCAGGTATGCTTGCTTGCAAATACTGCAGGCAACAGGATTGTGTCACTTCCTGTGGGAGGTCCAGGAAATGATCCCTGATACTCACCTTCATTCTGTCTTAGCTCAGCTTTGTCCCATTTTGGCCCCTTGAATTTCCTAATGAAGCCCACTCCTGCCTCATTGTTATTACACCCTTTAAATGCTTCTCACACACTCCCCACCCCACTGCATTATTTACTCAAGATCCTTACTTAGGAGCCAATGCTGCTCTCATTTACACCAGTGGAAATGCAGAATAACTCCACTGACTTCCATTGAGTTGTTTTGGATTTGCACTGACATCAGCCTTGGATAAGTTCAGCTTCTGACTCTTCATACCAATCCCTCCAGGCCCAGACTTTTCTTCTTGCTCTTTTCTCCATTTTCTTCCTGGCCTCGTTGCCAAGTTGTCAGAGCACTTGGGTTTATGTCGCTCCAGCCCTGAGGTGCCAGAGCTGAATGCAGGGCTCCAGGGATTCAGGGACTCCTGTTTCCCTGCTGCATATAGCCCAAAATCACACTGGCCTTTCCGCTCCCAATCTCTCATCCACTCTCACACCATAGTCCCTCTTCCCACTGAGCTTCCCTGCTTCCACCTCCACTGAGGAGCTGGGCTCTAGCTGATCTTCAAATGGATCTTGAACCACATCTTCCCTGGCTTTTATTCATTTGGCACCTGATCCAGCATCCACTGACATCAGCAGCAAGACACTTGCTGACTGCAGTGGACCTTGGTGTTGGTAATTTCCTATACATATTTCTCCTACGAATGAGCAGGCAAGGGGGGCTGATCTCACAGTATTGGACATCTCTGGGCTGGCCTAAACAGGACCTCCTTTACTGCATACCTGTAATTTTGCTCCCGCAAAATGAACTGTGGTTGCAAATAGGAGCACCCACTAGCCAACAACCTGGTCCATGCCACAACCACAAAGTTCCCAGGCAAAAGAACTCCAACTGGTGGATACTGCCCTTGTGCAAACTTTCTCCTTGATGTCCCTACAGAGTGGATGGTACCTCAGCTTCTGAGATTGTAACTGAAACTCTACCACTCAGAGCTGAGCTTTCCAGACAGTAAGTCTGAGCAGGGTGCTGTGGATCTCTTGTTATTATGTACAGCTGGTCGGAACCAGACACTGATTAAAACAAAGCTCTGAGAAGTACATAACCACTATGTGCAGGACATGGGAAGAATGGAGAAGTTAAAATCCCTACCAGAGCTGAAGCTCTCTGGAAATATGGAAGGCTTAAACAGTGTTTGATGCTGCATTGGCTAGCAAGCAATGGGTGCCAGGAAAATGGAAGACCATCAAAGACAGCCTTATTCCTGCCAATAGTTGATTCTGAGCACCTGCTGTGTTTGACAGTTCTCAGTTCACTCAGCCAGAGGAGACTAACTATGAAACTGTGTTGCAGAAATTTAAGGAATACTACACTCCATGTAAAAATGAAACATATGCCAGAGATGTTTTAAACAGAGCATTGAAGAAGGTGAAACCATGCATAAGTATGTTACTGATCTGAGGCTGAAGAGCCAATCTTTCAATGTTGGGGGGCTAGCTGAGGCTTGCACTACACTTAAAATTTTAATCTACCTAGTTACACTGCTCAGGGATGTGAAAAATGCACTTTCTTGAGCACCGTATGTAAGCCAACCTAACCCACAATGTAGATGTGGCTAGATCAATGGAAGAATCCTCTCTGTTCAGCGGTGGATTAACTATGTACAATAGTGTTGTAAGGAAACTAGCATTGAGTAGCTCCAGATGTGTCTTCCCACTCTTCCTGATGTTTGACAAAATAGAAAGTGGTCCACTGGCTTTTGTGAGTCTTGCTTTCACTTCTTTAGTGAGCTGGCCATTAGAAGATATTGCACTTCTAAGATAAATGAAGTCATCAACTCTTACATTATCTCCTCCATCAGTTGCACACCCAACAGAATTGACGCCATTATCTCCAGTTTCCTTGATCTTGGTTTTCTGTGTATGAATACAAAGTCCCACTTCAGCAGCGAGTCTTTTCATTTCATCCAAGTTGTCATCAAGTATGACTCTATCATCGGCAACATCTAAGTCTCACAACTTATCTCTTGCCCAAAAACCACTAGTGTCCTCAGCAGCAACCACTGTTCTTCTCATCACAAAATCCAGGACAATGCAGAGGAGAAGTGCAAATAGTACATCACCTTGCTTTATGCAAGGAGCAATCTTAAACCATTCTATATCTCTGCTGTCTGCCCTAATATAGCATGTCGACTCATTGTACAAAGCTTTTATCAAATTAACAATCTTTGCTGGAGTTCCATATTGTTTTAGAAGCTTCCAGGGGGTAATTTGTGGACACTATAAAATGCTTTGATAAAATCAAGGATGTTAAAAAAAATCTGCGGTATTCTAAGCCTTTCTCAATAAGTCTTCTCAAGGTGAAAATCTGGTCTGAATATGACCAGCCAATCAAAATTCAGACTGTTCTTCCTTGTGTAAATTACCAACAGCAGTTTTCATCCTATTCAAAATGATAATACATTATGAAGAATCTTCACCTCTCTCAATATATGTTAGGGTGGTTGAGGACAGCCTGGAAATGCTCCTTCTATCAGGCTCCTTCTCCACTCTGTGGTTAAAACTGTACCATCTCGAGCTTTCACAATGTCATAGTTCAAGAACCGTGATATCGGTAGTTTAGAAAAATTATTTTAGAATCCCTTCTTGTATGTCTCCTCAGCTCCTGTTGCTTTAATTTCTAACCATTCTCTCTTCTCTCTTTCAGCTGATCTTTTAACTTTCTTCTCTTTGTCCATATATTCTTGTGGCAGAATAGCTATTTTATTGCTGGCTCCTTCTTGCTGAATTCTTTTCTTTAATTCTTTACTCTCTTCAACAAGACTCCATGTATCTGATTGGATTCATTCTTCTTTCTTAGGTCTTCTCACTCTCATTATAGTCATGGCTATGTTCACACATGCTTCCGTGAAAGATTGCCATTGTTCTTCTATGTCTATGTCATCCATCAAAGTCTTTAATTCTTCTGATTTATTGCTAAGTTGTAGTGGGAAATGCACCTTCATTGCTGAATCTACTAGCTTTCAAGTATCATACAAATCCTCTGCTTAGCATAGTGCTAAGTTTTATTAAGCTTTAGTTTTATTTTGATGATCATAACTAACAAGATGGTGGCCACTTCCAACATCAGCATTTGCATACACCCTGTCATCCAACAGTGATCTTCTCCAGTATCTGCTAATGGCAACATGGTCAAGCTGTTTTGGGGTGAAGCCATCATTTGGTCTCCACGTCAATGTATCTCTTTCACTGCATGGAAAAAGTGTATTCTCAATGCAAAGACTGTGTGAGCCAAAGAGTTCAACAAAACATTCTTCATTGTCAGTCTCAGAAATGTAGCAGATCATGGAAGCGGCAGATGTGGCAGATGGTAGAAGTAATCATGGATTAATAGATTCCAAGATCAGAATCATAGAATATTAGAGTTGGAAGGTACCTCAGGAGGTCATCTAGTCCAATCCCCTGCCCTGTTCAAAGCAGAACCAACCCCACCTAAACCATTCCAACCCAATATCTAACCTAGACCTCCCTCACTGCAACTTGATACCACTGTGCTAGAAGGGACCACTGTGATCATCTAGTCTAACCTCCTGTATAACACAAGCCAGAGACCTGCCCCAAAATAATTTCTAGAGCAAAGCTTTGAGAAAAACATCCAATCTTGACAGGAAGCTCAATGCATTCCACCATTGTTGTTTAAGAAAAACCTTGGGAATTCACCAGAAAGATTGTGTGACCGATGTAGAAGTGCTGTGCTCAGGGGTCAGCAAACTATAGCCTCAATAATTAGGCAATGACAGCCATGGTGGTGTGACCATGTCATCAGACTCCCCTGTGACAAAAGCACAAAGTATGTCTTACACTGAATTCCACCAACGGGAAGAGAAGGCATGGAGGACAAAGCAGGACGATGGAAGAAGATGCTGCCATCATGGAAACAACTTATGTTGGAGTCTTGCTCTGGACATCAAGCTGTGGGGGAAATGGGTAGCCTCATTCCCACCAGGCAGAGAGGGTGGTAAGTCTGAGTCTAAATTAACTACAGTAATGGAAAAACTGTTGAAAGCATTATTAGTGTAGCACCCGCGGGGTAGACATGACTTGAGTCTCTGATAAGGGACCAGTTTGGGATTGGGATTTGGAACAAAAAATGCAAAGACAACTGGAAGACCTGGAATATTCGCTTGACAAAACAAACAGAATTTTCCATAAAAAACTTTTAAAGACTAACAGATTTATTTATCGCATGAGCTTTTGTGGGAGAAAAAATTTGCCAAGCAAAGGAAGCCACATAGCTGATAGTAAAGCTTCAAGTGGGTGGATCATACTGGAGAATCCAGAATGCCATCAGAAAAGACTTGAGGCAGACAGCCATGCAGAGATCAGAGTTGGAATTCAGCAAAAACAGCAAATGGAGCCACACAACCAGCACAGTCCAACACAATGCCCAGTATGTGGGAAAAGATGCAAGAAATGCAGTGGATTATAGCACCATGCAAGGCTTTGAAAGCCCCAGCACAGTGGGGAGAAAGGGGCCAACAAGAGCACCCCTTGCTCAAATGAATTCTTTATCAGAGCCATGGCCAGCATGGCAGCAGAAGACGAGTGGACTGTCACCCTGAAAGGAACTGGGACATTTATTCATTTTGAGTTGGTCACTTATACCCCAAGGAAAGTTCCCATAGCCCCAAGGCAGAGACTAAATGAGGTGCTGCATAGGGGCATTACTCTGGGAGTCATAGGGCCAGTAGAAGAATAACAGATGGACAGGGCTGGATTAACAAAGGGGCTTTAGGGGCTTAAGCCCCAGGCCCAGGCCAAAAAGGGGGCCTCCAGTGTGGCTTTCCAGGGCCTGTGGCCCTGGGAGGCTGCACCAGAGGCCATCGCGCCTTGCACCAGCAGGCCGCCCACCACCACCTGGCACACTAGCCAGAGCGGGGCCAGGACAGGAGCACCCTCTGGCCCCAGCCCCCCCAAACTAGGGGCCCCACATTTGGGGGGGCAGGCAGAGGGCCCCTGGTCAAGGGGGAAGAGGAGGACCCATGGTAGTGGGGCAGCCTGGGACCCCCAGGCCAGTTCATCCGGCCCTGCAGATGGATACGCTTTTTGGTCATTGCCAAATAAAAGACAGACTCCTCATTTGTGCACAGACTCAAAAGAATGAAATAAACATGTAAAGGGGGGACATTTTCTAGTATCTACAGGGGGGAGGAGAGGGGGAGATTTTGCTGGGATTTGGTTGATGCCAGATATTTTTCTATGCTGGATGAGTCAGCAGGGTTCTGGCAAGTGCCCTTAGAAAAACAGGGCACAAGTTTGTGCATATTTGGGAAACAGTTTCCACAGACTTCCATTTGGGTTGTGCTTGGCACTGCAGGCAATTCACCAGAAAATACAGCAAATTTCTGAGCAGTGGTTCCCAACCTTTTTGGCTTGAGGGTTACAGGTGATATTTTTACAGCCCTGAAGGGCCACCAGCCTCCGCCAGCAGGTCCCCCCTGAAAAGCAGTTTGCTTCCTCACACGCTGATCTCCCATGTCCCTGGCTGCAGCAGGGAAACTGCATGCATGCTGCAGCTCTGCACACTCTATATGGGTCCCAAGGCAGTAGCTCCCTTCTGCAGCCAGAGGGACGGAAGATCAGTGCTCTCCTCTCCCCTCCTTTTGGGGACCCTAGCAGTGCACCTATGGACCTAGGCAAAGCACTTTGCCTTTCTCTCTACTATAAACGGGGGGATGAGAGCACTAATCTCCTCCTATCCCTTTAGCTGCAGCAAGGAGCTTGCATCGGTCTTTTAGCCCTGAGGAAATATGCTCTGCCTTGGTCCTTAGACAGTGACTCCATTGTGCAGCCAGAAGGAGGAGAGTCAAGAGCCACTTTGAAAGACCTAGAGGGCCACTTTTGGCCCCCGAAACACAGGTTGGGAACTACTGGTATAGAGAGTACTAAGGTTTACATAGAAGACGTTTTCATCTGGAGAAAAACAAAAGAGCATGAGCGGAGTCTCTGAGCAGCCAGAGCTGCTGTGCTAAAACTAAACAAACAAAAATGTACATTCTCTGTTATGGAAATAGTGTACGTGTGAGAGGAGGTAACACAGGAAGGGGTAGAAGGTCAATCATGGTAAGACTGAGACCATCACCAGTGTGCCTGTCCCAACAGACAAGAAAGGCATATGAAGATTCCTTGAAATAGTGAACTATGTAGTGAAACGTGCACCTAAAGTTCTAAAACAAGCAACCTCAGAGCACAAGTGTGCAAAGATATCCACTGGCCATGGGATGCACACCAGAACAAAGGGCTCGAGAAGCTGAAGGAGTTAATTGAAGAGGTCCCCGTCCTGAGGTTCAGCTACAGCAAGTACAAAACTAAATTGTCTTTGGATGGCTCTAAGCAAAGTGTAGGCTCAATCTTCTTACAGGAGAATGGTTCAAACTGGGGACCAGTAACTTATGAGGCTAGGGTATTAACAAAAAGTGGACTTGCTGGGAACAGACTGAGTCGGTGCCCCTGTGTACATGGATGCAGAGAAAGGAACACGCAGGAGAAACAGCCCCACATGCATCTGTACAGAGACACACGTGCACTTATGCATTGCCACAGGCAGGGGTGCACACGCACAGTAAAGTGGAGAGGTAGCACGGTTACAGTTAAGGTTGAGCTCTGCTTTCTGCTTAAAGTAGGATGAGTCTAAGTGCTCCATGAGCCATATGCTGACATGGATTGTCTAGAAATTTGCTTGGCCTCATGGGAGTACGGGGTGCTGTTAGCATCGAAATGCCTAAGAATCTACATATTACAACATCATCTCATGCATCTAATATTTTTGTGCACATCTGTCTCTGATCCTGTCTCGACTGAACATAGTCGTTCAGGATTCATCTCTGCTAGCACATGGCACCCAATGCATGAATCAGACTGATACTGCCTCTGGTTCGGGGATCCACATTTCTTAAAGAACATGGAAAAATTGGAGAAGGTACAGCAAAGAGCCACAAAATTTATTCAAGAGCAGGAGAAAATGCCTTCCAGTGAGAGACTTAAATAGCTCAATCTCTTTAGCCAATCAAAAAGAAGACTGAGAGGTGACTTGATTACAAAATGTAAGAACCTTGATGGGGAGAAATTACCCTGTTGAGTTGCTGAATGGTCGGAGGGTGTGAAGAATTGCTTGACTTGGCCTTATTTTTGGCTGCAAGCCATAAGAACAGCCTTAATGTTGCTGTTCTTTTGAGGCCTGTGTAAAACATCTTCAGCCCTTCTCTTAGATTTTTCAATCTCTTAATTGCAGTCATCTATCCTTGTTCTGTGGCACCATACAGATCACCTTACTGATTCCTTTAAACAAAACCCTGACCAGTGCTGAGCACTCCCACTTACCTTGATAATAGGGACACTGGGCACATGCTGTCCCAGTCACTCTGTGATAACAGCCTTAATTACATTCTTCAGGGCCTCGTCCTGAGCAGCACTTCCGGCAATCACAGTCCGCATTTGGTCTCAGACTAGACAGCTCATTTCAATGAAACTGATGTGCAAAATCTAGCTGTGGCCTTTGCTCCACTGCACTTTTGTCAAATGCTCAGGAGAGTATGTCTGCAACCTCCCCACTGCTCCTAGGTTTTAGGCAGTTTGCAAAATAGACATTTTTAACTGAAAAAAATTCTCTCTGTATTCTCAGAGGGCCTGGGTGGAGGGCACGGTGTTTGTCAGGCCCCTTTGGCAAAGGCAGTGCATGGTTTATGATCAGTTTCAGCCAACACTGGCCTCCCATAAATAAAGACATGAAACTTTTTACACCCATGGACTAAGGCCAAAGCTGCCTTCTCTGCTGGAGCATATTGGCACTGTGGAGGTGGGAGGCCATACCCCACTCAGCCCTTCATCCCCTCCTCAGAACCTCTCCCTGGCCTCCCTGTGACAGTTTCTAGTGCAAGGGCCCCTCCCTGAGCCCATCTCTCTGCTTCCCCCTCCCTTTGCTGTGCAGCGCTAGAGAGATGTTCCTGAGTTCCATGCCCACACTGGATCCTTACTGCCTTCAAGTCTGGGTGCACAGCCCAGGCCTCCCTTCAGTTCTTTACAATGCTGAGGCCTCACTTTTCATTGCATCCAAGGCCCTTCCTGCTCGATAATAGGTTTTGTCGTCCTCAGGAATTGAGGTGAGAGCGTGGGTCAGCACCTTCCTCTCGCTCTCATTTCCAAAGCCTCCTTTATCTGAGGAAAGTTGCACTGGGTTCACTAGATTAATTTTATATGGGTATAGTACCAGCAGCACAATCTTCTTAGGGAGGGACTCCTAAGTTTGCTTAACCCTTTCTGTGCATCTTGCTTGTTGTGGTCACAGCACACAGACAGGAAGGTTGCCACATAACACAACTGCTTAGAATTTGGAATGATAATGAACAAGAATTCCAAAACAGAGAAAGAAACCAGCGAGGCACCAATCACTTTGCCATGTCATAAACTGCTTCTCTCCAGACTGACTCTGCTCCCATGCTTTGCTCCAGAGCCCCCTAGCCTGTAAGCAGGACCAGGAAAGGAAACACCTTGCAGTACCAACACCGTCAACATTGCAGCTCTGTTTCTGAATTCTCAAAGCCCCTGGGACATCCGGCTCTGCTTAGCAGACCTGGTGGTCCTGACTGTCTGTCTGACTATTCAGTACCCTGCAGGTGGATCTAACCATCACAAGCAGAAGTGGGATGGTTGCTTCCCAGTCACATCTGAGCCTCAGATGATACTGGCTCCAGCAGCTATTACTAAAGGGAGCAGGTTGGGCTCTGAAGCCCATTCCCCTCCCACCCCAGGCTTCAGAACCTGAGCTCCAGCCCGAGCTGCAACATCTTCACAGCTAGTTTTGGTGCTGTAGTGTGAGCCCCAGGAGCCTGAATCCACTGGCCTGAGTTCAGAGGTTTGCTGCCATGGGCTCTGCAGAGGAACCCTGTGTGACTTGTCCATGCCATACAGGAAGCCTGGGATGGAGTAGAGAATTGAACCTGGGTTAGCGCCTCTCCCCCCAGCACAGAGATCTGAATCTTCCTTTTCCCCTGGGGCTGGGCACGTGGTTGTCCAGTGCCGAATATTAGTCAGCAGATGTGCCAATGTCCAAACCCCTCCTTTACTGCTCAGGCCTCTGTTAGGGGATTTCCAATGAGAACGGGATTGTGGCAAGATCTCAGCACTGACAGCAGGGCCCTTTTATCCCATTCCTGGAGATTCAGGAGCTTCCCTTTCCTTCTCCTTTCTTCCCTGCCCTTCTGGAGAAGGCCTGACTGTGTCTCCCCTGGAGGTCCCAAGGGCAGGGCTGGGGGTTGCCTTGGGAAGCAGGTGGGCAAGGCCGGGCCAGGGAAGGTGGGTGCGGATGAGGGCAGCTCATTCTCTCAGCCCTTGCTCTGGCTGCCTTCTTCATACACCCTGATTGTGTGCAAGGCTCCTGGGGAGGGCCAGCTCCATTCAAGGAGACAGGAGCCTTTTCTCTCGGGCAATGTGTGGGGCGTTGTCTGCTGTGCTGGAGCTGAGCAGCTTTCGCTGTTCCCTGCAGGGGCTTGGATTGCCTTCCCTGGGATTAGACAACAGAGAATCTGGAGGCAGGCTTCCCTCCCCGGCTCCAAAACCTTTCAGCCTGCCCTGGGAGCTGATAATGACAATCCACCAGGGTGGTTTCCCAACACCTGCCTTCCACCGCCGGCACCAAAGAGAGCAGCCAGCCTATTATTCATGCTGCCATTCGATCTAAGAGCCTGGGCAGATACAAAGGGGGAATCCAGTTACCAGCACCGCCTGCTGTGAAATGATACCAGCCTCCTTGGCCTGGGGTGCTGCCGGGTGGAGTCTGGGGTGAGGCTGGCAGTCACAGAGATCTGGATTAAGGATCAGGCTGGTCCTCAGGAGCGCTTGTGGGATTGGCTCTTCCCCCCATTGAGACTGAGGAATGTGTCCTCCAAGGAGGGAACCTGTCACACCAGCTGTGGGGACGTGGGACTCAGAATAAGCTCCTGGGGTTTAGAACAGCTCCCTTGCTCTAAGCCTCTCATACTATCTGCAGCCAGTCCCAGAAATGCCTCTTGGCCCCCAGCACCCCTGAAGCCTACACATGCCCTGCTCTTTGCAGCACGGCTGGGTGCCAAGCTGAAGGTGCTGCCAGGGGGGAAAGGCTCCTGCAGAAAACCCCTGATTTGCAGGTGCTCGGCATGCTTTTCCCTTCTCCTTTGCACTGCCTACACCCAGCACAGATCCTTGCTGGCACTTGTCTTTGGGAGGGGCAGCTGGCACCCTGCACCCTGGATCCCTGCCAGGCTGTCTCCTTCACAGGTGGGATGAGTAACCACCTCTGTACTGATGGAGATGGGCCTCACCCTGCTGCATGGCAGGGAGTCCTTTCCAAAAACCTTGATCCTGAGCTGGGGGGGATTGTCTGGGCATGCTGCCACCCTGGCCACTGTCACAGGAGAGCAATAGCTGGCAGGAATTTGGGTGGACCTGGAAGGCGCTACCTCAGCGGTTGTGAGGTAGGCAAGGCACATCTTCTCTGCGCTAACTCTGCACTGCCGCCCCTGGCTATTGCTGCTGTCAAAGTGGCTGGGTGAGTCAGAGATTAAGAGAAAGCCTGTGTCTATGAAACCTCAGGTGAGAGCTGAGAGCCAGGCCCTGTCACATTGGCCCTGCGGGAAACAGATAGAGATGTCTGGCTGCACAGACTGCACTGAAAAGCAGATTGGAGGAATGGTGAGCGGGCTGAGCGCGCTTTGCCCTGGCAGTAGCATGTCTCAGGAAGGCCCTGGATGGTTGAGATACATGAGGGATCTCTTGTCCTGAATGAGGCCTTCTTGCCCTGAGTGTCCTGTCCTTCTGCTCTCCTGCTATGGTTCTCACTTACTGGTTCTCATTTTCTGCCCCATGCCTGTCTCCTCCCCTCCTACAGAGCCGTCATCTTTGAATTATTCTATGTTGGCAAGAAAGTCTAGATAGATTTAAAATGCCCCTTTGGAGCTAGATATGGGTCTGAGCAGCAAACTTTGTCCTGGCAGGAATGTGACATCTGAGATAACCTGGGTAGCAGAGTAGGGCATAGAGGTTAGAGTCAGAGCTCCAGCATTCTGTTATGGGCTTCATTACTGCAACAGAGCTGAGTGGCTTCGGGGATTGGTTATGGGTTATGGAGCCTCTCACTGTAGGCGGTCACACTGGATGATGACTCTTTTGGCCTTAAAATGTATGAATCTATGAATAATTCAGCCAAAAATCAGACAGTGGACTCCAGGGTATTTGCATAGTATAATCCTAACAGAGGAAAAGCTATACAAGCTGTATTTTAAAAACTCCATTTCTTGCCAATGGCATCCTATGTCTGAGATTTCAGCCTCTGATGTCATAGCAGCAACTGTTTTTTCCCTCTGGCTAACTAACAAGTCACACAATGCACAATGACATGAATGTGACATGAAGGACACAGTATGAAAATAAGTCTATGTAAAGCAAGAGTGAATGTTGCAATAGTAGCATTCATTTGACTTCATTGCACACCTCCTCCCTCTCCCCCCGGTATCTTTTAATGTATGTGGAATAGCATTTGCACTAATGCTCCAGTCCTACTTCACACTGGCAGAGCCTTACACCTGGGCAGAGAGTGTCTTGGAAAGGAAAAGAATGACATTGGACAGGAAAAGCTGTAAACGAAAATCCCATGCAGTGCGTATGCAAATTACAGTGCGTAGCATGTACAAAATCCCATGCACTGCAAGAGGAATGCAGGCAAAGTCATGTTTCTTAGCTTCTTAACATGAATCTTAACTTTTACATTTCCCGATCTTTCCCCCATCATCTCCAAATTAGAAGCAATGTCAGCAGAATATGTTTTTCAGGACAGGATAATTAGGCCAACAAGAGACAATGTTATAAAGGAAGAGAAGAAAAGGAGCGTGGCCTTCTTCACCTTAGACCTTCTTCCAATTAAAACCGAACAAACTGATAAAAAGCTGTGATGCAGAAAGTCAAATATAATAACTTGACACTTTCTCTGGAAGTACCATGGTGCCAACAGCTAGGAGATGGCACAAGCATAGTGTTCGAGGATAGTCTGTTCCTGTGAGCATTGTTTTAATGTAGTGTCCTTTACCTTGTTTAATCTGTGCCTCAAAATATACAGGATGCGCCAAGAGGCTGAGTTTCCTTGCATCAGATACTTGGCTTTGGAAATGTACAGAGGTCCCTAATGTGCATTTCTGGAGCTTAATGATGTTAAGTCTCTCTCTCTCTCTCTCTCTCTCTCTCTATATATATATATATTTATATATATATAACAGAGTTAAAAGCAAGGGTCATGAAAGTGGTTGGGTATCTTTCATTCAGACCCACAAAGACCAGAAAACTCCTTCCTATTCATGTCAAGCAATCTTCCTGAGAAATCCATCCTGCATTGTTCCTCACTGACATCTGTACAGCCCCAGGTATGATTAATTCTTCTGCTCACAATAAAATGCTTCTCCTTGACTTTGGAGCAGCCTGTAATTTCACAATTAGCTGGTAAAACACACCGCACATTCACCTTAAGAAGCAATGTGAACCTGAGCAGCTTTGCTTTTGACAGCAATAAGGGAGATTTGCCCGCAAGGGAAATTTCTTGGCACTTGAAGCTCTCTGATGAGGGATGTTCCTGACAGAGTTCATAGGTGTTGGAGAAAGTGGTTTAAGGTTCTCAAAAGGCTGGTTGTTTTCCCACTCCTTTGCGCTGGGCTTAGTGCAGGGCTGGTGCTGGGGAAGGGAAGGCGGCTGCATTCAGGAAATCACCATGGGCTCAGGTTAGGACCAAAATAATCTCAGCACAGGCATCTCTTTGCCACCTCCCCCACCCTTCATTTTAAAACATGCCTTTCATTCTTCCAGCTTCACTCCCTTTCTGACTGCAGCAGTGGGGCCCCAAGGTCACAGACACACCTGCAGGTAATGACTAGGCTGCGCTGAGGTCTCCATCCCCTGGAGAAGCTAAAGGGCCTTCCTAGACCCCCTGCTCTCTTGTCCCACCCAGGTAACTCTTAGATTTCCTTCCCTACCTCCTGGCTCTCCTGGGTGCAGCACGGAGTGAGTTGTGTTCACCTACTGCCTCAGCACTGACCAGGCAAGACCAGCTCTGGGACTCCAAGGGCTTTGGAGGCTTCACGGGTCAGCCTGTTCTTGGTCTTAGCTGAGTCTGCCCACAAGGGAACTAAGTAGTGCCAACACTGGGGATAGATTTGATGATGCAGAGTCCTGCCCATGAGGCACTGGACTGATCGATTCCTTTTGCACACAGGCAGCCCTACAGACAGCTGCTGGGAATGGCAGCAGGGCTATCACTGCTAAATAAATACAACATGCCATGGAGACCTCTCTGATCTCTGATCCATGGCCCACTTGCCATCCCAGAATGCCAATTCCACATGTTTCCTCCCAGCTTCTCTGCTCATTCTCAGCTCCTTTAGGAATCTTCAAGGACTGTGATTTCTGGAATCAGAATCTGCAACTTCTTGGAAAGACTGAGTCTACCCAGAAGGCCTTGTTTTCTTTATGTAACGTTTAGAGATGGAGGTAAGGAAGTTCCCCAAGCTATTGCACACCGTCTCCTCTGATAGTGCATCTGGGCTCCATCCCGTGGTTGGTGGGCTTCTATTTCATTGGCTCCCCTGACTTTCCCCACTCTGCTCCTCACCAGTTCCAGCAGGGGGTCAAAGAAGGGGTGTGGCCAGGGTCCTTGTCACTCAGGTCAATGGACATGCACACTTGGGCAGCCTGGCTGTATTCCATATGGATGGGGCAGGCTTCTGCTGCGCACTGGGTGTTATATTTAATGTCAGCCTCCCTTCCATGCAGCCATGTGACCTCACTGGTCACAGGGGAGTCCCTCCAAGGAAGACAATATGAATCCCACATGGCAGCACTCATTGAGTGACCTCATCCATGCCCCCAGGGCAGGGCTGTCCCTAGGGGGAGCGGGGCCCAGGACCAACTGGCCTGGGGGAGCCCCCACCCTACCCGATGGTGGAGGGGGGAAGGCTGGGCTCGCTCTGCCCCCGGCAATCAAGGCTACCCCTGCAGGAGGGTGGGGGATAGGTAGGGGTAGTGGTCCGGGGCTCGCAGAGGGGAGGGGGCACAGGTGGGGGCAGGGACATTGCTGCCCCCCAAAAAACATTCGGGGCACACAGCCCCCCCACAGTGTTCCTTGCCCCCCCTTCTCCTTCCATCCCCACGCCCTAGCAACTCCAGGACCTAAACTGGGCTGGGCCACGCCGCACCGGGTCAAACAGTCCCTGGGGATCCTTCAGAGAGGTGGAGAGGTGCAGGTCTGCTGACCTAGATAGCACAGGATCTATGATGCTGCTAGGTGCGGTCTGCACAAGTTGATGGAACAACTGATGATTCTTTCAGAAAGTCCTGGTGGCCCAGGTGGGGCCTGTCTAAGAAGAGGGGGCTGGTAATTACTGTCCTATGCATCTAAGCCCTGATCCCAGCCAGAGAATGGCACAAATATCTGCAGATAAAACCAGTCACTAGGGACAGGTGAGCAACAGCAGCATGGGCCTATAAAGCACCAGTCATGCCAGAGCTCCCAGGGGAACACAAGACAAGGAATGTCCAGCAATTAAACACGTGCCACAGTACTCTCTTTTTCTGCAATAGACTATCATGGCTACCCCTTTGGCACATGATAACAATGGAACCAGAGTCTCCTGAAATCTTATTCAAAAGCTAATTCCCATTCCCTGGCTTTTAGCACTGTCATGTGGATTGAATATTACTTTCCCAGACAGTAATGACACTCATCAGTCTCTGGAGCTGGGAGAGTGGTAAGGGGGATGCAGTAGGGTCTGGGGCCATAAACTTCCTAATGAGCTGGAAGAGGGAGTATATTGCTCAGAAGTCAACTACTACAGGAGAAGCCCAAGGAAGGAAACAACAGAACACCACTGGTCATCACCTACAACTCCCAAGTCAGACCTCTACAGCATATCATCAAGGATCTACAACCTATACTACACAACGATCCCTCACTCTCTCAAACCTTGGGAGACAGACCTCTCCTCGCTTACAGACAGCCCCCCAACCTTAAACAGATACTCACCAGCAACTACAGACCAAACAACAGAAACATTAAAGCAGAAACATATCCCTGCAACAGGCCATGTTGCCAACTTTGCCCTCCTATCTACACTGAAGACACCATCACAGGACCTAATCAAGCCAGTTACTCCATCAAGGGCTCATTCACCTATTCATCCAACAATGTGATTTATGCCATTATATGATGGAAATGCCCCCTGGCCTTATATATTGGACAAACATGACAGTCTTTGCGCAAAAGAATAAATGGACACAAGTCTCGCATCAGAAATCACAACATTCAAAAACCAATAGGGGAACACTTCAATCTCCCTGCTCACTCCATTGACAACTTGTTAATAGTGGTGCTCAAACAAATGAATAACAAATCACAGCTTCGAAGAGAAACTGCAGAATTGGAACTTATATGCAAATTCGACTGCGTTGCCTCAGGGTTAAACAGGGACTACGGATTTTATTCTCATTACAAGAAGTGATTTGACCTCACCTGCCTCTATATGCTGTTCTCCAGTGTTTGAATCCCAACACCTATTCTGATTTGCTGTTACAGCCTGACCTGATCCTGTGTCATTCATCTTCCCGCATTTAATTTCCTCCCATTCTGTAAGTTCCCCATCTTCAAAGTGTCTGACGAAGTGGGATTTTCTCCCACGAAAGCTCATGTGATCAATAAATTTGTTAGTCTTTAAAAGTGCCACAGGACTCCTTGTTTGTTTGGTTGACCTAGACTAACACAGCTACACCTTTGTAAATTGCTCATGAACTCCAGCTGTTGAGGGTGCAGATTGTGAGAAGTTGCCAGAGAGGATAAAGAGACAAAGAGATAGAAATGCAATGAGTTGAAGTCCAGCCTGAAGATATGCAGCTGAAGCACAGAAGAAGACTCAGCAATTCAGTGCAGAAAGTAGAGTGAAAGATCTGCAAGAAGGCAAGAACACGGAAATCTGTAAAACTAGATGTGCAGTGTGATGTTGCAACAACAGTGAATTTGGGGCAGCAGATGCAGAAGCAAAAGACAATGGACCAGGGAAATCAAAGATCCTCAGTGTGCAATACATTTTTGGGCACCCCATTGTCAGACAGAGATTGTCAAAGTGGAAGCAAGTCGAAGGAAAGAAGACAAGAACTGAAGGATGCCCAAAGTTGGGAACCCCAAATTAGGTATTCAGATAAAGAATTTGTTAAAGCCACCCTACAAAAGGAAAAGAAAGTTGAGGCTTTTGCACTCCTTTGCTTCTTTCTGAGGAATACAGATGGTCTGAAAGCTGCTGTTTTCTGTGAGTTCTGCTCTGGTGGCTTTTTCCCCTGCTTGCTTTCTCCATTAGAACACCAGACACGGGCCTGGAAGGGACCTCCTGGCAGGGGTGTGTGGGAACAATTTTTAGAGAGGGGCACTGAAAGCAGAAACCATCTATTTGATTGTTATTACTACTTCAAGCCAGGGGGTTCTGCCCTGCCCCCAGCACTCCTCATCCTAGCACCTCTGCCTCCTGGGCCATCTAAGCTAATCCTCTGCTATCACAGCAACCCCACCTTGGTTCTGGGTTTCAGCTGCCACTTGCAGGAGTCAGGAATAGATGCTCCCTCCTCCCCAGTATATTTGGGGAGGGTTATATTATTTCTTTCATCTGATGCATCAGGGATGGCCATAGCAGGAGATGGGACATTGGACAGGATGGGCCAGAGCTGTGAGGTGACACTGTGCTTTGTGTCTCTCTCAGGTACTGGCTGGTTCACTCTTGCTCATGTGCTCAGGGTCTAATGGATCTCAATACACGGGGTCAGAAAGGAGTTTTCCACCAGGATAGATTGGCAGGGACCTTGCCGACTTACACTTTCCTCTGCAATGTGTGGATCACTTGCCAGGAAGATCTGCTCTATACTAGAAAATTAGGTTGCTCAACTATACTGCTCAGGGGTGTGAAAAATCCCCACACCTGAGTGGTGTACATCAGTCCACATAAGTCCTGGTGCAGGTGGTGCAAGCTCTATGGAAGAATTTGTCCATAGACCTAGCTACTGCCGCTCAGAGAGGTGGATTACTAGTGCTGGCAGGAGAACAACTCCCATGGCATAGATAGTCGCCACACAGAAGCACTGCAGTGGTGCACCTGGGTCACTGTAATGTTTCAAGTGCAGACGTGCCCTGGGAGTATCTCAATCAGTTCACTGCCACTGCAGGGCGCTGTGGCACATGACAGCCTCATCTTCTGTGGTCACCTTCCCCTCTTCAGGAAAAGTTGCTATATTATCCCCACTTGACAACACCAGCAGTGGAGGACTGTTCCATCCAGAGCCACCAGAGCATAGTTCTTTTTTAATTCAGAGTGAATTTCAATTTCCCTGAGTTTCTTGAATTCCTGATAGTCAGGAAATAAAGACAAGAAAGGGAAATATGGGAGAAAGCTTTCTGTCAAAGGACGCTGCCTCTTCTACATCCAATCCAGGTGGAGAATCCAGCCACAGGGTGCGTCTACACTGGCAACGTAGGTCTACTTAAGGACGCTTAAGTTGATCTACCCAAAGCCGCGTCCACACTGGGCTTTTATTAAGTCGATTTAAGCGCTTCCTTAAGTTGACTTAATAACACCACCTCTGAAGGTGGACTTAAGGCTCAAGTTGACCTAACGTCAGTGTGGATGGGGAATAGCACTAAGTCGACTTTATTAAGTAGACTTAAAGCCAGTGTGGACGGCTATGTCTACTGTTAAGTCAACTTAACAAGGTCGACTTAAGTCAACTTAAAGTGTAGCCACTCTGTTAAGTCAACTTGACAAGGTTGACTTAAGTCGACTTAAAGTCGACCTTAAGTCTACTTGACAGAGTCGACTTAACTTTACAAGTGTAGACATAGCCTTACTGCTCCCAAATAGCATTTACCTGCGTCAGGGCTTTGTAGCTCCTCCCTGGCTGTGGGTCACTGGGCAGTAGGCCCTCCAGCTCAATTTCTCACTCCATCCTTTCTCTGCCCAACAATGTTTAAGTCCCATTGAGTTCAGCTGAGTTAAACTTCTATGTAATTGTTTTGCGGAAGGGATGGACTGCATGGGAGCCACCAGAGCTGTGTGGCATAGAGAAGTGCTGTTATGGCTTTCGATCTCTGGGTCTGTGGGCTCTCCTTGCATCCCCTAGCCAGGTTGTGGCTGCCAGACAGCTCCCATGCTGGGAGTTTATCTGATGCCGCTGCCCTAACTCTGTACTCTCTCTGGAGTCTCATAGGCTATGTCTACAGTGGCAAGTTAGTTCAAATTAAGGAAGCTTAATTCGAACTAACTTAAGCATTGGCCACACTAGACTTTCATTAGTTCGAATTAAGGGCTTCCTTAATTTGAACTAATAAATTTGATTATACCTTTTGAACTAACGCTTAATTCGAACTAGTTAGTTCGAATTAAGTCAATGTGGCCATGTTAGTTCGAACTAACCGGCATATTGAACTTAATGCAATTGACTAATTCGAACTAAGCAAGTGCCATGCATGGCACTAGCTTAGTTCAAACTAAAATTTGCTAGTTTGCTAATTTGCTAACTAAAATTAGTTCAAATTAGTTAGTTCGAATTAACGAATTTGAACTAACTTTGGTAAGTGTAGACATAGCCATACAGACTAGAAATGACTTGAAACAGAATTGCCAACTCCCCCTGACCTGCAGCAGAGAGGGTCCTTGGCTCCTGTCTTCCCAACACTGTTTAACCCTGTTCTTGACTGAACCTTTCATTTCTCAGTGGCTTGGAACAGCAAAATTGCCTAGTTTGGCAAGGGGAGGGAACACTTAGGGTGAGGTGTTGTGGGCTGCCGTTCCCTTACTGATACTTCGTCCTGGAGCACCAGGAGTAGTGACCATATATTCTCAAAGCAAATGGGAGCCGAGGACTCTCGATAACCACTGTGCAAAAGACTACGCTGGGGGCAGGGAAGTGGGGGATCTGCCCTGCTGGACTGGATGCAAAGGCAGATTGGAGGACAGCAGCCTGGAGAGGCCGTGAACGGCTGCTTTCAAACTCGAGCCCTCTCCCTTCTAGTTCAGATGGGTTTGTGGCTGATGGCATCCCCCACTGCAAGTCAGGGCTGGCAAGGTTCTGGCCTGGAGCCTCTCCCTTCATTCTGGGCTCCCCAGCTTTGTACACTGGATCTGTTTCACTGCAACCCCTGGGGGGCAAGAGAGGGGGTGCATTGTGAGGTTCCAAGACAGCCAATAGCACTGGCTGCTCTCACACTAAGCAACGTGCACATGGGCTGTGCTGAGCAGTGTCTCTGTCCTGCCCTCCTCCCACCCGCTCCCAGTCTCTGGAATCAACTGTGGGTGTGACCATGGGGGGCACAATGGGGAGATCTCCCTAGAGCACCTTCCATTCCAACTCTTGCCAGTAGCTTCCCTTCTATCTCCTGCTCCCCTCCCACACCCCACAGCCACACCCCTCAGTTGCTTCCTCTTTAGGTGAGCGTTGTCATGGGAGCCACAGGGGATTCAGTGGGCCTGCGGCTCTCCAGGAAATCTGATAGGCCTGACTCCCCTTCCCAGACCCACCCAGAGCCGAGTGCCGCCTCATCCTCTATTTATAGCCCGCGGGAACAGGCCAGCTTGTTTGGTTTGGGATAAAGCACAGTCTGGCGGGGCTCCTCCCTGTCACTACAAGACACGTGGCTGTCTTATCTTCCCGGACAGGCACTTTCTGAGGGGAGCTGAGCTGCTCTCTCTGGCCCTGCAGGGTGCGGATCTGAGATGGGAATGGGAGGGAGACTCCACAGTGTTAGATTAATCATCCCGGATGTGCTGAGCGGCCGGGAGGGCAGGGTGGGCAGGGGCACAGCCACAGAGATAGAGAGAGGTGGAGAAGGCTGTGGGAATGCAGCGGGGACTGAACCTGGGCTGCAGGGCTCTCAGATCTCACGGAGATGCAGTGGGAGTTAGGGATAAGCGAGCACTGGGAGGTACTTTCTAGCTTTGAAACTTATGAATTATGTCTAAGGGAGCCTCTGGGGCAGGGTCTGTCTATCCGTATGCATATGTGCAGCACCTAGTAACCTTGGGCCTCGGGGTAAGACTGTAATAGCAATATTAATTCCACATGCAAAAATTCTCTTAAAAGAACAATACTAAGCTTGCAAATTCAAGTTCTCCAAAGTTAGGAAATGTCCGAATTCAGGCTGCCTATGCAACCTTCATATGGCTCCTGGGTGTGCCTGCATCATGACAGAGACTTTAATTACGTGCTCACAGGTTTCTGTTTTCACAGGACTCTGCCTCGTTCTATATACAGCCTGGACGGGGCCACTTAATGAGCAGCGTTTCCGGATTCCGGGATAACCCCCCCTCAATAACATATGTGCTCCCCTTATACCCCACTTTGTATCCCTCCCACAATGCGTATTAAGCTGTTTATCCTAAATCTCCGAACTCTTGTACCTCAGTCCCATAGTCTCTTGACTTCCCCCATCCAGGATGTTGTAGATCATGTACTGATTGTACTTCCCATCCATACCATAACCTGTTCCTTCCCTAATGACCTGTACTCTGAACCCGGATGCCCGGTCACTCCCTTTATCTAACACCATGATTGTCTGTTCCTTTTTAACATTCACTTAATAAAATATTTCTTCCTTGCTGGTCAGTGTGTGGTCCCAGGCCTTATTTACTGCATGCCAGCCAGTCCCTGCTCTGAAGAGGGAATTAATCATTTCCTCAGGGACTTTTTGATGGCACTCAGCATTAGGGTGCTTGAGTGCATCACAGACAGGAGTCCATTTATTTTCACAACACACTTGTGAGATGAGGGATTATTACTCCCATTTTACAGGGCACAGAAGATTAAAGTTTACACTAATTTTTGGTGCCCAATTTGAGACACTAAGACCTTACTTAGTACTAGCTAGCATTGTGCAGGTTTGAAGTCTGGTGACTTCATTCGTAGCGGTGAGTCCTGAGCAGATCAGACAGGAGAGGAGGAACACCCAGTTACAGGTCCCTGTGAACAATTTACTTTCAATGACTTCCCCAGGAGGTCAGTGGCAGAGAGTGGGGTAGAATCCAATTCTCCAGGATAGCTTTCAGCTGCCTGAATTATGAAACCTTCCTTTCTCTTCCTGAAATCTCCCACCTCAGTTACTGCACAGCTTCCAATTTGTGCAGGGACCCTGCAGAGAGCAGCCTCCCTCACTATACAAACCTGCCCCCCAGACAGAGCAACTCCCTCCTGGGCACAAGTGGGCAGGGTCCAGTGGATGCGGCTATCTTGAGGGAACCTGCCTGGTGAATCCTGTTCCCACCTGGTGCAACACATTCAGCTCCAGTCTTGAGAGGTGCTGGGAGCTCTGGACTTCTCACTGCAGTCAGTGGGAGTTGAGGGCACTCAGCACCTAGTAGTATTGGACCCCCCCTCCCCCCCACTTCTCTTCCCAGGAACTGCCCTTGCACCTCAGATGTGGAACTAGATCCTGTCTGTGCTGCATATGGCGCAGGGCTTGTGACACCAGTGACAATACAACCCCCCTTCAGCTGGGAGCCGGCTACACCAAGCCGGCACCCTCCAGGGGTCTCCTCCTGGAGAAACTGTAGGGTATGTTACATTGGCAGCTGCACTGAAATTGGGGAACAGCTCAAAGCAAACACAGCGAGCCCAAGAGCTGCCTTTCCTTGGACACGGTGATGGGGGCACACCCCTGCTCTACTGTGTCTGGCCTGCACTCGCTTAAGTGCGAGAGAGATAGGTCCCAGAAGGAGTGATCAGTCCTGGAACTGGGAGCACTTGAATGTGGCCCAGTCTGGGAGTGAAGGACAGGGCATGTGTGCGTGTGTGCATGAAGAGCAAGTGTGCCCTGGGATGAAGAATGCTACCAGCCTGCGGAGTGCTGCAGGGGAGTGTCTGCACAGAGGGGAGCTGCATAGCAAGCAGTGGAGAGTGTTATCTCCAGGATAAACCGGCACCTGTGCTTCCCTGGGGAACAGAACCCCAGCTCCCCCTCCCCTAAGTGGGAAGGGACAGTCTCACGGATGCAGGCTGTTCCGTTGGTCGGTGGGAGAGCAGCCAGGAGACAGTCAGTTCACCTGGCTGAGTCAGCACCTTCAGCAGCAGAAAAAGCCCCACAACTTGCCAGCTGTATCCCCAAGTTTAGGAACCATCCAGGCCCTCCCAGGGTGAGAGCCAGGTCTGGCTGTGGCAGGGAGCCAGCACCTTAGGGCACTAGCATAGGGCGTTCAGCCCAGAGGCGTGAGCAGCAGGTGCTGTACCTGAAGCAGGACTAGTGAGGGGAGCCTCTGGGTTCTGCTTGATTCATCACAGCACCAGGCAGTTGGCCTCAGCGGGACAGAGCGCCAGGGGCTGGGAAGCTTTGCCACCTTCCCCTGGACCAACACTGCAGTGATTGTTCAAATATAATGAGCCATTCCCTGGCCAAACCTTACCATGCCAGGGAAGGAAGAACAGAGGTGTCATGAGCCCTCTAGGGAACTTTCTAGGCGGATTTCCTTTCTCCTGCAGGTGCTTAGAGGTTGGAGGGCGACCTGTACGCTAGGTCCCTGGAGTCCGGGGGGGGCCAAGGAGCAGGAGGGAGAGTAGTGGATGAATTAGCGAGTCTGCCTTCCACAGTGACATCGGCACAGACGGGGAGTATTTGAGGGCCTCCTGAGACCTTTGGTGGGGAGGGGACCATGGTGCCTGTTTGTAGCCAGGAGAAGAAGATGCAGAGGGGAAGGATGGCGCTGCCAGGGGCACTGAAGGAAGGCAGTAAAAGCAAGGTTGTGGGCAAGCTGGAGAAGCTGATGCTGAGTGACCTAGCCTGAGGTTTCACCAGGGTAAGGGACCAGGCAATGATGGACGTAACTGGCTGTGAGCACCATCCCCACAAAATTGCCCAGATACCTTTCAGTACTGCTGATGAGGACCCTGCCCATGCCACCAATGGACTGGTGAGTACAGCTTCTCACGGGCATATACCAGTGCTTGTTCGTGTCTGCTGGGTCAGTTGCACAGCTCTGGAGTGTGCAGGATTGGTGTCACGCTAGAAGAGTTGGCTTGGCTGAGTGGGGTGTGAATCTCCTGCCCAGGAGGTGTTTGCTTCATAGTTTTATTTGACTGCCTAATACATGGGCTGTGCTCTACTGCCTCTTTCCTTTGGAGCAGGTGGATGCTTCTGGGGTGGGGGAGGAGGGAGACAGGATGGCAGGTCCCAAACATGCTACTCACATGAGAGAAACTGGGAGAAATCACACCTCTCCCTGTCTTTCACATGGCTCTGCTGGTCTCTCCATGGCCCCCGCCAA
This sequence comes from Pelusios castaneus, assembly GCA_007922175.1. Lineage (NCBI taxonomy): Eukaryota > Metazoa > Chordata > Testudines > Pelomedusidae > Pelusios > Pelusios castaneus. The sequence goes on from ML685803.1 coordinate 8,664,288, forward strand.
CAACTGCCCTGCTCCCATCCCCAAAGGATGGATGAGACCTACCCTTTGGCCCCAGTGGGCGAGTGAAGGGTCGATTGCCAATGCACAGGCTGCTGGGAGGCCAGACGCCCGTGACGCAGACTGCCTGCTGGCCCCACTCTCCTTGAACTGCCACATTCTCAGGCCCTGCTGCTCAGGACACAAGCTCATGGGCAGGGTTTCCAGCTGGTGACATGGTCTTGTTATTCCCTCCTTTCCCAGGCTGGCAGAGCCGTGGCTGCTGCCTCCCACCCTGTTATCAACACCGGGCGATAAAACCAGCTTCCTGTTTTAGAACTTTTAATCATCTTCCCCCCTATGAGGTTGTGGACAATTTTCAGGACTAAACAACATTTAAGCTCCCTGGCTCCCCCTCCAGCTTGCTAGTATCTTCATCTCCCACAGCTCCCACCTGCCATTCCCCTCTAGCTGCCCAGCTCTGAAGTCTGGGCTCCCATGGTATTCTTACCTCGGAACATGCACTCTGAGGGTCTGGGCCAGTGCCCACTGGGATCACTTGCTGAATTATAAGCACAGGGACGGTAGGCAGCAGGACCCTCTGTGCAGGGAGAATGATAAGTGACCACTGGTACTTCACTCACAGCCTCAGTGTGAGAGGGGGTCTCTCGGGGGCGGTGAATATCCCTCTCTGTTCACTGTTAACAGGCTATTTATTACATGGAGCCCAGTTAACTGTGCTCACTGTTGCTCAGTCACCTGCAAACACACTGCAGGCATGGTAGATGGGATCCCTCCATCCCCCCATCAGGCCATGAGGCTGAAGTGTCCTAAACAACCCCAGCTAAAACCAGGTTTAACCCTTCTCTATGGTTAGGAACCTTGCATCCTATCGGTGCCGTTCTTCTGTGGATATCCCTTCAAATTCTGACCCAAAGACAAGTTCATTATGACCACTCTGGGCTCTCACAGAACGAGTCATGCTGATGCAGGCAATTGCACGTGATGCTTGTCCACCGTTGGCACCCAGTTCTTCTACTGACATTAGCAAATCAGCAGCAAAGCGTTTCCTTGCAGCCACAAGATATCCAGGACAGGCCAAGCAGGCCAGTGCCCACTCAGGTCACCGCAGAGCAACTGCCAGTTGAAGCAGGGGAGAACAGCAAGAAGTGTAAGAGAAGTGGATGTGACTGTGGCATGAAGGCAGCTCAGAGGAGCATAAGGTGAAGCAGGGCTGAGAATTTGGCTGTGCTCCGAAAACCTTGAGTGAGCGTTATCAGAACTAGACTGGAGTTGGTTTATGGAACAAACAATACAGACAAAACTAAAAACATCCAAGCAGACGAGGGATTGGGCCATATGATTATCAGTGGCTCAGGAAGGATGGTGTGATACAAAGAGAATATTAAACAACACAGCGAACACCTGTCCTGATGGACAGATGGGACTCAGCAATTAATGGGCATCACAGAGAAACTAGAGTCAGTTCATTGACCAATAATACCCAGACTAGTTCTCTCAGAGCTTTACTGTACAGAATAAATGGATAGTATATCCTAAATATGCAGCCCCAAGAGGCAGAGGGATACTGTCAGGGTGCTGGTAACCAGTGAGCAATGAGGAGTGGGTGTACTGGAGACAGAGGAGTGCTCAAAAGGCATATAGGCATTGTTTAGAGAAAAAATAGCTCACAATGGCTCTTCGGGGACCATTGGGGATAAAAATGGGACTAACAAGCCCTGTGCCACCCATTCCCCTGATGATGTCTTTGCTTCTCTTCTGTCTTCTCTCCCCTGTCCTTTGTGTGTTTCTCATCTGGGTATGGTGTAAGCTTCTCAGGGCAGGAACTGTGTCTCATGCGCCTGTGCTATGTCCAGCCTGTCAATAAATACAACAAAACTATAAAAACATCATGGTCATCCCCTTTGTCGCATCAATCACAATCTTCTTGTCTTTACTGTTCCAGCTTCATCCGGCCCTTCTTATCCCAGTTGTTATCTTCCTCACAAGTTGACTCCTGACTTTGTGCCACTATAGGCTTTTGTCACAATCTCCCTCACCATCTCTCTCAGGATGCCCCTTACCCACAGAAAAGGCTTTCAGGCCAAGCCCCTGAAGCCCCCATCTTGTCCTTTTTCAAGTCCCTGCTCCAAACTTCTCTTCTGTAGTGCAGACAGAAAATGGCAGCCTGACAGCAGCTCAGGCAGCAGAGCTGGTCAGAATCTATTGACTGAAAAATGTTTCTGCTAGAAAGTGGAATTTCATCAAAAACAAAATTTTTCAGGGGAAATTTTGTTTTTGACTATACTCTTCAATGGGAAACAAAATCAAACGACACTAACACTTGTTTCAAATTGAAATTTTTGTTTCGATTTTTGAATGTTTTTTCCTAAATTTCACATTTTCCTTTTTTTTCTCACCATTGTTTACCCCTGAATGCAATAAAATGAATCATACCCATGTCCAGTTTAGGGTTTTTTTGTTTGTTTTACACTTTTTCATCTTTCCTTTTTCCACTCTGTAACTTTTCAAAACTTCTCCATCTATGGAAAAATCAGAGTGGCAAAAGAAAAAAAAAATGAAATGACATCAGTCTGCCATGAGGTAACTCTTCAAAAGTTGGGGGAATTTTGCAAAACTGCAGAGTAATGGAGCTCTCTCAGATACCATTCATTCTATTGTATTCAGAGGTAAAAAAGGAAACAAGGAAAAGGGGCAGAAAGGAGTGAGTGAATTGAAATTCCAAAAGTTTTTCAGCTTTTAAAAACTGAATCAAGCTTAAAAATGCAAATAATTTAAAAAAGGCTCCATGAAAAACAAAAAAATAAAAGAATCACTTGAAAAGTGAGTATGTGTGTGTGTGTGTATTAACCAATGCTGAAAGGCAGGCATAACTGCTCCTGATTGGCTAAGAATTATGCACAGCCTGTTCTCTTTGCTGCCCTGTGTCCCCATGAGGGGCTGTTCACCCCATACTAGCTAGGAAGGGATTAATGGAGCTGAGAAGTGGCTAATTGAATAAGACACAGCTTAGGTGGCCTAAATAACCCCTAAATGATGATGGAGCCCAGCTAAGAACTAACAGGCCAGGCTAGGATAAAGCCAGAAAGTGGGCAGAGGACATGGGCTGCAGTGAGGGAATTTATACTTCTCCATCTTCAAGCATCTGACTAAGTGGGATTTTTCTCCCAGAAAAGGTCATGCAATAAATAAATGTGTTTGTTTTTAAAAGTGCCATTAGACTCCTTGGCTGCGTTTACACTGGTAAATTAAGTTGATTTAAGCTTGCTTAAGTCGACTAATTTACCCTGCGTCTACACTACAGTTTCCTTAAGTCGACTTAAGCAGCTTGCTTAAGTCGACTTAAGGAAAATAAAGTCGACTTAATGAAAATTAAGTTGACTTTATAACACCACCTTTCTATTAGACCTAAGGCTTAAGTCGACTCCCTAGAGTCGACTTAAGCCAGTGTAGACGTGGGGTAGCCCTAAGTCGACTTAGGGCTACCCCAGGACTACACCAGTGCCCTCCCTGCCGGGGGGGGGGCCACATGGGGAGCCTGGCATGCCCCCCCACAGGGCAGAGCCTTGCCCACCCTGCCCCTATGCCTTGCCAGGGTCTCTGTCCCCCTTTGCCCCATTGTACCTAGATACAACGGGGCAAAGGCTGAGCCCCCTGGCATTGGGCAAGGGGTGCCCCCCCTACCCCCGTGGACCTCCCCTAGGTCCTCCTAAGCCCCCAGAAGTCGACCTAGGCGTCCAGTGTGGACGCTCTAGGTCGACTTTCTAAGTTCCCCTTTAAGTCGACTTTAATTTTACGTGTAGACACACTAAGTCTTATGGGGGACTTCAATTATCCTGATGTCTGCTGGGAAGATTATACAGCAGTGCACAGGCAATCCAGGAAGTTTTTGGAGAATATTGAGGACAACTTCCTAGTACAAATGCTGGAGGAACCAGCTAGGGGCCTTGCACCTCTAGACCTATTGCTCACAAACAGAGAAGAATTGATCGGGGAAGTAGAAGTAAATGGCAACCTGGGCAGCAGCGACCATGAGATGGTAGAGTTCAGGATCCTGATCAATGGAAGGAAGGAAAGAAGCAGAACACACACCCTGGCCTTCAGAAAAGCAGATTTTGGCTCCCTTAGGGAGCTGATGGGCAGGATCCCATGGGAAGCTGATCTGAAGGGGAAAGGTGTCCAAGACAGCTGGCTGTATTTTAAAGAAACCCTGTTAAAGGCACAGGAAGATAACATTCCGATGTGCAGAAAGAACAGCAAATGTGGACGGCAACCAGCGTGGCTTAGCAGGGAACTCTGCAGGGAGCTGAAACATAAAAGGGAAGCTTACAAGAAGTGGAAGCTTGGACAGATGACAAGGGAGGCGTATAAAGATATTGCTCGGGACTGCAGGGATCAAATCAGAAAGGCCAAAGGACAATTGGAGTTGCAGCTAGCAAGAGATGTGAAGGATAACAGAAAGGGGTTCTATAAGTATATCAGCAACAAGAAAAGGATCAGAGGTGGTGTAGGTCCCTTACTGAATGGGGCAGGCATCCTCGTGGAGGATGATGCGGAAAAGGCTGAAGTACTCAATGCTTTTTTTACTTCAGTCTTCACAGGGCGGGCCAGCTCCCAGGCTACTACACGGGGTAACGCGGACTGGAGAGAAGAGTAGCCCTCGGTGATGGAAAGTCAGGTTAGGGAACACTTAATGAAATTGGATGTGCACAAGTCCATAGGGCCGGATGAACTGCATCCAAGGGTGCTGAGGGAGTTGGGGGAAGTGATTGCAGAGCCGCTGGCCATTATCTTTGAGAACTCGTGGCGAACGGGGGTGGTCCCGGAGGATTGGAAAAAGGCAAATATAGTACCTATCTTTAAGAAAGGGAAAAAGGAGGATCCGGGGAACTACAGACCGGTCAGCCTCACCTCAATCCCTGGGAAAATCATGGAGCAGGTCCTCAAGGAATCCATCCTGAAACACTTGGAGGAAAATAGAGTGATCAGGAACAGTCAACATGGATTCACCAAGGGCAAATCGTGCCTGACCAACCTGATTTCCTTCTATGATGAGATGACTGGATTTGTGGATGCGGGAAGAGCCGTTGACGTGATATACCTTGATTTTAGCAAGGCTTTTGATACGGTTTCTCACAGCATTCTCATCGGCAAGTTAAGGAAGTATGGGTTGGACGAGTGGACCGTAAGGTGGATCGAAAACTGGTTAGATCAACGGGCTCAGCGGGTAGGAATCAATGGCTCGATGTCTGGTTGGCAACCGGTAACGAGTGGAGTGCCCCAGGGGTCGGTCCTGGGGCCGGTTCTATTCAACATCTTCATTAATGATCTTGTTGATGGAATAGACTGCGTGCTTAGTAAGTTTGCGGATGACACCAAGTTGGGGGGAATGGTAGATACTCTGGAGGGCAGGGACAGGATCCAGGGAGACTTGGACAAATTGGAACACTGGGCCGAAAGAAACCTCATGAGGTTCAACAAAGACAAGTGCAAAGTCCTGCACTTAGGACGGAAAAATCCCATGCACTGCTACAGGCTAGGGACCAATCGGCTAAGTAGCAGCGCTGTAGAAAAGGACCTGGGAGTTATGGTGGACGGGAAGATGAATATGAGCCAACAGTGTGCCCTTGTTGCCAAAAAGGCCAATGGCATATTAGGCTGCATCAGTAGGAGTATTGCCAGCAGATCGAGGGATGTGATAATTCCCCTCTATTTGACACTGGTCAGGCCGCATCTGGAATACTGTGTCCAGTTTTGGGCTCCCTACTACAGAAAGGATGTGGACAAATTAGAAAGAGTCCAGCGGAGGGCAACAAAAATGATTAGGGGGCTGGGGCACATGACTTATGAAGAGAGACTGAAGGAACTAGGCTTATTTAGTCTACAGAAGAGAAGACTGAGGGGAGATTTGATAGCAACCTTCAACTCCTTGAAGGGGTGCTCGAAAGAGGAGGGAGCTAGGCTGTTCTCGAGGGTAACAGAGGACAGAACAAGGAGCAATGGTTTCAAATTACAGCTGGGGAGGTCAAGGTTGGACATTAGGAAAAACTTTCTCACTAGGAGGGTGGTGAAGCATTGGAATGGGCTATCTAGGGAGGTGGTAGAATCTCCATCTTTGGAGATTTTTAAGGCTCGGTTAGACAAAACTCTGGCTGGGGTAATTTAGGGGGAGTGGTCCTGCTTTTTAGCAGGGGGTTGGACTAGATGACCTCGTGAGGTCCCTTCCAACCCTATTATTCTATGATTCTATGTCGACTTAACTAACTTAACTTAAAGTCGACTTAGTTAAAGTCGACTTAAATTAACAAGTGTAGACATAGCCCTTGTTTGTTTTGCTGAACTAGACTAACACAGCTAATTTAAATTTGGAATTTATAACTAGTCACTGCATGTTAGAGAAGCCAGCCAGCCAGCCTTCCTACTGACCTGTAGGGAAAGGATTTAGGAAAAGGCTTAGGGAAATGGCAGCAAGATTTATGACAGTTCACAAACCCTGGTTTCCTGGCAAGCCACTGTGGTCTGTGTCACTTCTCAGTAGTGGAGCAGCAAACTGCCTAGGGTGGTCTTCCAGTGCCACTTTGGTAGCCCAGAAACAGGCCCGTCCCTAGGTAGGTGTGAGCGGGGTGACCATCCTGGGCCCCACGGTTCTGCGGGCCCCCCACTGCTGCGCTGCTCCCCATCCCCGCCTTGCTGCCTTTGGCGGCAAGCCGAAGGCAAGGGGTGGAGCAGGGAAGCATAGCCCAGCCTCTAGGCTGGTCCGCCCTGACCCTAGGGGCAGAGCAGCTGGCCCGGGGGCAGAACAGCCGGCCCAGGGGTGGGGCAGGACCATGAGTTCTGATCTCTGGGCTGGCCCACCCCACCCCCCATTGCAGGGGTGGGAGGCGGGGGTCCCGCACAATTGGCCCTGCCTCCCCGGAACAAGTCCTGCCCCCTCCCCCTCAGGGACGGCCCTGCCCAGAAGGGGAGGACTGACCTGCCCAGAGGGTCAAGTCACAAAGGGTGTGTCTACACTGGCAAGATAGGTCGACTTAAGGATGGTTAAGTTGACCTAAACAAAGCTGTGTCCACACTGGGCTTTTCTTAAGTTGACTTAAGTATTTCTTTAAGTCGACTTAATAACACCTCCTTTTAGGTTGACTTAAGCCTTAAGTCGACTCCTGAAGTCGACTTAAAGCCAATATAATAACTTATGTCGACTTAAGGCCTGTGTAGTCAGGGATTAACATTGTCGACTTTCTTAAGTCGATTTAAAGACAGTATAACAGCTATCTCTGCTGTTAAGTCGACTTAACAAAGTCGACTTAAAGGGTAGACAATTTGTTAAGTAGACTTAACAAGGTCAACTTTAAGTCAGCTTAAAGTCGACCTTATTAAGTCTCATAGACTTTAAGGTCAGAAGGGACCAGTACGATCATCTAATCTGATCTCCTGCAAAATGCAGGCCTCAAGACCTCACCCACCCACTCCAGCATAGGCCACCAACCTATGTCTGAGTTATTTACCTCCTCAAATCATGATTTAAGGACTTTAAGATATAGAGAATTCACCGATAGGTGAGCCATGCCCTGTGCTACAGAGGAAGGCGAAAAACCCCCAGAGTCCAGGCCAATCTGCCCTGGGGGAAAATTCCTTCCCGACCCCAAATATGGCAATCAGTTAAACCCTGAGCACGTGGGCAAATCTCAACAGCCAGTTACCCAAGAAAACATTCTCTGTAATAACTCAGAACCCACCCCATGTACTCTCCCCTCTTAGGCCACTTGTATATCCACCACACGTAGCCAAATATCAGTCAATTTCCAAAATAGGCTAATCATACCATCCCTCCATAAATTTATCAAGCTCAGTTTTGAAAGCAGTTATGGTTTTTGCCTCCACAACTCCCCTTGGAAGGCTATTCCAGAACTTTACTCCTCTAATGGTTAGAAACCTGCGTCTAATTTCAAGCCTAAATTTCTTGATGGACAGTTTATAACAATTTATTCTGGTGTCCACATTGGTGCTGTACTCAAATAATTCCTCTCCCTCCCTGATATTAATCCCCCTGATGTATTTATAGAGAGCAATCATATCCCCCTCAACCTTCTTTTGGTTAGGCTAAACAAGCCAAGCTTCTTGAGTCTCCACTCATAGGGCAAGTTTTCCACTCCACAGACCATCCTTTTAGCCTTTCTCTGCACCTGTTCCAATTTGAATTCATCCTTTTTAAACATGGGGGACCAGAACTGCATGCAATATTCCAGATGGGGTCTCACCAGTGCCTTGTACACCTTGCTGTATCTACTTGAAATTCCTCTCCTGATACGTCCTATAATGGCATTAGCTTTTTTCACGGCCACATCACATTGGCAGCTCATAGTCATCCTATGATCAACCAGTACTCCCAGATCCTTCTCCTCCTCAATCTGTTCCAACTGATGCGTCCCCAACTTATAGGAGAAATGCTTATTTGTCTCTAAATGCATGACCTTGCACTTCCCATTATTAAATTTCATCCTATTCCTGATACTCCAGATTACAAGGTCTTACAGATCTTTTTGTATGATATCCCAATCCTTCTCTGTATCAACAATACCTCCCAACTTGGTGTCATCCGCAAACTGTATTAGCACATTCCCGCTTTTTGTGCCAAGGTCAGTAACAAAAAGGTTGAACAAGATCGGTCCCACGACAGATCCCTGAGGGACCCCACTGGTAACCTCCCTCCAGCTTGACAGTTCCCCCTTCAGTATGGCCCGCTGTAGTCTCCCTTTTAACCAGTTCCTTATCCACCTTACTATATTCATATTAATCCCCATCTTCTGTAACTTAACTAATAACTCCCTATGTGGAACTGTATCAAATGCCTTGCTGAAATCTAAGTAAATTAGGTTCACCACATTCCCTTTATCTAAAAAATCTGTTATCTTTTCAAAAAAGGAGATCAAGTTGGTCTGGCACAATCTCCCTTTTGTAAAGCCATGTTGTATTTTATCACAGTTACCGTTATCCTCTATAGCCTTAAGTACTTTCTCCTTCAAAATTTTCTCCAAGATCTTGCATACTACTGAGATCAAACTAACAGGCCTGTAGTTACCCAGAACATTTTTATTCCCTTTCTTGAAAATAGGAACTATGTTTGCGATTCTCCAGATTCTCTGTCTTGTCTTGTCTCTGTAACTGGAAGTCTTTAAATCATGATTTGAGGACTTCTGTAACTCATCCAGGGTTTGTGTCTGCCACAGGAGTGGGTGGGTGAGGAGCAGGTCAGACTAGGTGATCATGGTGGTGCTTCCTTCTGGCTTTAAATTCTATGAAAAGTGCACTCTACTAGTTGTTGATAGTGGAGGCAGGAAGGTTAATAATAGCATAATCAAGACACCTTTTCTGTATAACACCCTTTTATTTTCCTGTTTCCTCTTTTGGATTTTGATTTTACACCATCTGCACATCTTGGAAGAATATTTCTAGCTAGCCCCCATGATGGATGCATCAGCTATTTCTCATAAGCTAGAAGAAGCAGAAAAGTGTGGAATCCTATTATATCAGTCTGAGAACAAGTCAGGGAGTTTGCAACATTATGGCATAACCATGGCCATACATGGAAAGTCTCTGCTTGCATCACAATGTGGATTATTGAATAGGTATGAGATTTGGGCAACCTAATGCCAGCTGGTCAGATACAATCATAAAAATGAAGGGTTGAAAGGGACATCAAAAAATTACATAGGCCATTCCCCAGCACTGAGGCAGGATTAAGTAAAACAAGATCTTATCTGTAAGGTGTTTGTGAATCTCCATCACTGGAGTATTTTAAGAACAGTTTGGACCATCTCCCTAGGTAACCTGCTCCCATACTCAGCTAACCTTAAAGTCAGAATGTTTTCTAACCTAAATCTCCCTGGCTGTTAATTAAGCTGATTACTTCTTGTGTTACCCTTGGCCGTACTTGGAGAACAACTGATCACGCTTCTTTTGATAACAGCCCTTAACATCTTTGAAGACAGCCATCAGGTCCTCTCTCAGCTTACTTCTCTTCTTTAGACTAAACATATCTAATACTTCCAACCTTTCCTCATAGGTCATGTTTTCTAAACGTCTTATGATGTTTGTTGCTCTCTGCTGGACTCTGTCCAATTTGTCCACATCTTTCTTATAGCACATTGCCGAGAACTGGACACAGTACTCCAGCTGAGGCCTCACTAGAGCTGAGTAGAGCGGAACAATTACCTCCCATGTCTTACATATAACATTGCCTTTAATGCATCCCAGAATATGTGCCTTTCTTGCAACAGCATCACATTGTTGACTCATATTCAATTTATGACCCACTATAAACCTCAAATTAGTTTCTGCAGTACCTCTGTCTCATCCAGTATTCCCCATTTTTCATTTGTGCATTTGATATTTTCCTTTTTAAATTGTAATACTTTTCATTTGTCCCTACTGAATTTCATCTTGTTGATTTCGGATCAGTTCTTCAATTTATCAGGATCATTTTGAATTCTGATCCTGCCCTGCAAAGTGCTTGCAGCTCCTTTTAGCTTGGTGTCATCATTCACAAATTTTATAAGCATACTCTCTATTCTGTCATCCAGGCTGTTATTGAAAATCTAGAATAGTACCAGACCAGGAACAGGCCCCTGCAGAACCCCCCTAGAAGAATCGTTGCTGTTTCCCAAGAAATAATTCATAAATACTCTTTGAATAACATTTTTCAACCAGTTGAGCACCCACTTTATAGTAATTTCATCTAGACCATACTTCCTTAGTTTGTTTATGAGACTGTAATGTGGGACAATGTCAAAAGCCTTACTAAAATTAAGAAATATTACATCTTCTGCTTCTCCCCTATCCACTAGGCCAGTATCACAGTGAAAAAAAGGAGATTGTTCCTGACAAATCCAAGCTGTCTATTACCTATCACCCCATATTTCTTGAGATGTCTGTAATAATTTGTTCCAGTACCATTCTGGGTATCAAAGCTATGCTGACTGGTCTATAATTTTTAAAGATGGTTACTATGTTTGCCCTTCTCCAGTCCAGCTCTGGGACCTCGCCCATCTTCCATAACTTCTTGTAGATAATTGCTAAAGATTCAGACATTTCTTCAACTAGTTCCTTGAGTATTCGAGGGTGAATTGCATCAGGCCTTACTAACTTGAATAGATTTACCTTATCTAAACATTCTTAAGGAACCAAAGAGCAAACAAAAGTGGAATCTTCCTAAGTGTTTCTTTTTCAATTCATTGAATTTCACCCTCCAGTAAAAACAATGCAGCAACATGTTGTTTTATGGCAGTATTTATGGTAGGAACTCATCTCCATGGCAGTATGGTAATTGTATCTATGGCAGTAACTCATCTCCAGGGTGGTGCAGTAATTGTATCTATGACTGTAACTAGTGCATATCCCTTCTGATTTCCCTCAGGCTGGGATAAAGGGAGCAGGGAATGTTGGTGAATTAGGCTGAGTTCCAGGCATCCATGCATCAATGTTGTCAGAAACCCTGACCCTAAACTTCGAAAGGTCACTCAGTCTACAAAATGGGCCATCTGTGACCCTGGCCTGGAGTCAGCTGATGAGAAAGTCACCCAGAGGCAGAAGGACAAAGGATTCAGTTCACACTGCTCCACCCCATAGTGATCTTGGCTTGCCAGCAGGAATGGCTAACAGTCATAAGGGAGCCTGATTTCCAACCTGAGTAGCAATAGCACTCCGGGAAAGATGGGGAAGGGGTTAAAGTGGTTGGCATGCAAGAGGGTTTATCAGTGAGGTTGCAGTAGAGAAATGACACCCAAACTTCTGCAAGCAGCTACTTGTTGTGTCTGCAGTCAGGCTTTCAATTTGGAACCCCCCAGATACAGATCCTGCAGCTTCTCTGCCCTCCAGTAGGGAAACAGTTAATGCTGGAATTCTGTGCTTCCCTGCAGTGTTGCTGGAACACAATGAATTCAGTTAGGGCACCTGGGAAGCTTTCTCCAGCATTCACAGCAGAAGAGAGAATGAGACCGGGGCAGCTGATAGACTTAATAGATGCACAAGTTGAGTGGGGCAGTATCCGGATGGGAGATCTCCAAGGCAGGTGCATAGGTAATTTAGCAGGAGGCACTCTTCCCCCCAAGTCAGAATGAAATCAATGCCCTGGCATTGTGCTGTTGGAGGTATTGTCTTACAGATTATGCCTGATAATATGTACTCATTAATACCCATGGTAGTTTTCATAAAAGGAGTGTTAGTCCAATGTTTTGCTGAAATTCCAGCTAGGATAATTAAAGTCTCCCTATAGCTTCAGCTGGACACAGTATTCTTCACTTCCATTGCTGTGAGCATTGCTGTGTGTTCTGAAGTATCTGCTCTAATCTACCCCACAGGTAACTGCATTTCAGGAATGTGATGATTTTGTATCTGTCTCCACTGACAATTCAAAAATCAATTGCTTGATACAGGTGAAGCTGAGTATCTTTCACCCGTCCTACATCCACTCACACAAACTTTACTAGTTTTTGTTTGATTGATTGATTTTTTTAGTGAGAACCTGTCTGAATCTTTTCAAGCTGGAACCAAAGGGAACCCCAAATGTGGGCAGAAGTTTGGGTTCAAAAAGGGGAGATTATCTCGTACTTCTAGAGCCCTTCATTTTTTGATTCAGCCTGGATCAGACATGAAAGATGCCAAATTCTTTTCCTGTGACATGTCCGTCCAAAATCAAGATATATACGTGTGACAAGAGATGGATTTGACAGAAATCTCAGACGAGAGATTACACTTGGGACATCTCCAGGCCAAGAAGTTGTGTGGACAACATTTTTAATCACAGGCACCTAAAGTTAAGCACCAGCATCCATATTCAAGTGCTTGAAATCAGTGTTCTGACTTTCAAGAGGGGCTGAACGACTACCAGAATCAATGGGAGACTTTGGAGAATCAGGTCCTTTAACTAGATAACACAATAAGGACTTGGGAGCCTAAACCTAGTCACCCTCATTTGAAATGCAAGGCCAAAGGATTTCCCACAGCATGGCTTTGTTGCTGATTTATTTGTCTGAATCCCTTAGTTTTGGGTGGGTTTCCTGAATTGGCGTATTGTGCAGAAACTCTTGGGCACAAAGCTGCACTCTATCCCCTGCCAGGCAGTGTCACATAACACTGCATGATGAAACTGCTGCACAAATATCCAGTCCTTAATTTCTTACCTGCTTGTCCTCAGATCCCCTGTAGTGACACGACTGTTCTAATGGCTGCTTCTTGGAGAAGTTAGTCCCGGAACCCAAGCGGGGAGAGACAACTCTTGATTTAGGCCTAACTGGTGCACGGGATCTGGTCCGAGAGGTTAATATACCTGAACTACCCAGTAATAGCAATCATAAAGTAATTAAATATTACATTGGGGGAGGGAGGTTGGATACAAAATAAACCCACCACGGTAGCATTTAACTGCAAAAAGGGGAACTCCAAAAAAGTGGAGGTTAGTTAAACATAAATTAAATGGAACAAGAAATGAAATGCCAGTAAGCTGCATGGAAATTATTTAAAAACTCTGTAACAGAGGCTAAAAGGAAAGGTATAGCTGAAATAATACTAATAATTAATAATAAAAACCAGTAATAGGACTAAAAGTGGCTAAACAGAGTAAGAAAGGAGACAAAAAGGCATCCTTTCAAAACTGAAAATCAAATCTTACTTAGGAAACCAGAAAGGAGCATGAAGTCTGGCAAGTCAAGCAGGGCCAGATCAATGCCTGGGGGGACCTGGGGCTGCCCACCTCTGTGGGCTCCCCCATTTCCCCAGGGTTATGGGGTGGGGTCAGGGGCTCCGGGGCCCCAGCCAGCACTGTGGAGGGAGTTGGGGGAGGGACCTGCGGCCCATACAGCCAGGGTCTGATGCAGCTGCTGGGGGAGGTGTGTAGGGACCGCACTACTGTGGAGGGGAGGCTGCAGGCTGGTGTGGTTGGGGAGGGGACGCTGCTCTGTGGGAGGGTGGGGGGGAGGGGGCCCACAGGCTGGGCCTGCTGTTGGAGGCTGGGGGGGTGGGGATGGGCCAGAGGCTGCGGTACTCCTGACCTGCCCCCGGGGCTGGCTGGTGAGCACACCAGCTAGCCTGAGGGCTGGTCAGGAAGGCTGAGTGACCTTAGGTTGGATTTTTGGGGAGCCATGGGGCCCCCCTTTAGGCTGGGGCCATAGGCTGCAGCCCCTAAAGCCCCTGTCTTAATCCAGCCCTGAAGCCAAGTGTAATAATATATTAGACAGACCAAAAAAGAAGTTGAAGACCAACTAGCAAAAGCCCCAAAATTAATAGCAAATTTATTTTTTAAGTACATCAGAAGCAGGAAGCCTGTCTGCCTGTCAGAGGGCCACTGGATGATCAAGGTGCTAAAAGAGCACTCAAGGGAGACAAGGCTGTTGCAGGCAAGCTAAATTAATTATGTGCATCACTTTTCACTGCAGAGAGTGTGAGGGAGATTCCTGTACCTGAGCCATTCTTTTTAGGTGACAATTTTGAGGAACTGTCCCAGACTGAGGTGTCACTTGAGGAGGTGTTGGAACAAACTGATTACAAATTAAACCATAATTAGTCATCAGGATCAGATGGTATCCACCCAAGAGTTCCAAAGGAGCTCAGATATGAACTTGCAGAACTAGTAACTGTGGTATGTAATCTATTGCTTTATTCAGATGACTGGAGGGTAGCTAATACAATGCTGATTTTTAAGAATGTTTCAGAGGTGAACCTGGCAATTCTAGGCTAGTAAGCATAACTTCAGTACCAGACAAATTGATCAAAACTATAGTGAAGACCAGAATTATCAAACACATAGATGAACATGAATGACTGGGGAAGAGTCAACATGGCTTTTGAAAAAAGGGAAATCATGCCACACCGATGTATTAGAATTCTTTGATGGTTGAGTGTGGGTGATCCAGTGGCTATAGTGTACTTGGACTTTCTGAAAGCTTTTGACATGGTCCCTCACTAAAGGCTCTTAAGTAAAGTAAATAGTCATGGGATAAGAGGGAAAGTCCTCTCCTGGATCAGTAACTGGTTAAAAGATAGGAAACATAGGATAGAAATAAACAGCCAGTTTTTTCACAATGAAAAGAGATAAATAGTGGGGTCCCACTCTGTACTGGGACCAGTGCTGTTCAACATACTGATAAATGGCCTGGGAAAAGGTATAAACAACGAGGTAGCAAAGTTTGCAGACAATATTAAATTACTAATGGTAGATAAGTCCAAAACTGACTGCAAGGAAATACAAAGGGATGTCACAAAACTTGGTAACTAGGCAATAAAATGACAGATGAAATGCCGAGTTGATAAATGCAAAATAATTCACAGTGGAAAAAATAATCCCAACATTCCAACTATATATACAAAATAATGGGATCTAAATTAGCTGTTACCAGTCAAGAAAGAGAGGACAGTTCTCAGAAAATATCTGCTCCATGTGCAATTGCAGTCAAAAAAGCTAAAGGAACCATTAGGAAAAGGATATATAGTAAGAAAGAAAATATCATAATGCCACCATATAAATCCATGGTATGCTCACATCTTGAATACTATATGCAGTTCTGGTCACCCCATCTCTAAAAAGATAAATTAAAATGAGAAAAGATTCAGAGAAGTTCTGTTAAAATGATTATGGGGATGGAACAGCTTCCGTACAAAGAGAGCTTAAAAGGATTTGGACTGTTCAGTTTAGAAAAAAGACCACTGAGGAGAGATATGATAGAGATTCTAAAATCATAGATGGCCTGGACAAAGGAGTTAGGCAAGTGTTATTTATTGCTTCACATAACACAAGAATCACTGGTCACCCAATAAAATTAATAGGGAGCAGGTTTAAAACAAATGTAAGGAAGTACTTCTTCACATAATGCACTGTCAATCCATGGAACTTGTGGCCAAGAGATGTTGTGAAGGTCAAAGATACATCTGGTTTCAAAAAAGAATTAGATATGGAAGACAGGTCAATCCATGGAGGACAGGTCCATCAATGGCTATTAGCTAAGATGGTCAGGGATACAACCCCATGCTCTGGGTGTCCCTAAATCTCTGACTGATAGAAGCTGGGACTGGACAACAATGATCACTCAGTAATTGCCGTGTTCTGTTCATTTCCTCTGAAGCATCTGGCACTGGCCACTGTCAATAGACAGAATACTAGGCTGTATGGATCACTGGTCTGCCCCACCATGGCTGTTCTTGTGTTCTTATAGACAGCAAGGAAATGATGGGGCAGTGTCCAGAGCATGGGGACTCCACAGGATGACAAGGTTTCCCAAGACTCAGCAGTGGAATCTGGTGCTTATGGAATTGCTTGGACATTTTCGGGGGACTAGTGCAAAGAATGAAGGTGGTAAATGTCCCTTGAAGTACAGAGCAGATGTTCTCAAAATTGTGCTTGGCAGATGACTGGAGATTTGCAGAGGACATGCTGGGGGTCGCAGAATAAGTGGCTGATCACAATACAATACAAACATAAAATTGCATCATTGACTTAAGTCTCCTGCTGCACAGGCAACTCTGTCATAGAATTCAGTTCACAAACTTATCAAGTGCCATCCTAAACTTAAGCATTATATACATTAATACTGCCCTGATGATACTGTCCCCTGTCCATAGATGCCACAGTGATGGCATGTGATGGTGAATGGCAGGGGAAGTGTCCATTAGGCATTCGCTCAATGAAGCTGTGGTCCACACTCTGAAAACCTTTGAGAAGCTCTAGTGCAGAGCTCTGTGTGTGTGTATGTGTGTGTGTAGGGATAGGGATTGTGTAGGCAAGAGCAGCCTCTGGTCATTGCTACTCCTATTTCTTTCTCAGATTTCTGCATCTAGATTCTGCAGCATTCACACATTGGGACATTAATTCAAATACAAACATTACTGCTTTCCCTCGTTTTCTGCAGCACAGCCAGTGCCTTCCATCACTCTGGCACCATGTGTTCATTTCATCAGCTTTCACCCCATTCTTCATCACTCAGCTGATGGGGATCTGGACACCATGCCTGCTAGAGGCTTTATGAACTTCCTACTTCATAAACTCTCTCTGAGTCATTCCCTTTCTTACCAACACTTCCAAAGTGTTACCTTATTTCAAAGCTGGAGTGAGAGCTGCAGGAGGGGGGATTCTGCTCCTAGCCAGCAGACACAGCTTTTGTTTTTTCTAGCGTGGCTTTTTCTAATGGTCAGGATTTATTTTGAAACTGCTCGCAGCGATTCCTGTATTCCGGACATTTGGTTTTCTGCACTTACACTACCTGCAGGGATTCTCAGAGACTGCATTGGCTAGAAGAGAGCCAGTCTTGCAGGCGTTTAACTCAGCGAGGGAGTATTTGTCCTTCCTAGCTCTGTGCTGGAATGTTTCACGCTGTCTGGGTAAGGCCAAGGCCAGGGCATGGGAACATGAGGGTTTACTAGACTTTACCCATTAGTGCCTCCTCTCAGCTTCACTCCCTCATCCCTCTGCCAAGCCGAGTGCAAGAGAAGAGAGCTGCACAGAAAGCCAAGTCAAGCAATATGTCAATGAATGCCTGAACTTTAAAGGGGAATCTGAGCTGGGGCTGGTCAAGAAGGGAGCAATTAATACTCAAGCTTTACGGAAAATCCACAGCATGACGGGGACCTCCAAGCACCTGCTGGGGCAGACAAGCCCATGTTATTTCAAACAGCTATGTTATATGCTTGCCACCAACATGCAGTGTGACTGTATTAGCTCTCACGGGCTAAGGAGCGGCAGGAAAGCAGTGGGGTAAGAGGACAGGAGAGCACCAAAGAAACCTCTGGGTACTGCAGGAAGTGATGTTAGTGAGTCAGGATGTGGCCCTCAGCCTTGTCCTGAAGCTGCAGCCTCTCTAAGCTGCAGGCCTGCCCTTTGGTGCTCAGTGAGGCTGCTGGAGCCCTGTTTTTAATGGGGGAGGGGAGGGGTGTCCAATCTGGTGTCCTGGCTGCACTCCAATTGCTATGATTGTACATGCTTTGCCTGCGCTGCTTGCAGTGGTCCGCAGCTCACAAGCAGCCCAGGGAGATGGGGGTGTCACAGTGTCTGATTGAGGTAATGAACATGGCAGTCACAGTGGCTCTGTGCTCATGGTGGATGCAGCTCCTTTTTCAGCTGAGCTTGTTGAAGATGAAGGCAGAGTTCAGCTAGAACTGGCCGAGGAGCAAGCAGTGGTCCAGGCCCCTCCCACAAGTTCCAGTTTCATAGAGGAAACGCAGCGTTTCCACACCTACGCCATGAGCGAGGGGTGTTCAGAGCAATGTGCTGCACAATAGGAGCTCTCTGTCTCTGCAAGCTCCTGGGAAGTACTTAGACTGGGGAGCAGAGCTCTTCTACTCCACATGTGAGGAAATTGTAACAGGGCTGTCTTCCACCGGGCTCCCTCCAGCCTGCCACAAGACATGGGGCTGCCAGAATGATAAAGCTGGGCATCACGAGCTTCCATTTCCTCGTTGACACTCCTTACCCTGCAGCCACCAGATCAAGTGTCTCTTGATGTGTTGGGAGTGGCTGCCTGTGCCTGTGTGTATAAAACAATGCCTGAAGCCTGTCTTGGATTAAAATTCAATCTACATTGACAGGGAAATTAGATGCATTCCTCTGGCATGTTCCCAATATGGTACCTTCCGTTCTGCAAAGGCTGCGCACCACTGACCTGCAGTCCCAGGGTCGCAGCACTCTTTGCTTCCTGCCTACACAATGGTGGTATTTGCCATAGGTTGGCACACAGCTACTGATGTCTACCCCAGCAGCAGCTGCAGAAAGTGATCCCCAGCTTCTCTACCTAGTCTGCAAAGGGCTTTGTGAGCGATTGGGATGAAGACATCACAATACAGCCAGGCTCGAGGGCATCTTACCACACAGCTTGCCACAGGGCAGAGTTCACTGGAGACATTTCTGACCTAGCGGTGCTCACTGCAAGGTTTTGAATCCAGCTCTTATAGGTGCCAGTGGGGCAGGGATATCTTGTCAGGAGGTGGCCAGAGAGCAGTGGGGAGATATTGTACAGCAAAAAGGTGTACTAGGCTGGGTATATTGAGCTGTGACTAGACCCCAGCAAGCTCAGGAGCAAATGCAATCACAGAGAACTCACTGGCCTGGACTATGCAGGAGGTCAGACTGGATAGTCATTATGGTCCTTTCTGGCCTTGAACTCTAGGAAGTGTCCCTGGCTCTTGTTTCAACCCCAGAGTTGGCACTAGGCACTGAGAATGTGTGGATGTACAGATGATGGAAGGAGCTGCTGGGTGCTGAGCCTGGAGCACTCCTGCCCATCTAGCCCCGCAGGCCAAGTGGAAGGGAAGGCAGGAAGGCACTGGAGAGGAGTGGGAGGCAGGCAGCATCAGAGGAAGTTTGGCTTGGGAGGCAGGAGAGAGGTGGGGTCATTTCAGGAGGGATTTAAAACCCTCTGAGTCTCCCACCCCAGCCAGAGTCACAGACATACACTGTGGAGAGGGATTTCCCAGGTGGGAAGAGGGGGTGCTGCCCCACAGGGGGCTGTGCTCCTTCTGGGGTGCCTGTGTGAGCCAATATTTTTGCTGGGGGGAGTGTAGGGGAAGTGTCTGCTGCTGGGGAGCGGGGGAAGGGCAGTGCCGAGGGGACAAGGACAGGCCGCGGGGATGTGGGGGGGATGCTGCACCTGCAATAACAAGCTCCGGGCGCAGGGCCTGACAGCAGGACTTGGGCCGAGTTGGAGTTACAGCCCCCAGGGGAAGCCCTGGTGGCTCGGTGCCCAGGAAACACCTCCGGGCCCAGACTCTCTCTTTCCCTCCCTCCAAGGAGCCGAGTGGGGTCAGGCGAGTCCTGCATTTCCCTGGCCATGAAGGATCTGAGCCCTCCAGTGACTCTGCAGCCCCAACACACCCTGCCACAGACCCACTGAATCCCCAGAACAACCCCACAGCTCTCCAGCCCCTATTCAGCCTTCCACAGACTTCACTGACCACATACAGACCCCACAAAGCCCTGCAATCCCCATTACATCCTCCCACAGACCCTCTTCACAGATGCCCCTAGACTAACCCACTGAGCCCAAAACATCCCAGCATCAGAGCTCCATGTGCCCCATGGGCCTACCTCCACAAACTCCCTCACAGCCCCCCACAGATCCACACAAACCTCTATACATTCCATATAGACCCATACACACTCCATGCACTCCCCATCAGCAAACCCCTCACTTTCCCATATGCTCCTGCTCCTCCTAGGGCAGACCCTGACCTCTCCAGAGACCACCCCCCATACCACCTACATGCTGACCATCTCCCCAGGGCCCTTCCACTCCTAGCTTGCCCCCAATACTCCCTATGCCCCATTCCATTCCCACACTGCTTGCCTCCCTCCTGCCCTGCTTCCTACTGACACTTCTCATTGCACCCTATCCCATCTGCATGGCCTGCAAACACTACTGGATTCCCCCCACCCTCTGCCCTCTTCCAGGAAACCTGTGCTTCCTTCCTGGTCCTTCCAATAATTTCCTAGTTACCAATCGTCCCACTATTCACCCCACCCCAGCCACCCACTTCTTGGTCCCCTTCACTGCTGGGGTTCAGGTCTCCTGGGTTCTAGTCCAGTTTTTCCATGGACCTGCTAGAGCAATTATGGGCAGAAAAGTGTCTATAAAAATGTCATTGTCTTATTCCATGAACCTCTTCTGAGTGCCCAAGACCCCATCCAAGCTCCACTTTTGCAGCTCATTGCTGCCTGCTGACCCAGCAGACATGTTTCCACCGGGCACCACCCAGCTCAGAGGAGGATTTAAGGCCTGGCTTGATTCCCTTGTGAAGAGCTCAGCCTTAGGAAATCCTGCCTCTGTGACTCATTCCCAGGTGCCAGAGTGAGTTCCCATGAGAGGCAGGCACTGGCGCTAGCTAGCCTTAGGCCTGAAATCATCAGTTTCTCCCATACCTTCTCCACAGCTGCTTGCTTAACTGTAGCCACGGCTCCCTCTTCAGTGCTGCTTCTTGGCTCCCTCTGCCAGCCGCTGGCTCTTCCCCATGGCAGCATCTCCACTTTCTTGGGAGGGACTGCGGGGGGTGGTTCGGAGGAGGATGAAGTGTCACTGATTTTGTGCATGACCCTCTTG
Source organism: Pelusios castaneus (assembly GCA_007922175.1). NCBI lineage: Eukaryota > Metazoa > Chordata > Testudines > Pelomedusidae > Pelusios > Pelusios castaneus. The sequence continues at coordinate 8,685,353 of ML685803.1, forward strand.
GTCGCCTGCCCTGCGCTCTGTGCTCTGAAGAGCAGCTTGTTGGTCCTGCTGCCGGATGGGCAGGCAGCCAGTGGTTTAATTGAGCTGGCACTTGGTGCCTTGCTGCCAGGAAATGGCGCCAGATGAAAAGTGCTGACATGCGGAAATCAGTGCCAGGGCCCTTCTGAGCAGAGCGATGGGGACTGCGTGGCACAGCACCAGTCAGGAAGCAGAGCATATATTTGAGCAGCACCTGTTTGCTCCTAACTGGGCCTGGCCCAAGCAGCCTTCCTATCTGAGATGGTGTGCAGGGCCATGCTGGGCAGGTCATGTCAGGCCCGAATACCTCTTAAGGGTGAAGCAGAAGGGCTTCCTCTACCGAGCCCTGGTGACAACTTCACTCCCTCAATCTGAACCAGCCGCAGCCTACAGCTCAGCCTCTGAGGGAAACCATTAGCGAATGCGTTGCACTGATCTAGCTTCAGTGTCTCAACCATGTAGCACGCTTACCCGGCCGAGTGGGAGGGGCCCAAGAGGGAGAGTGAAACTCCCCCTCCCCTCCACGCTTCCCCCGGCCTGACTTCTATTGTTCTAGGCCAGCCCACAATCATGGGCTGCCACTCAGCAAAGGGCCTTTCTCTGGTTGCCTGCATAAGGAGCCTACTTCGGCACTGAGGAGTTTTGCCATTGACGTAAAGAGAGCAGAATCAGGCCCCTGCATGCTCAGACACCCATGGACCTGTTCATGGTGCCTTCATGCCCACTGATCAGCTGCGTATTGGAAGGGGCACATAGAGTACGTCTACACTGGGGCCCATTCAGATAAGCTCCAGTCACTGATGTCAATGGAGCTGCATTCCCATCTCAACCCATATGTTTGAGCAGTGCCTGCTGATTTACACTGTTGTGGCAGTCATTGCTCCGGAGATGAGAAATTCGTTTGTATTTTGGGAGTACCACAAGTGTCCCTTTGGGTTAAGTCCGCTATCCACCTGTAATGACAAGATGGCCTCACCCCCAAGAGTTTAAAATGGGTATAAACCTGGTTTTCAATCCTGTGTGTGAATAATTAAGTTCTCAGCATGCAGCACCCAGTAATGGGAGCAGGAACCCAAGCTAGTAAACCTAGTTTACACCACTTGGCTTACGGAGAAAGCAGGCATTCACACTGGTTTGCAAATCCCTACTGGAAAATGTTACCTGCCATGTTTCTCCCTCGAGGCCATACATGCCCTGCCAGCAAGCTGCCCTCAAGATCTCAGGTGGCGGGATACCAAAGATTGGCGATCTCCAGGAAATGTCACTCTTCACCCCACTGCAGCTCTCATTCTAGGCAAGTGCATTACAGTTTTGGGGTGCATTAGGGCAGGCTCCAGGGTCTTCTAGAGAACAGAGAATTAGGTGCTGTGTTTGCACAGCAAGCTTGTTAAATAGTCATTGGATATTCCCTAGAAGCCTCTTTCCAGCCAGGCCTTACTGTGGGTTCCCAGCCCCTCACCTTCTTCTCCGCTGAGCATCACTGAGGTCCCGGGAGTGCCCACCTGCATTTGAAGGCCCCTCCTTCAGCCTAAGGGGAGTTGCTACTGGGCCCAGGGCTCAGCTGAATTCGGGGGATGGAAATGAACATCATTACATCTGAGCGGGGGTTGGTCTCAGCTAGAGAGACAGGTGGATAATGTGGCTAAGAAAATGAGACATCTCCCTTTGGCTGTGGAGTTTTGGTTCGGTCCATTACAGAAACCATGGCTGACCAGGGAGTTTGGTTCCTGTGCAACCTTTCAAGAGCTGAGGTCTCTGTGAAGGATTCCATGCCCTCCTCATCTGTGAAGGACTGAGATCCATGTGTCTGAGTCAGTCGAGAAATCCACCAGCACAGAAATGGGAGACAATTGATGACAACATCTTTCTATGTCTAAGGTAGAAAGAAAAGCAAGAACAAGCTCAAATTGTCACTGCTCCTACCCCTTTAATATATATGCTATAAAGAACCAGAGAAGAAGCAGGGCCATTCGTCCCCCCCCACTTGCTCCCTTCAGGTAATGTGAAAGGTGGAAATCTGGGTGAATGACTGAACCACACACAGTCAGTCTGTTTAGCTGCAGCGGGGAGGCATCTTATGTCACAAGCTTCCAGGAACACGGCTGAGCTGCCTGAAACTCAGTCCCAGAAACCTCCACTTTGTTTTGCTTTTAAAGCCCTGGGCCCCTGCCCTGACTCCTGAGGATAAAATAAGACCTCCTGCGGCATTGTACACATGATGATGCCTGGAGACGTCTCTTCCACCTACCCACAGCCTCAAAGGCGTTCCCAGGTCACTGTGACATAGGCTGTTCTCTGTTTGTCGGCCTGGCTACCCGGCAACCCACCCTGGGACATCTGTGCAAAGAGACAAGGGAGGAGGCCCAGCACCCCATGTTTTGGAATCATCTCCAAATAATTTACTCAGCAGGTTCTGCCAGAAAAGACAAGACTCAGACCAGCTGGGACAGGAGCCCAGGTTTCCCTGCTTTCCTTCCTCTGGGAAGGTGAAAGGTCTTGACCTAGACTCCCTCTGCGGAGCTCAGCAGGGTGCTCTGACTTGGAGAGGGGATTAGAGGGCAGCCAGCTGCACGCAGGGCTTGTAAAGGAAGCCTACATATTCCCACTGTAGCTGATTCACCCAAGCCAGGCACCGAATATCCAAAACACAGGCAGGTTCTGTGGGCTGGGCACCTTCAGGGGAACAATCACAAATCCATATCCTGATCCCCCTGAGGGGCTGCCATCCTGTGAGCTCTTGTGATTACTCGGCATCTGGCACGGAATCCCAGGCCAACCCCACTGAGAGCAAAAGCCATTCTGGCTGCTGAAGTGTTCTGCAACCTCCCAAGCAGTGAGAGTCCTACAAAGCAGGGATGCCACCGCAGAGGGGCCCGGTACTGTGTCTGTGTGGGAAACTGCTCACAGACTCTCTTTCCAAAGCTTTGTCTTCACTGCAGCAGAAAAGGTGTGTCCATCCCCCGAGTTAGCCAATATGAGCTAAAATCCAAGCAGCGACCAGGCACTTTGTAGGTTTCACGTGTGTCAGCGGATCAGGGTGAGGACTAAGCTGCCCCATAGGCTTTCATGTGATCTAACTTGTGCGAAAACGACCAGCTACCTTGTCTTCACTGCAGCCAGCTCACATTCTCTGCCCTTGAGTGACTTCTTTCATGTTAGCCCAGTTGCAGTGAGACCATCCAGACTGTGAAACAGCTCTTGTGCTGCGTTCTCTCGCACATGGCACAAAAGAGGCCTGGGAGTATGTCCACATTTCTGTGTGTGTGTGTAAGCAGAGCTGCTCCATGAATTCTTCTGCTGTGAATCGTGGGGGGACTTATCTGTCCTTTCAGGGCACCTGGGGAGGATTATGGGAAAGCACTGGAGGACTGGTGGTACCTGAGTGGTTCTAGGTGCCTGTGTAAACAACTGCAGGATTGGGCCCTGCCTACTGGGAACAGGCTCCCTACTCAGCTCGCTGGAGCTAGCACTCTCCAGTGATGTCTCAAACTTAGGAGCTATTAACTTTTTAAAGGAGGCTTTTGTTGAATCCATTCTGGCTCACTGCACGGGGAGGCTGAGGGACTACCTGGAGTTCTCACTTCATGGTTTTGTCCCCTACACAGTGGCTGGAGAGCACCCAACAGTCAGGATGTATTAGCTCAAGGATCCCATTTACTATTCATCTGAACTGCTACAGAAATACCTTCTACCTGGGCCCAGAATTAGCCTGCTGGTTTTGAGGCAGATTTGAATTTTCTGGTGTATTTCACTGGAGGGGTGGAGGGTGGGGGGCTACATAATCTAACGTGAAATGGAAACACCACTGCAATCATAACTGCTGCACTGTCGGTACAGGGTTTACCCTGTGACCCCTTCCTCCTATTCTATCTGTAAGCCAGGTAGCACCTGAAGTGAGTGAAAGGGATCAGGGCTAGACTGATGCAATTCCTGTAAGAAGCAGGCTGGAGAAGATGTGTGGATCTCTGAATTTGTAGGCAAGGAGGGTTTCCTGGGTCTAGAGGGGAGAGGGAGTGAGAAAGAGAGAGGTTGAAAGGGAGAGGGAGTTGATTTATAGCTTAACATCTTTTGATCTTGATCTCCCCTTTGTCTTGATAGTTTCTTTCCTTATCCATGCATGGAGACAGGAGGAGGGATCTATTTCAGAGATTGCTGAACTCTGGGTGTTTGCCACTTCCTGGAGATCTTTTGATGTTCCTTTTGCTTTAAAACATCTTAACGTTACGTTTCTTGGTCTCCCGCGGCACCTCCGCTGTCGACATCAGATCATGATCCATCACGACTTACCCAAACAATCTCCAGCCAGATGAAACCTCCCTGTGTGCTGAACCAGCGAGGGCATCCCTCCCCAGGGCCACCAGTAACACAGCTCCCAGAGTAAGCGTCTCTGCCTGTCCCTCTTCCCCTCATTCAACACACACGCAGAATGTACCATTCCCAGCAGCTATGACTGGTTTGTCCGTACTCTCTCAAGTCGGCCTCACTTCTAAGACTGTAGAGGGCAAATTTTTGCACTTCCAACACCAAGTAGGTGATAAAAATGACAGTTTGCTTTTTGTCTAACAGTAGGCATCCGAAGGCTTCATAACGGGAACCCTCTGGGCCTGCTACCATAACCCTAGGAGCAGCAATAAACTAGCAATTGTGCCCTGGGGAAAAGCACCACTGAAGGCCTTCCTGTAGGACTGTCACTGCGTGAAAGTGTCTCTGAAGCACACACCTGTTAACACTGCCCAGCAAAAGCAGTCTGTCAGGTCCAGCCGAGCTCCTTCAACCATATAATCATAAAATCATAGAATTATAAGACTGGGAGGGACCTTGAGAGGCCACGTAGTCCAGCCCCCTGCATTAATGGCAGGACTAAGTGTTATCTAGATGAGCCTTGACAGGTATTTGTCTAACTTGCTCTTAAAAATCTCCTGTGACGGAGATTACACAACTCGCTAGGCAATTTATTTCAGTGCTTAACTACCCTGACAGTTAGGAAGTTTTTCCTAATGTCCAACCTAAACCATCCTAGCTGCAATTTAGGACCACTGCCTCTTGTCCTATCCTCAGAGGTTAATAAGGACAATTTTTCTCCCTCCTCCTCGTAACAACTTTTTATATGCTTGAAAACTGTCATCATAGTCCTCCCACTCAGTCTTCTGTTCTCCAGACTAAACAAACCCCATGTTTTTAATCTTCCCTCATCGGTCATGTTTTCTAGACCTTTAATCTTTTTTGTTGCTCTTTTTTGGACTTTCTCCAATTTGTCCACATCTTTCCTGAAATATGGCAGTACTCCAGTTTGAAGCCTAATCAGTGTAGAGTAGAACAGAAGAATTACTTCTCGTCTTACTCACAATACTGTTAATACATCCCAGAATGCTGTTGGCTTTTTTTGCAACAGTGTTAAACTGTTGACTCATGCTTAGCTTGTGGTCCATTATAACCTCCAGGGCTATGTCTACACCGGCAATTTAAGTTGACTGAAGGAAGCTTAAGTCAACTTAAATTAAGCCACGTCCACACTAGGCTTTCATTAAGTTGATTTAAGAAATTCCTTAAGTCAACTTAATGAAAGCTTAAGTCGACTTTGTTACTACCACTCATTAAGTCGACTTAACCCTTAAATCGACTCCTTAAGTCAACTTAAGGATGGTGCGGACATGAAGTAACCCTTAAGTTGACTTTATTAAGTTAACTTAAGGGTGGTTAAGTCGACTTTACAAAGTGGACTAAGTCGACTTAAAGCTAAGTCGACTTACTCCACTTTGTTAAGTCGACTTTAATAAGATCGCGTTTAAGTCGACTTAATCTTGACCTTATTAAAGTTGATTTAATAAAGTTGACTTAACTTTTCTAGTGTAGACATAGCCCAGATTCCTTTCCACAGGACTCCTTCCTAGGCAGTCATTTCTTATTTTGTATGTGTGCAACTGATTGATCTTTTCTAAGTGAAATACTTTGCATTTGTTCTTATTGAATTTCATCCTATTTATTTCAGACCAGTTATCCAGTTTGTCCAGATCATCTTGAACTTTAATCCTATCCTCCAACACACTTGCAATCCCTCCCATCTTGGTATCGTCCATAAACTTTATAAGTCTCTATGCCATTATGTAAATCACTGATGAAGATACTGAACAGAATGCTGGAGAAGGAAATATTAGTCAGAAACTACCATGGGTAGCAAATATGAATCCATGTCCCTGGCTCTCTCTCTCCTTGGTCATTTCATGAGACAGAGGACATTTCACCAGGAGAACAACTTCAGTCTTTGAAAATTTGTCCTGAAAGGAAGATAGAGTGGGCTATGTATCAACAAGAGTCATGGCAGGCAAAGCAATGGTGCGGGAGGGAGATATAAGTGAGGTGTCAGACCAGCAGAGGACTGGAGGTTGGTCAGTTGTTCGGTAAGATCTGGATGTCTCCTTTCATACTGAGACCATATGTAAAATGATTTGCAGTTGCATGAAACTCACCTCTCTGAAGAAAGCCCGCACAAGAACTATGCACCTAGGCTCATAGGGTGCGTCTACACTGGCAACTTAGGTTGACTTAAGGACGCTTAAGTCGACCTACACAAAGCCGCATCCACACTGGGCTTTTATTAAGTTGACTTAATAACACCACCTCTGAAGGTCGACTTACGCCTTAAGTCGACTTAAAGCCAGTGTGGATGGGGCATAGCGCTAAGTAGACCTTATTAAGTTTACTTAAAGTCAGTGTGGACGGCTATGTCTACTGTTAATTTGACTTAACAAGGTTGACTTAAGTCGACTCAAAGTGTAGCCACACTGCTAAGTCGACTTAACAGAGTCGACTTAACTTTACAAGTGTAGACATAGCCATAGACTCTAAGGTCAGAAGGGACCAATATGATCATCTAATCGGATCTCCTTTACCATGCAAGCCACAAAACCTCACCCACCCACACCTGTAATAAACCTCTAACCTATGACTGAGTTATTAAAGTCCTCAAATCATGATTTAAAGACTCAAATGCCACTTAAACTTGGTAGTGGGTTTTAGCTCAACCAAAAGTTCAGGCTTGATACAGGAATCCCTGAGGTTATCTAGCTTGTGCTATGCTTCCTTCTGAGGAACTTTCCCTGAGGTTCATTAGTTTGTGCTAATGGTTCCTTCTGACATTAAACTCCGTGGCTCTGTGAACAGGCCTTCAGCTGGTCCCTGGCAGAGAGGGGCATCTATGTCTCCCCTGTGAAGAACTAACCTCCAGTACTCAGTTTGCCCTACTCATGGAAGCAGCTGTTCTGGCTTGGGACATCCAGGCTGGTGTTTAAAAGCTAGTCCTCCGTCGCCATTTCCTGAATTGTTTGCCGCATTGGCAGACAACTAAAACTGATTTCATTAAACTGGTGCTATTGTCTACAGAGACCAGGCCAAGGAGTAAAACCCTTCTTTAAAGCAGTCTGTTTTGTTCCATAAAGTTAATTGTTTTGTTTGACTTTGGGGTTAATTACCCAGATGCTGGCCATAAACTTCAACTGTATGGGTCCATTTTTCTGGGATTGATAACAATGCCAGCTCTTCCCACTGTATTATGAGACAGCTATACTTATTGTGCGTCTTGAAATCATGACTTAAGTGTGCCCGAAACACCTGGGAACCAGAGGGTAAATAACAAGAGATCAACATTTATTATTTTTATTTTAATAACACCTGATTTTTAAGCCAGTCTCAGTATTTTGGGGGGGCCTGACTCATGATTTTTTAATAGTAGGAGTTGGCAATGCTGGACTGACTTCTCACAATGATCATGTGCAAAAAAATCCCCATACTTTTCTGGTGCACAGAGTAGTTGTTGGATGAGATGGCTCCAGTCTTTGTTATTAACACAGCGCTTTCCAAACTAATAGACTGTAAAGATGAGATCATGTCAGAGCTGCTGGAGGTGCATTCAGCTCAGGACGAGTTTTCATGCAGGCAAAGGCGAGAACTCCTGAACTCTCACTGCACGTTACAATTGAAAAAAGCATGCAACCAAAATCTTTCTTAAGCTGGTCCGTCTATTTTATTAATTGTTTTGTTTTGTTTTTTTAAAGAAATGGCTATAGGCAGCCACTTGACTTGTAACCCAGCCAAGAATAATTTGTGGCAGGAAAATTTGAGCATTTGTAAAAATAAAATAAAATAATAAAAAAAAACCCCTAAAACACTTTAGAGTATTTTAGCATGAACCCAAACAGAGAGTCAGGTATTTAGAGGGCAGAATAACCCTTCAGTGGCGCTGGCATTTCTGACTATGTGTTGAAACAGAGATTTTTCATGTGTTTGTCTTATTAATCTCGGCAAGTTGCTTGCTGATTTCCTTGTTAACATTTCTCTGTCTCACTGCCATGCCATTCCGTCTCCCTTTGCATTCTACCCCTGCTTCCCATCCAAGAGACCATAACCCCACTTGCTGAAGAGGCAGAGAGCTCTGATACTCTGCAACTCTGTCCTTGTGTGTGTTTCTAATCTCTTGTTTCATGGTGCCTCTGACACTGTGGCCATGTGATGTGTAGGAACCATTCAGGGCTAGACTGTGCAATCTTTCCTCATACTGGTGAGCACTTATTCATGCCCAGTGTTTTTTACGTGATGGTATGGAGTACCGGCACCTTTTTTGCTGGCCCCATTGCCCAGCTGGGTGGGGGAGGGGATCAGCAGGGAAAAGGAGCGTGGGATTCCTGTCCCTTGCCGGCTCCACTGCCCAACTGGGGGGTGGGATAGGAAGGGGAAAGGAGCGCGCCACAGGAAGAAGAGGAGTGACGCAGGAAGAAGAGGGGTGGGAGACGCATTTTTCAAATTTACTATCAAGATATGAGTACCGGCACCTTTTTCTTTTTTAAACAAAAAAAGTACTCTTCATGCCACTATTCTCAGGGACTTCCCTGGACTTGCTTATGTGAGTAAATGCTCACCAGCTGCCCCTAGGAAGAAATCTGTTTGTTCCCGGACATTGGGGCACAAGTTGTGTTACAAAGAAAATTATACCCCCTATTTCCCCAGTGGTAGTATTGAACAACACAGCAGGTAGGTTATGGTTTGGGCTTTTTTTCCCCATTTTCCATGTCTACCTTCTTCACCTCATTCATTCTTTTATATACTTGTATAGTAAGAGGGGATATGATAAAAGTATATAAAATAAAGACTGGGTTAGAGGAGACAGACTGGAAATTTCTATTCTTCCTGTCGAATAACACAAGAACAAGGGGCCATTTCCTTAAATTAAAAGGTGGCACATTCAAAACCGATCAAAGATCTTCTTGTACACGATGTGCAGCTAGACTTTGGAACTCCTTGCCATGGGATGTAGTGGAGGCCAAAATTTTACTAAGATCCTAAAAAAGATTTATATGACTTGCAAGAATATCCAGAGTTATAACAGTTAATGCGAACGCACATTTCAGAAGAGATATTAAACCTCTAACTCAGGGCTTAAACCAAGGATTAAAAGCAGGCCTAATGTGGGGGACAGATTAGCCATCATCTGCCTAATGCAGGTACCTGCACCTTCCTTGGAAGCAACCGGTATATTGACTACTGTCAGAGACAGGAAGCTCTGCTAGCATGGCAATTCTGATGTTCTGATCCAATATGGTGCTCTATTCTCTTTAGGTTCTTGTACTGTGCCCATCACTGTGGTATCCACACATCTTCCAGAATTACAAAAATCCCCAGTGACTGGCACCAATCCAGGGTTCCTTCCTTCCCCCAGAAGGAGATCTTGCACAGGCATTTGTTTAATGGATCATGATTGTTATTGTTTGATATGCTCTGTGTTGTTATTTGGGAAGGGACAGCACAAGGAGTCTGAGCTCTCTTAGGGTGCGTCTACACTTGTAAATTAAGTCTACTTAAGCTTGCTTAAGTGGACTTAATTTACTCTGTGTCTACACTACACTTTCCTTAAGTTGACTTAAGCAGCTGCTTAAGTCAACTTAAGGAAAAGTTAAGTCGACTTTGTTAAACCTACTTTTAAGTCGACTTTTGGCTTAAGTCGACTTTCTAAAGTCGACTTCAGCCAGTGTAGACTTGAAGTAGACTTGGAGTAGCCCTAAGTCGACTCTAAGTCGACTTAGGGCTCTCCAGGACTTCCCCACTGCCCTCCCTGCCAGGGTGGCTGGCACAGGGAGAGCCTGGCATGGCCCCCCCGCCCACCCTGCCCCTATGCCCTGCCAGGGTCCCTGTCCCCCTTTGCCCCATTGTACCCAGGTACAATGGGGCAAAGGCTGAGCCCCCTGGCACTTGGCAAGGGGTGCCCCCCCTGCCACCGTGGACCTGTCCCAGGTCCACCTAGACCCTACAAGTCTATCTAGGTGTCCAGTGTGGACGCCCTAGGTCGACTTTGTAGGGTCCCCCCTGAGTCGACTTAAAATTTAAGTGTGGACATGCTAAGTCGACTTAAAGTCAACTTTGTTGAGTCAACTTAGCTAAGTTGACCTAAATATACAAGTGTAGACATAGCCTTAGTGCACATGGGTTTTGGGGCAGGTCACCTGGATTCCTCTAGGGTGGAGAAGTTTGTGGGGTTGAGGAAGTATTTCTCTGTGGCACAGCATGTGGGTTCCTAATTCATCTCCTCATGGGTTAGGGTTAGGGTAAAGACATTATGAGTAAATCCAGAATGGATTCTATCCCTAAGGTACCTTTTCTGTCATGCAGAGTCTCTTAGCAGGACTCTGTGGGTATTGTTTCTCTATGTTTAATGTAGCTGGTTGAAATGTTAATCTGTCCATGCAGCAGCCTCCTTCCTATGAATATCTGGCTCCAATAAAATTATTCAAAGCTGAAAATTCGTTCAGTGTGCAAACAACTTTGCTCAGAAGGAATGAACCTCATGCTCCAGCCACTGAAGAAACTTGCAACATCCCAGTCAAAACTACCGATAAATGACTATAAGGCAGAACTTCTACACTGAGAGAAAACACTCAAGATATTACAGTTTTGGTCCTAGAAATAGAAGCCTTTCCAAATTGTGTGGAAATCTTTGCTTAAACATGACATTTCAATGAGAGAATGTTTTGTACACGCTGCCACCTAGCTCTGTAGGGTAGAAATGCACCAGCCTTCACAGATACCTGTTCAAAATATCATGTATTCTGACCCTGAAACCGCTTTAACTAGAGGTGTTGAGAAAAAAAGTAATCTTGCTTCCCTTTCCCCCCATCCCAGCCCTGATTAGTCCAAGATAAATGCAGTATGGATTTTAGTAGAGATCTAGATTAGGGATTTTGTGATTTATTGCAGTCAATATCACCTGGTGCAAACCTGGTGTCTCAAACAGACACCTCCACATTTTATTTGCAATAAGGTTTATGTTATCAATCAAGTCTGCCTGAAGAAGTCTCAGTGTGTTCTTAGGACCTGAAAACACTGAGGATGGAAATAGCCATGCCTAGAGCCTTTTTTCCAGGGTCTCCATTGGGATGACAGGTGCTTCTCTCTTGATTCACATTCTTTGTCACACTCTTGTCTATGGTGTGTCAAACATGTGGCCCACAGACCGAATGTGGCCTGCAAACCTCTTCCATCTGGCCAATGACTGTGCTCCACAAGACCACACTCTCTCCCTAACAGAGAGAGAGTGTGGTCTTGCATACTCAGCACTCCAGAATGCCCAACTTGAAGTACATTTAAGTCAAATCTGGCCCACCATAGCAAATGAGTTTGACACCCCTGCTATATACCTACCCTATTTCTATCTTCAACTGTAGTTTATTTAAGTGGCAGGTGGATATACTAAGAAAAGTGCATCGACTAATGCAGATACCTTTCCGGGATATCTGGAATGTCTTGAGCAGTTTGTTTTCTTTTGTTCTCAGCCTGGTAATTTCTCAGGTGTCAAACTCTGGAATTCCATTAGAATCTGGAGAAAGCCACAGGTTCTAGGATTTCACTAGCACTTAGAGATGAAGCCTGAAAGAAACTGGCTACAGTTCAGAAATCCTTCTGGGTTCGGGTCAAACTCGTTTCTGGCTCTTAATAATACCCTGGAGTCTAGAGCTCCCCTGAAACTGGGGGGGGAAATATGAGCATTCCAAAACCATAGAACGGAGAGGAAAATGTAAGAGACTCTGCAACCGGCAGATGAGATAAAACCAGCAGAGCCGAGGGAAGAGGCTGCAGCTGAATAAGGTGATAGATCTGCTGTCTTCAGACCCTCCATGTGTCCTGTCTGAGTTTAGGCTGCAGTACTGCTTGGGATACACACATCAGTCCAGCCCTTGGCCAGCACGGTGAAGTTCTCTCTAAAAGTGTCTGGTCCCCAGCTGGCAGTCACCAAACCAAGGTTTATATCAAGACCTACAACTCCATTTGAAAGCAGACAGGTAACAAGTTTTGGACTTATTCTGGAACTTTAGGTCAGCCCAGAACCAAAGCGCATCGGAAAGCCGGGCAATACACTGACTATCGTGGGATGATTTTATAATGGGGAAGCAGTCTTCACAATTCATGGCCTTGGATCTGTGCCCTGAAATGAAAATCCCAAATCACTGAGCTACCGTTCAGCCTTCAAGGGTTTCTGGGGCCCAGAGAAAATCAGAATCCTAACACAGACCCAGGGTCAGTACTGCATGGAGCTGAGCACCAGCCTTGGTCCAGTACCTATGCACATTTCACTTGCAGAGCTTCAATTGTGGGGTTTCCTGGGCAAACGTTTGAAGGTCCCAGAATTTCCCTATATAAGGAAATCTGGAGGCCTGTGGAGCTCAGTCATGGCCTCTGAAAACTGGAATTCTCTGGGAAATGTGCAGTCTCTTACCCTGAAATTCCTCAGCTGGAGTGCACAGAGTCCGACCGTGAGCACAGTGCTGAGGCCTGAATAGCTCAGGGTGCTATGGCCATGTATCCTGCCCCACCTGGGCTGAAATCCTCACTAGCCCATTACCACCTCTCATCTGGCTCCTGTAGGTCCCTTGCTGTTGCTCCACATAGACAAAGAAGTGTGACAGGCTACTCCCACCCCTCCACCCCCCGCCCCGCCCCCTTGGGCACCTCCTGGCTCCTCAGTCCTTTCAGTTGCCTGCTTCACCTGCTGAAAATGTCCCTTTGTTTGTAAAACTCTCTCTGGGGGAGCCCCTCACACAGGGCTCCCCCACACAGGGCCCCAGCATACACACAGAGCTCCCTTAGTATCTGGGGGGGGGGGGTTTCTTATTGGGCCTTGCATCCCCTCTGTCTCCTCTCTATATTCCACTCCAAGGCTTTTCCACTAGTTACCTTCCCCCCACCCTTCTTGGTGGGGGTGGGGGTGTGGGCATGAGGGGATGTACCTCACACCAGCTCTCCCATGCTGTCTAGTGGCTGCAGAAGGCTGACAGCCTGGGGGCTGGGCAGAGCAGTGATGCATGGAGTACACTGTCCTTCCCTCTGCCAAAGCACAGGCATAGCTACTGGAGCCCTGAATAATTCACCCAACCCACAGCAGGCCCCTCAGCCCCACACAAGGGGTGCGTCTACGCTGGCAACTTAGGTCGACTTAAGGGCACTTAAGTCAACCTACACAAAGCCGCGTCCACACTGGGCTTTTCTTAAGTCGACTTAAGCACTTCCTAAAGTCGACTTAATAACAGGTTAAGTCGACTTAATAACAGCACCTCTGAAGATCGACTTAAGCCTTAAATTGACTTCTTACGTTGACTAAAAGCCAATGTGGACAGGGAATAGCACTAAGTGGACCTTATTAAGTCAACTTAAAGCCAGTGTGGACGGCTATGTCTACTGTTAAGTCAACTTAACAAGGTCAGCTTAACTCGACTTAAAGTGTAGCTACTCTGTTAAGTCGACTTAACAGAGTTGACAACTTTACAAGTGTAGACATAACCAAGGAGCTTGACACTGAGAGCCCCTTTCCCAGGCCTGAAGAAGAGCTCTGTGTGGCTTGAAAGCTTGTCTCTCTGCCCATCAGAAGTTGGGCCAATAAAAGATATTGCCTCACCCAACTCGTCTCTCTGCACAGAGCGTAATGTACTGTGTTAGTCTGTGAGCACTTTTCCCATTAATACAATATACCTTAGCAAAGCCTGTGCACTTTCGGTTGCAGAAGACCCTGTATGATGATATACAGGCTCTGAGAACATATAACTAGAAATTATATAGAGATCATGGCTTACTTGCTGATTTATGGCAGCTGTGAATCTGGCTCTGTATCATTATTACACACACAAAAACTACATGCAAAGAACATATTACAGTTGCAATTTTCTCCTCATTATTCGATGTGCGGCCCCCAGACCTTATTTGCAGTGCACTGTTCAGACCCTGCTCTGAAGACAGAATTGTTAATTTTCTCATGGGATTTTCTATGGTGCTCACCGCAAAATGTCACTGTGGAGAGCATCACAGACTTTCATTTATTTATTTTCACAACACCCTGTGAGATGAGGGGCAATTATCCCAATTTCACAAATGGGAAACTGAGGCATGAAGCGATTAAGGTCAAAAGTGCCCACTATGTTTTGGATGCGCAATTTGAGACACCTAGGACCTGATTATTTCAGAGTACTTAGCATCATGTACCAATGTATATGTTCAACGCACAGCTCCCATTGACTTCAGTCATAATTGAGAGTGTTCAGACCTTCTACAAATCAGACCCCAGGGTCTGAAGTCACTCATTCAATGGCCTTAACCATGGGACCATCCTTTCTCTTCCTGCAGCCCCTGCCTCATTCACTCTCCACCTTCCCATTTCTGCAGGAGTCCTACAGACAACAGTCTTCTTTACCACACAGCCCTGATTCATTCCCAGACAAGGCCCATCCTGTGCATTGAATGAGGCAGGATCTTGTGGGAAAACAGTCTGTGATCATGTAGTTAAAGACCAAACCATAACGCATAGGCACCAGGAGACTGAATTAAGGTTCCATGGGCAATTTTTGAGCATTTAACTTTGCAGCCTTAACGTTCTTTTAATGTGTGTGCGTGCGTGCATGTGTGTGTGTGTAATTTCCTAGGATTTTAAGTTCCAGAGGGGTAGCCATGTTAGTCTGTATACAGCAAAAACCGAGAGTCCTGTGGCACCTTATAGACTAACAAATTTCTTCAGGCATAAGCTTTTGTGGGCTCCGACCCACTTCATCAGATGCCTAGTTGATACCAGCCTGCCCCCCAACTCCAAGCTTTCCTTTCCCCACCCCCAGTGCCAGTGCCAGTTTTCTCCACCACCCTTTGAGATCCTTGTCCCAATTTATTCCCTTCTACACCCATCCCCATGTACAGCTCTTTAGAATGAAGTAGCTTCCTCCTACAGACTACATGGAAGTCCTCAAGGCAAGCATGGCAAGCACCAGGAAGAGAGGCTTCCTGCCCTGACCCCAGCCCATCACACCAGAGCCCAGTGATGCAATTACAGGGAAAGACCTGCTCAGCCCCTGGCTAGAGCCTGCTTTGTGTGGAATCTTCACGGAATTTAGCTCTGAATCTCCAGCAAGTCTCTTCTGAGCATGGCATGTGTGAAGTGAAATTTTCCAAAGGTGTATAACCAAGCCAAATTTGGGCAGCTCGTCTTCTTCTGCATGTCGGTTAGAGCATGCAGTCTTTGTAAAATGGACCCCTGGGCCAAGAGATCCCACGTTCCAAAGTTAACACAATTATCTGTGTAAAACTGAGTGTTAAAGCAGATCACTCTGAATGTTTTGTAGCCACTGAAAGGTTCTTGTGCTCACTGAGGAAGTAGCCACCCTGAGGTGGTCAAATGTAACCCTCAGCCACTTTTAAGGTGTATGAACAAAAAAGGGGGTCTTAAAATTTACTGCCACTAGAGAAAAGTGGAATTTCTCACCTTTCTTTCACTCAGAACAGGCTTCACTTACTTTGCTCAAGCATTAAAAAAAAAGCACCTCTGGATTCAGACCAACATAGGAAATTTCCAGGTGAACTTTTGTGTAAGTTCTGAGAAACTGAAAACCCTGAGAATGAAACTCTTGCCTGAACCGTAAAGAACTTATCTATAGCATCTCCAGCTTGTGCAATTTCTTTGCAAATCTTTTGATAATCGGTGCTTTCTGTGAAGCCCCGGCTGCTAGAGACAAAGAAAAAAAATCCTCATCATTTTAAGACAGTCTCATGATTTCTGAGACTTGATTTTCTAAAAGGGAATTGAATTTTTAACATTTGGAGTGGGTAATTCTGTGGGAGCTGTAATAGAGTCACAATCTAAAGCAAAACTCCTGTTCTGAGCATACTTTGGTTAACAGGGTGTCATGGGATGCATATCTGTGCACCCCTAGGTTATGGTCTATGTAACTCTTCTGTTCATTTTTTCAGTGTAATTGTATGGTTTGAAGCCAATTATGCCATGTAAGATTCCCTTTTGAATGCTCTGACTTATTGTTATGGTATCCTGTTTCCTGCAGCTTCATGTATGTATACAGATGTGAAGCATGTTCCATGGCTCAGACCATCAGGGCTATCTCTCAGCATGGAGGCTGAAGAGGTACATGACAAAGACAGAGCAAATTGAGCTCCCTGACCCGGGGAGAGTGGTCATAGTGGGGTAAGTCAGGGTTCAGGAGTGGAGAACAGGGGGTCCATATTGTTCCAATTGTATCTTGTATCTCATAATTGGTTTGAATCTATACAACTGGTTTGATTTGCTGTAGTAATCTGACCTGATGCAGTGAAATGTAATCACAGGATTTACCTTCCCATTCCATACTGTAAGGTTTTTTTCAATGTAAGTTTTCTCCACTCTGACATCTGATGAAGTGGGACTTTGCCCACGAAAGCTCATGCAAAAAATAAATTTGTTAGTCTTTAAAAGTGCCCCAAGACTCCTTGGCTATGTTTACCCTAGAAAAGTTAAGTCGACTTTATTAAGTCGACTTAATAAGGTCATCTTTAAGTTGAGTTAAGTCGGCCTTATTAAATCGACTTAACAAAGGTTGACTTAACTTTTCTAGTGTAGACATAGCCCCTATTTGACCTTATTAAGTCAACTTAACACTTTAAGTAGACTTAATAAGGTCAATTTAGGCACTAATCCCCATCCACACTGGCTGAAGTCGACCTAAGCATTAAGTCAACCTAAAATGAGGTGTTATTAAGTTGACTTAACTTTTCCTTAAGTCGATTTAAGGAAACGCTTAAGTCGACTTAAGGAAAGCCCAGTGTGGACACGGAGTAGTTTAAGTTGACTTAAGCCTCCTTAAGTTGACCTAACTTGTAAGCGTAGATGCACCCCTTGTTTGTTATAACTGGTGTTTCCCTTAAAGTCCTGGGCGCAGGAGTTTGGTGAATACATGAGAATCTCAGTTTTCATTTAAAATAAAGGTCTGTTTGCAGCCTTCATAGCTGCTGAGAAAACTTGAAAACATGGCATGAATGCAACCTAACTCTCAGAAACTAGAAGGCTGGAACCATCCCTCACCCCTTCCCTCCCATTTATTATTCTCTAAAGATCTCATGTCATTACTTTTTTGAAGTTTGACTCATGAACGTTTTGGACTGGCAACACTGGCGCGAATGGCAAAGATGAGACATCTCATTCATTTTGCAGCTTGAACCCCCCTCTGAGTGCACATCCCAATCTGTTATCTCCGCTGTAAAGACATCTGTAGTGTACTGTTCCAAAAGACATTAGGGAGGAGAACGTTGATGACTATCTGTAGCTTGAGATGGACAAATGATGGAAATAATTGCTCAGTGAAGATTTAATTTGGAAAAAGTTGCGAAATGTGCAGGGCAAATGGTTTGATGGATAATGTTCAACCAGCTCTCAGTGACACCTGGGAAGGGAGTTGCTGGATAGCTTGATTTTTTATCAGCTGGGACTGAGCAGGTCAATATAGTCCGTCCCATGGCTCTGTCACCCTTCTGAGCCGCCTGCTCCGTGCACTGTGTGTACTCAACCCAATGCTGGGGGAAAGAGTCTTAACAACACACTCTAAGGCAGTCGTTTGGAAACAATTAAGAGCTTATTTAACTGGATCCCCGCAACTGCTTCTGAGAGGCCTTTGGCTCTGCAACACCCCTGGCAGCCAAGCCCACGGACGCAAGGTCAGGGGGAGGTCAAGTTAAAAATACACACACGCACGCACACACACACGTACATCACAGCCGCAGCAGACAGAGCCAGACACCCCTGGAGACATACATGCATAGGTGCACACAGACACTTGACAAGTACACAGGCCCACCCACAGTCTTTGCACACAGATATGTGAACATATAGTTTTATAATTGCAGCTCACACATTTTCCCACACAGCGATACACGGACAGGCTGGCAGAGCGGGTACATGCAGGATGTGTGTATCCATGGCACAGTTGCCATTGCAGCATCACTCCACTCAGGTCCATGAATGCTTGGGTGTGGATTCAGGCTGACATGTGGTCACAGTGTGACGCCAACACTTTGCCAGAGAACCAGGAAGTGACAGGGTCTGTGGGTATGTCTAGGCTGCAGTCACTGTCTGTGATGTTGGCAGCTCCAGCTGTGTGTTGAATTTGGTAGCTCAGGTCCCAGAGCAGCAAAGCCACCTTTGTAGCACGAGTTTCCACGCATGCCAGCTCCAGGAGGAATTGCTGCGGGTTCTAGGCAGGCTTGCGTAGCTCAGTGTGCATTGCCACAGCTTTACGGCTCTGGTTAAAGCTCGCTGGCGAAAAGCTGCAGTCACGCTGCATGTTTGCAGAACAGACACGCCCCAGGTGTGCCCAGGCTCCTGACCAGTCTCCCGATTGCATTTACTGCGCATACACCCTGGCTCTTCTCTCTCTCACAGGGGATCACTGGCACTGCAGACGCACACTCCTGGTTCAACACACACAACACATGCCTGTAAGCACATAGCGGTAATGACATCTAGCATGAATGATACTGGGCTTGAACCAGGGAGTTTGGGACTAAAAACTTGAGCCTTGGTAGTCTGAGCTGAAGCTGCGGACTCTAACGTGCTTTCTGAAAGGACATGCAACATATACAGAGGGGTTGTTACTTGTATATTTGTTCATATGGGCAGGGAGGAAGTTGGTAAATAAAATACTGCACAGATACTGCATCCTTCCCGAAATGCAATGGAAATGTGCTTCCCAACTGCCCACCAAACCACCATGGTCCTGCCAAGCAGCAGGACTTAGATGCTCATTTATTTTGTTCAGGGGTTCCTTTGGGGATTGCATTCATTTTGCCGGGAACCTGGCATTAGTGCTAAGCTGGGATCCCCCAAAGAAGGGACTGTGCTGCATGCTGTTTGCCCACCTCATTTCAGGACTGGTGCTTATGTGCAAACAAAACAAGTTGCCCAGACTCCACTCATTTCTTCTGCACTTGATAGCCTATCTGGCAAGCCTCAGGTGTCTGTTACTGCTTGACAGAGAAGTGATGCTGGCGCGGGCACAAGGCGCTGGTGCCAATGAAGGGGGCAGGGATATACTTGACAAACAACACAAGTTTTCAGTTGTATTATGTGCAGCAAATAATTTGACCAGCCAACAAATACAGGGCCAGCTCCTCTGCTGAAGTAAATTGGTGGTACTCCATTGGCAACAGAGCAGCTGTGCTCAGCATGCGGCCCAGGGTGCTTCAGATATTAGCAAAGCTTGGTTGAATTGCCACATCTGCTCCCCATTCCAAAAGGCTGAGGGAGAGCTGTATTTATTCCTCCCCTTTTACATAGCAGGACTCTTGTTCACTTAGCAGATACTGAGCATCTTTCAATTTTGCAATATTTGTAGTGGACTAAGACCCTTTTTTCTCCATCCACACTAATTCCGCTTTCTGGGAATGTTTTTGTTATTGCAACAGTTTGCTGACTAATTCACACAAACAATTCCTATGGTAGGAGGGTTTGCAAACTATTGAATTCAGCTCTTAGCTATTCATTGTTTGTGACTGGTCATCTCAGTCATATGGTATTGTTTCTGCTCCCTGACTGGATGATGGCACTTTTGAAACAGCAGAATAATAAGGAGGGAGGAAAGAAAGTGGAGCAGGAGGCCCATGGGTCTTGCGGGACTACAAAGGGTTGTAGGCAGAGGCAGCCTTAGGCTGTCTGGGTCCCTAGGCAAAGGCCCATGGTGGGGTTCCCAATAGGGCTCCCCACCAGGGGCCCTGAAACCCCCCCCCATGGCCCCAATACCCCATTGGGGGCCCAGAAACACCCCCCCCCACCAGCTTCAGCTCCACACCACGTGTCCTGCAGGGTGGGAGGCAGATGTGACTTTGGGGATAGGCAAAGGGGCCCCTTACTGCTTGGGGCCCTAGGTAGGTGCCTGCTTCACCTACCCCAAAAGCCGACTCTGGTTGTAGGAAGAGCAGCTGTTTCCCAAATTCTGCTCCAAATAAAGACTCATTCCCACGAGTGTTCACAAAGTGAATGAGGAGGTAGCAACATGGTCGAACTGAGCAACACAAATGTACTTTCACAGACATCATTTGAGCAGGTCGTCGTTGGTTTAGGCTGTGATTTGCAAAGGTGCCTAAGGGAGTAGGCGGCCAATGAATTTGGGCACCCTTGGGTTCCTATGGAAATCCCAGCCTTAGCCCATTGACTGAATCTCCCTTAGCTGCCAGGCACTTTATCAAACAGAGTCTGACGGAGTGTGCTCAAGAGGGTGCCTGATGACCATCTGCTCTGCTGTGAATGCAATAAAAAACCAAAAGCTGTTCATTACCTGGGCTATTTCTGAGATCTCATTAATGTTAGTTCCTCTCTCAGGTATTAATGGACTGACTTTTTCCTCTGCTTTCTATGGTAGAATTCCTTCTTATTCCCACTAGCACCTTTGTCAGCATTAATTCATTCTGCTTTTCTCCAGTCCTTAGCATTTCCATGCAAGCCTCAGCTGATTCAGTCTCTTCTTGTTTGGTTCCCTCGACTTTTCCATTTCCAGTCTAGGTATTTTTCAGCTTCAGACCTTCAAGTCACCCCTTCCCCCTCCCCGCAAAGCCTCATTTGTCTTGTGCCCAATTTTCCGAGGACCCCTAGAGTGTCGTGCCTGTAAGGCTCACCAGCCTTTGTCCACTGTGGTGGGCTTTAAGACTTGCCAATGCACAGCGTGCCCTTGATTTCACTCCCCCTCCCTCAGCTTTTCTGCTGCACAGTGCAAAGGGAAGCAAGACAGCACAGCCTATCTCAATGGGGCTTTGCCCAATTCTCACTCACTCGAGAATAGGAGTGGCTTTGGCTTGTTGTCATGGAGAAGGTCAATAATGACTGAGCAAATGACGGTTCCCGGGGGCTGGGTTTGGAGTTCGTGGCCTTGATCCCAACTTGGCTTGTTCCTGGTAATTGCTGATTCTAGACACAGGGCTGGAGCAAGGCTTTGGTGGGTCCGAGGGCAATCACTTCCCCTGGGTTATAGCTGAGCCATTACCTTTTTTACTTTGCTTTGCCCATGGAGATGGATGTACCTAACTGGATTTCAGACATCTCTAAGTAAGAGCAGCCTGGGCTCCATGCCATCGATGGCCTGAGAATCTTTCCCTCTATGCTGATACAAGAGACCCTAGGCAGCCTTCTCTGTTATGGCGGATTCCAGCCTGTTTGGCCTGCACGTCAAACAACTTATTTCAAAAAGGTCAAGGGCCACAATAAGTGCTGGTGGGGCAGGGTCTCTGGACGGTTTTCTCAAGCAGTGCAAATCCTTCACCAGGGATTCCCCAGGTGTGGGAGATGGTTCAGCAGGTGCAAACTCAGCCTATTGGACCATGTGCTGCTCTCTCCACAGCTACAGGCAGAGGAGGTATGGGGATGACGAGGAGCATTGGGTGGGAGCACACAGCGCTCTAGTCCTGTCCACCTTGTTCATAGTCTTTTTGAGGCTGTTGCCAGCTTGTGCAAGTTAGAGCAGCCCCCTGGCTGATCTACCGTGGGCTGGGCAGAGAGTCAGAGGCAGTAACTGGTTGGTAATTCTCAGTTTCTCCTCCTTCTCTCCCTTCTCCTGCTTGATATCTGAGCTCACCAGGACGTGCTGTTTGGATAGATGAGCACACCAAGGGCACCAATTGATATCTTAGTATCCGAAGATACTGCTCAGTCTGAGCTCAGTGTCTGAGCTCACCAGGAGAGGCTGTTTGGTGTGGGAGCGCTCAGAGGAGTTGTTGGATGACTGAACCCGGGAGATGTGGACTGATTGATACATTCCCTTCAATCTGGGCACCACCATTTCCTTGCTTCTTTGCCCCAGCGGGATTTGGGGAGGTTCCCAGATGTCACAGGGTTCAGCATTTCAGGCATGGAATTCGCCATTAGCTGCACTGAGTTGCCTGACATTTCAGTTACAGTGTTTGCCCTTCCCCAACTTGCTGGAAGCTTTCTCATTCTCCAGCTTTCCCCACAAGGGGGAAGCATTGACCTACAGTGCCTGCTACCTGCATTGTTCCAACGGCCTTCAGCCTTGGAGCAGGGCAGGGGAGCTAGAAGTGCAGGCTGTTGAGCCCCTAGAACAGTGCAGTGAGGATCCAGGGAGATGAGCTCCTGAACTGGCTACCAGCTCCCCTTTGCCTGGCACACACCTACCTGAGGAACTGGAAGGAGGCTCTCAGCCCCCATTGCAGGAACTGAGCCTGGGGAACGGAGGAGAGAGTATGTAAAACCAATCCTAGAGGAACCGTTCATCGTTGAGTGTTTCCATTTCACTGTGTGCATCCGGATGGGGGCGGGGAAAAAAGGGGAGTTCACAGAGACACAACGCACTTGCCTTGCTACAGAGTTATGGGGCTGGTGCAGCTGAATGAGGACCCATGGTGCAGCAGGGGACAGGGGCAACACAGGTATCTCTCAGTGTGGCACTTGGGCCCAAGCATCCCTGGCAGCCCCAGAAAAGAAGGGAAACTTTTCAGAGGCAGAAAAACAACAGCCGCTCTTCCCCCACCCCGCTGCAACTTAGTGACAGGCCTGTATCCTGGCAGCTCCCCCAGCACCTTGCTGAGCCAGGACAGCTTGAGCAGGACCAGTGGCGCTGATAATCCATCATTCTTATTCTCCTGCAGTGTGGGAGACATTTGCTGGAACGACTTTCCTTCCTTCACTCTCATGTTACAGTCAAGTGTGCAGCAAATGCCCCCATGTGAGTTCAGGAGAGGGCACCAATCCCTTGGCCCCTCAAAAGCCTCCGTCAGCCTCCTACATGTGTTTGGCATGTCCCTGGCTGAGATCTACCATGTGCGGCACCTTTCCCAGGCTGGCAGCTTCCTTGCATGGAGTTGATAAGTGCGACCCCACTCGACTGACAGAATGCCCTCCCTGGGAGCAGCAGCTGAGACACAGGAAGGATGGGGCATGCAGAATCATTTTACTGGCATGGCATGCTCTCGGCTTGTGGCAAAGTTGCTATGCATGGTAGGAGACAGAGCGAGGGCATTCGTCTCTCCAGCCAGGCAAGAGGAGACAATCAGCACAGGGATGGGGCCAGAACCATTGTCTTGGATCTGGAACAGCTGGGCAAACCCATCAGTCATTCCCACTCAGTGCCCTCAGCCCCTAAATAATGCAAGAGTCAAAGGTGAGAGTGTTCCAAAGAGAACAATCCTGGTGTATTCACATCCTGAAATGGGCCCAGCTCTGCTAAGGACCTGGAGGGCTTCCCAAGCCACTGAGAGCCAAAGATGTGGAAAATATTGCAGATCTGTCAAAGACCAGTCTAGAGAGATGGACCCATGCACACACTCTAGGTATACCTCCCCCCCCTCCCCCATCTCTGCATATACACTATACAAACTCCCATGCAGAAATATGTAATGGGGGATATTATTTAGTGGATAGGAGAAATGCAGTGGACCTTATATACCTGGACTTCAGTAAGACATTTGACAGAGTCCCACATAACATTCTGACAAGCAAACTGTAGAAATGCGGGCTCAGCAGAACTACCATTAAGTGAACAGAAGAGCACAAGAATGACTATACTGGCTCAGACCAATGGTTCATCTAGCCCAGTTTTTTGTCTTCCAACACTGGCCAATGCCAGGTACTTCAGAGGGAATGAACAGAACAGGTGATCATCAATGAGCCATGCCCTGCTGTCTATTCCCAGTGTGTAGCAAACATAGGCTTGATACATTTCAGAGCATGGTTTTGCATGTGGGTACATAACTGGTTAAACAGCTACAATGGGTCATTATGAATGGAATGGATTGGAGGGAGTTCTCACGTGGGGTTCCACAGGGACCTGGTCTGAGCCTGGTGTTATTTAACATCTTCATTAATGTCCTGGAGTGATGCTATCTAGATTACGAAGGGCCATTTATAGTATTATTGATGCCAATAACACAGAATTGCAATACATATCCTATAGGTATATTATATAGGATATGCCCTGCAAGATACCAATGGAAAAGTCATGATTCTCTAAGCACGCTTTTATGTATTAGTTTTGTATGATGAGTTCTAAAGATGTTTGGCGTATTTGTATTTCAAACTTGTGCTGTTTCTCAGTGACATCTCCAGACAGGAAAGCAACAGCACTAAGCTTGCTTAATGGCCCATCAAGGGATCTCAAATGTACAGTGCATCTAGTGAAAGAACCCAGGGGCTGCACCTTATGAGTCACCAGAACATATAAGAACACACCCATGGTCAGGGGACTCTGGGGCATTCCCATCCCATGTGCAGTGTGGCTGTGTTTGGGACAAAAGAAGTACAAGTCTCATGGCAGAAAGTATAAAACGCACCATCTCCATCTTGTTTTCATTCCTGCTTCCTTCCTCTGGATCAATATTCTATATCTGAAGCTGTGAAACAAATGAGTGAGACCCATACAGGTACAAGATGTACACCAGAGGTATTGTACAAACCTGCAAACTTCAAAACTGCTGAGAATCTGATATATATGGACTTTGAAGTCGTTTGTATGTATCTGCTTGCTTGGACCATTTAACATTTATTTTATTGTTTGTTTCTTTCCTTTTATAATAAACCTTTAGTTTTTGTCACTAAAGGATTGGCTGACAGCGTGGTATTTTTGGTAAGATACAAACTTATATTGACCTGGTAATGTGGCTGACTCTTTGGGGATCAGGAGAACATTTTGGTAAAGTGAATAGAGTTTTAAATAACTTATCTCTTTATTGGACCTAACTGCTGATTGGGAGCCAGAGACTGAAATGCAATAAAGGGTGTGTGGGTGTGGGTGTGCATATTTCTTCATGTAGCTTCTTGATAACCAGTATAGAAATCAGGAACACTGTGGCTGATTGGGGAATCTAACTTCAGTGTTACCCACCAGTTCTGGGAAAATCTGCTCTCTTTTTGCAGCCTGCCCTGACCTTGGCATTTTCAGGTCGGCTATGCTAGGCATGGACAGGTCACACCTGGATGGAGGTATAGAGGACATATTGATCAAGTCGGCAGGTAAAACTAATGGGTGTTGCCAACACTGTGGAGAAGAGAGCTGAAATTCAGAGAAATCTTGATAAATTGGAGAACTGGGCTATAAGCAACAACATTAAATTCAACAAAGACAAACATAAAGTAATACACTTAGGGGAAAAAAAACAAATACAGAATGGGGGATAACTGGGTTGGCAGCAGTACTGCTGAGAAGGATTGGAGAGTTGTGGTGGATCACACCCTCAACATGAGTTAACAATGTGATGCTGTTACTAAAAAAGAAAGCAAATGAATTTTAGGTTACATTAACAGATGCACAGAATGCAAATGATAGGAGGTGATATTACTGCTCTGCTCAGTGCTGGTTAGGCCTCAACTGGAGTATTGTGCCCAATTTTGGTCACCAATGCATAGAAAGGATGTAGAGAAACTGGAAAAGATCCAGAAACAAGTGATAAAGATACTCAGAGGGATGGAATGCAAGCCATGTGAGCAAAGGCTGAAGGAACTGGGTATGTTTAGTTTGGAAAAAAGGAGATTAAGGGGGGACACGATGGCTGTCTTCAAATACTTGAAAGGCTGCCATAAAAAAGATGGAGAGAAGTTCCCTTTTGCTGCCATGGACAGGACATGAGGCAATGGATTCAAACTACCGGTACATCATAGCAGATTTAGGATTAAATCTCAGGAAAAACTTCCTAGTCATGAGAACAATAGGACAACGGAACAGACAACCTAGGAAGGTCATGGAAGCTCCTTCACTGGATGTTTTCAAGGGAGGATGGACAGCCTATCTGTCCTGCATGGTTTAGATACAACAAATCTCGCATCCTGGCAGGGAGTTAAATTAGACGACCCTTATGGTCCCTTCTATCCCTGGGGTTCTATGATTCGGGGTGTGTTCAGGATGAATGAGCTGCCATTGCTCTATGGAGAGGAGGTAGCCCTTCCACACAGAAGGAGGGGAAGTGATAGTTGGAGAAGAGGGGGACAGTGGAGGGACAGAGTGAGGCATGGGGGAGCCTGAGAGAAAGATGGAGATAAACAGAGCGTCTGTGAAAAACAGAAGAGAAATAGGGCAAGCAGAGAAGGCAGCTAGAGACTAGGACAGATGGAAACCGGGACTGAGAGAAACAGGTAAGTGGAGAGGCTGAGATTGACAGACATGCAGAAGAAGGTCCCTTTGATTTACTGCTGGCTGATGCTGCGTTCCTGACCTTCTGTTCCTATTTGTTCCTCACCATTGGTCCAATCATGTCCTGTCATTGATCCCTGTTGTCCTGGAAATCCAGACCAGGTGAATCAAAGGTCCTTCAGATCCAGGTGGTCTGGTTTTATGTGCATCCTCACGTGCCAGCCCCTCTGGAGTCAAGTCCATCTCTTCAGCAAGTATGAGAGGTGCTTAAAACTCAAAGACTGACTTGGGTGTTAGACAGCACCCAGTGAGAAATCTGGGGAAGGGGAAATTGAAATAATAAGAAGAAGAACGACTTCTAAGACAACAGCATGTGCTTAAAGAGAATATATTTTTATTGAGAGCGTTATCTTTAGTTAAGTGCACTTACTAGTAAGTTAGAGTGTGTGTGTGCATCTATTCTTATACATATTCTTCACTATTGTCTATTGGCAGAATCCTGTTCCATTTGTTCTGGTTTAAATAACATCTCTATCATATTCCAAAGGGGTAGCCGTGTTAGTCTATTGTAGAAAGACAACAGAGTCCTGTGGCACTTTTAAAGACTAACAGATTTATTTATCACATGAGCTTTCGTGGGAGAAAATCCCACTTCGTCAGACGCTTTGAAGTGCCACAGGACTCTGTTGTATCTCTATCATGTTTGTTTGTTTTTTTGTTTTGTTTTTTTGACAGTCAGTTGTAGTGTCTTGGCCACCACTAAATAACCTTTTCTCACACAATAACACCCACCCTCCTCAGCCCCCCAGCTCTCTTCTGCCAGGTAAATTATACCACCACTGTGATGGATCATGACTAAATCTGGGTTGGTGGTTTGGTATGGGGTGACCGTCGGATATATTTCAAATTACAGCACAATAATGTTTCTCTGAGAGTCTGTTTTCACATGCCAAAGGGGTAGCCGTGTTAGTCTATTGTAGAAAGACAACAGAGTCTTGTGGCACTTTTAAAGACTAACAGATTTATTAATCGCATGAGCTTTCGTGGGAGAAAATCCCACTTCGTCAGACACTTTGAAGATAGGAAAGTTACAGAGTGGGAGGAAATTAAATGCAGGGGAGTGTCTGACATAGCATCAGGTCAGGCTGTAACAGCAAATCACCATACTCAGCACATCCAGCCCTAAAGGATCCAAAATTAGGAGTCGAGCCCCAAAGATCATAAATTTGGCCCCGCAAATCATGAGATTTTTAACAAAGATTCTGTTGTGGTTTTGGTCTGTCTTGGCTTTTGAAAGGTCCTGGCCCCACGCCAACATGCGGCAATGCCACCGGTGCTGCACACTCCCCAGGGCTGTCCCTCGGGGGAAGCAAACGGGGCGATTGCCCCGGGCCCCGCGGTTACGCAGGCCCCGCGCTGTCCCACTCCCACCGGGGCAGAGTGGGGCCTGCACCACAGCCCCCCCACAACCACACTCTTCCCTGCTCCCCGCTGCCTTCGGCAGGGAGCCAAAGGCAGGAGGGCGGGCCGGGAGCACTAAGCCTGGCCTCTGGGCTAGCCCTCCCCGCCCCCGGGGCAGAGCAGGCAGGCCCAGGGGTGGGGCAGGTGGCCAGGGCCTGCCTCTGGGCCAGCCTGCCTCATGCGGCCAGGGCCATCCCTCACTGGCGGCAGCGACCTCGGGTCTCCGGCTGGGGCACCGACTGCAGCAGCCTGCGGTCCTGGCTGCGGCCGGCTCCCTCCACCAGTGGCCCATTTCCAGGGCCGGGGCCGGATCCAGCTTCCTGCTGGCGGCCTCAGCCTCCCCACCCGGGCTGGCTCCCTGGGGGGGGGTGGAGCAGCCCGCCTCCCCTCCAGCATGGGGGCGGGGCCCCACCTAGGCCAGTTGGCCTGGGGCCCCGTCCCCCCATGGGACAGCGCTGCCACTCTCCCACATTGGATGAGGTGATTTGGCTCCTGTTGCAGGAGCGCTCACCCCCATGCCTACTCAGCAATTAATTCTGCCAGCACTGTACCGTGGGGGCAATGGGGCCCGGGGCCAAGTGGCGAAAGTGGGGCCCCGCCTGCGGGGGGGGGGGAGGAAATCAGAGTCTGCCCTGCCGCCTGTGTGTGGGGGGGTGGAGCCAGAGCCGGCTGCAGGGGAGGGAGGCGGCCGTGTGGGGCAGGCCAGCCCAGAGGCTGGGCCCCACGTGCTCTGCCCTTGGGCCTGCCTGCTCCGCCCTGGGGTGGGGAGGACCAGCCCAGGGGCCGGGCATAGCCCTCCCGCCCCGCCCCGCTGCCTTCGGCTGGGTGCCAAAGGCAGCAGGGCGACCCTGGGAGGAGGGGCTGCAGCGCGCGCAGGCCCCGCACTGCCCCTCTGGGAGTGGGACAGCGTGGGGCCCACGCACCTGCGGGGCCCGGGGTAATCGCCCCATTCACCTCCTCCCTCCCCCCCCCAGGGACGGCCCTGAATTCTGCCCCCAACCCTCAAGTCAATCCTGAATCCATCTGCCCCCAGATTCCACCCAGCCCTTATGTCAGTTCTGGCCCCAGCCATGTGACTTTCTGCTCCATTTTCCTCCTGCCCATATGGAAACAATGTGATCTTTCAGAGGGATGGAGAGCACTGCCTGTCTTTGCATAGCTCTGATGGTTGCTCTTCCCCAAGAACTGGGCAGTGGGTCAGGCAGCCCATGAGAGGGAGGTTCTCCCCCAGGCCGGGCTAAAAGTCACCAGGGCTGGAGCTTCTGCCTTCACTGCCGCATGAATGCAGCCTTGGCTGAAATCCTGCTACCACCGAGAACCGGAACCGGCAACGCTGCATAACTATCACACAGACAACAGTGCCTCAGGCCAGGGTGGCAATCCTGATCTCTCAATCTAGAAGCATGAGTTTCTGAGGCTTGAGTTAAAGAATCAGCTCTGTCTAGCCATGGGGAGCGGCAGAGGTTAGGACACAATGCTGCCTTGGCCAGTGGACTTTTCAAAACCACCACCGCACCAGCAGGCATCACTGAGGATCTAAAAAACAGGCTTTTAGCGCTTGATTTTCAGAAAGTCAGCAGTGCCAACTGTTCGTGCATAAACAAACCCATGAGCCTCTGCGCGCCTCCTTTGTATGTGCCGCTAACACGGTGCTTGCGCAATTGTGTATCGGCACACGCAAACCAACGCCGGCCAAGAACTGGCCATTTGCACATCCAAATGCACAATGCAGAGAGTAACTGCATGCCCAAAACAAGCGCGTGCAGTATTAAAAAACAGGCCCTTTGTACAAAATAAGCTACAACGGAGAAAACCCACAGAAAGGGAAAGATATTGGACAGCGGCTTCCTTACACTCAGCCTCAGACAGGCCTGTCACGCTGCTGACAAAAATGCAATTACCAAACACAGTTTAATGTATTCTAAGGCCACAGGAGATCACTGTAATCATCTAGCCTGACCCACTGCATGACACAGGACTTACCCAAAATAGTTCTTAGTTGAACTGGATCATATATTTAGAAAAACATCTGTTATCTAGGCTTAGCTGCCTCTTTCTGACCTCCTAAGCTGCAGTACCTAGAGGCCTGGTCACATCCCTTAGTCTCAGCTGACAGAGGAGCTAACCATTTAGGTCTTCTAGATGAAAAAAAAAATCTTTAAAATCTATGTGGATGCTCCATTTAGATTGGAGATGGATGCACTCCTTTGGCTTAATTTGAAACCTATGGGACTGCTGTGGATTGGAATGTTCATCTCAGATGCCTGCATAGCTAAATTGAGTTTCTGCTCAGCAGATACAATGAGGAAAGGGGTCAAGGAGAAATGACTGCACCGAAAATAGCAAGGTGGACATGGGCTAGCAGCCAGGCAAAGAGGAGGGGTAGTTTTGTAGTTGAAGCAGTGGACCGAGACTCAGAGAGGGGGATCTGGTTTCAATCCTACTTCTGGTCAAATGACTTGTTCTTTCAGAGCCTTAGTGCCACATCTGCAGAAAGGGGACAACACCGGTTCCTTGGCCTTGTGTAGGTGGCTGTCTCTGCTCTGTGCAGGGTTCTGAGCCGGAGAGGGCCTTATGTGCTACTGCAATACCAACCCTCTGAGTAAAAGACAGAGCAGAGTGAAATAAGGGGAGATCAAAGAGGGACTGTGTCCCGGTTCCCACTGTAGTTATTTAAAGTTATCTCCAGGCAGCTGGTAAGCAGGGTCTCTCCTGGTGTAGGGAGTCCTGGGTAGGTCGCAGCCACATAGCTCAGACAGTAGGACTGCAGCATGATGAAAATCTGGTGGATGGAACTGCTCCTTGGGAACCAGTGCAAGTTAGAGTGCCTCTGAGGTCACTTACAGCTTCTTCTCAATCACACCTGGGACCTGGCCCTGTGGGTCACATCCAGACCCTTCCTGGTGCTAGCCAAGCTTTGAGGGGGTTCTATCCCCTAAGGCATAGACTGCCCTTTGGTGAGGAGAACAAGATGGTTTATGATTGAATCTAGCTTGTGGAGGGTGTGCGGAGGAGTCTGAATGGCAGGGACTGGAATTCTTTGGGAACTCACACTTCTTCCCAAACAGCATGTGAGGCTCAGGGCCGAAGAACACCGTGCTTCGAACATGTGCTTCCTGATCCATAAAGTGCCTTGAAATATTCCCAGGCCCCCAAATCCTGATATTCCTGCTCAGGAAAAATCTTTGATCATGATTTTGTCTGAGTAAAGTCTGCCCTGTGTTGGGAGATGCTCATTAATCCAGGAATCCTGGAGACTGGGTCTTTGATCTGGCATCATGGTAACTGATTCATCAGTCAGGGCTGTATTTACCTAAACACTGTCCTGGCTCCTCCAGTCTTACAGTGAGTCCCTTTGAACTTCCGCCATTTCAACAGTCAGTTTCATCCGCAATCCTCTCTGCCCCTCTTTAGTCAACTAGATAAAGAAACAGAGGCCTTGGTACCTCTTTCAATTATCTTCCCTTGCTATTGCTAAGGAGTCCGTGTAATATGTGCACAGTGTTCCATGAATGTCCAGGGGGCAGTGCACCTTGCTGTCACCCAGACAGTCTGGGCGGTGGGCTATGCTCTTGTTTTGCGCACTGCCAGTTGAAACTGACCCGCTCTTATCAAAGCAGAGCTCTTGTAAGCCCCATCGGCGCTGAGGGCAGCACATGGTGGATGGGATTCTTATGTGCAGAGTGGGGCAAAGGATTGTTAGCATGTGGCCTAATATGGCCCGAGGCTAATATTACAGCCCATGTTAGTCTGGGTGTCATAGCGGGTCACAGAAATTGGGGCTTTGAATCACATGTGAAATGTAAAACCAAGTTGGATTCAGTCCCCAGAGGGAGCATCATGGCAACCTGACACCCAGGGGCGCAGCACCACTCAGATTTTGGTCGTGGGATAGAGGGGGCAGGCCAACCCCGGGTGGCACCATGACCCCCAGGGGCTAGGCCACAACATCTGGACTGGGGAGCCATGGGACAGAACTCGCCACTGTGGGGTGAGTGTGGGCTGGGTTTGCTTTCCAACATCGCCACCCCTCACCCAGGGCATCACTCTTGTGTATGTCAATGTAGCAACACTTCAGTATTCAGTGCCCTCTCCATGACCTGTCATTTTTTCCCTGTACCTCTGCTATGAAATTTGCTAAATATTTCTGTGCCCAAATTGTAGCTTTTTAGCAAGGAGTATTGATACCCTGTTAGGGCCCCTCAACCTGGGGAATGAGTGCCTAGCAGTGAGCCAGGCTGCCCTGGACAGGAAGGAGGCACTGGGAATGCCCCTGCTCTCAGAGAGTGACCAAACATTAGCAGGATTTCCCCAGGGATCTTGACCCTCAGTGCATCTCTGCTGATCCATTGTGGGTCACCGCCCCCCCAGGCTGACCCGTAGGTCTGCTGTCAGCTTTTCCATTTGGCCTCGGATGTCTGACAGCTTCTAGGATAACAGCTCTGGAGCGCAAAGAGAACGGCCTTCCCAGCTGCTCCTGCCCCACACAGTGAGATAAGGCACAGGGAAATCACTTCCCACCTGCAGGTGCTGCGCAAACCCTCCCCTGGACGGCATGGCCCTAAATGCACCAGGGACAGAATAGCATGTTCCATGGCCTTCTCGCTCGGTGTCACAGGTTGGCACCAAAGGGAGTGAGTGTGATACAGGGTGCAGGAGAAAGACCTGCTTCCTCTTGCTCCTGGAGCCGGGATGATTACAATCGGAACATGGAGCTTGAGAGGCCAGCTCCAGGGGGGGAAGAACACGGATTGCCAAGCAACTTCTGCATTAAATTGAGAGCATGGTCAGGGTCCCTGACTCCTGCCTGCTCCTCTACCCACAGCTTTGGCTATCCCTATTGTAGAGATTCCCCTGGCTGGAGACTGCACACCTTGCCCCTCCAGACTCCAAGGCAACTCAAGGGGTGCTGCTCTGAGGGTTTCTGATACCCTTCCCACCTGTGTTTTGATCTTCCCCTCAGAGTAAAGCACTGTCTGATGGGAAACCAAGAGCTGTTCTCTCTCAAAGCCATCAAAGTAACAGCCAGCAGGGGCAGATTCAGGGAGAGTGGCTGTTCCATAGAACGAAGTGTTTACCCAGTCACTGAAAAATCACTTTATTTATGGTTCCAAATGCAATCATTTATGGTGTCTAGAAATTTTATCTCTGCATCAATACGGGGAGAGTTAAAATCCTCCATTATTGTGGTTTTTCTGGTTTTGTAGCCTCTGTAAACACCCTGAACATTTCACAATCACCGTTACCATCCTGGCAGGCAGTGTATTCCTATTGCTGTACTCATCTTATAGAAGCATGGAATTTCTATCCAGAGACATTCGATGGTGCAGTTTGCTTCAGTTAAGATTTTTATTACATTTAATCTGGGCTTTCTTTCCCATACTGTGCCACTTCCCCACAATCGCAGCCAGCTCTGTCACTCCCATGGACTGGGATGTTTTGATTCATAGTCACAGACTGGGGCATCCTGGTCCCAAAAGGCTGCTGCTCTCCTCACCAACAGAGCCCCCCCTGTTTTTCAGGAGAGTCCTGAGCCTCAGCTGCAGCACAGGTGGTTGCTGACACAGGACAATGTTCCATGTAGTTGGCACAGACCATCTGTTCCACTCAGGACACGTTTGGTCTCCTGACTAGTCAAAACATGTTCTGGTGCCATCTGCAGCCCCCGCAATGCCTGGGAAACTTCTGAAAATGAGCTCGTGTTCTCACTGCCAAAGAAACCCTGGCCAGGCTCTGTTGCTGCAGGCGGATGGACGCACAGGAGTATGCAGCCCTGGCAGGGAGGAGAGACAGCCGTGCACAGCAGAGCTGCACTTGCATTTTGAAACTCAGTAGAAGCCCCACTGATGCTGTGCAAGGCCTGCTCCTCTGGTCAGCGTGTATCAGAGTCAGGCCATGGTTCTCCTCATTCCTTCCCTTTCCCTGCATTGGGGTCTTGCCGGCACAACAGCACAGCCAGCCCGGCACTCCTGTGCCCCTCTACAATCCTGGAGGATGCTCACCTAGGGGCTTGAGTTAGAAGAAATGCACTCCTTCCTGGTCAATATGTTCAGGGCCAGTCCCAGCCTGGAAAAAGCTGATCAGTGTGAAATGTTCCCCGCCAGGCACTAGGGCTATGTCTACACTTGCACTTAAGGAAGCTTAATTCGAACTAACTTAAGCCTTGGGCACGCTAGGCTTTTATTAGTTCGAATTAAGGGCTTCCTTAATTTGAACTAATAAATTCAATTGCTTAGTTTGAACAAACCCTTAATTCGAAATAGTTAGTTCAAATTAAGTCAATGTGGCCATATTAATTTGAACTAACTGCTTAGTTCGAACTAATTGGCAGATTGACCTTCTTGCAACCGACTAATTCGAACTAAGCAAGTGCCCTGCATGGCCATGGCTAGTTCGAACTAGCATTCTAGTGGGGCCATGCTAGTTTGAATTAAGTTAATTTGAACTAACTAAAATTAGTTCGAATTAGTTAATTCAAATTAACTAATTCGAACTAGCTTTTGTAAGTGTAGACATTATGACAGGACTTGGGCACAGAGCTTGATTGGCCTCTCTGGTGCAGACTTCAGTTTTAGTTCTTCTCAGTCTTAGCTGGAAATGGGTGCCTCCGGCAGTAACCATGGCAGTCTCTTGGCTCTCCTCAGAGACGCCGTAGACCAGTGGTTGTATTCCCAAGTCAGTGAGATCGAAACCTGCCACACTTACACGTTAGCCCATCAGCTGTAATGGGAGCTGGCATGCTGTAGCTGCTTTCCTAAAGTACCAGCATAGGGAAAGAAATCCTCTGTGGCAGGAGAAAATAAAGGAGGAGGAAAATACTGAAGGATGAGGTGGGATGTTTACAGGTAGGGTCTTCCTAGACAGCTGGAGTTGATCCAGCCAGCCAGAACATATGGCTTCTCGCATGGCGCCCTGAGTGTGCATCCCAGCATGGTGCCCATGGAGCTGTGAGTTATAATGCAGTGACTACAGCTTGACAAGGCCACTAGATCCCGGTGACAGCTGAGTTGTGAGGGGGAACGGTTCCAGGTGGCAGAAGCGTGGCTTTTGTGAAAGGGCACAACAGTGTGAATGGGATCTTTGTAACCGAAGCGATACCCTGCAAACGGATCCATGGAATGGGGCCCCCAAGGCCATACCTTATATCAATATGGTGCTAGATTGAAAAGGGTGTCAGGTGGGGAAACTAGAGTTGGGGGGCCTAGGCAAGAGGGTGCCTGGGTGAAGGAACGAATGGAATGAGAAGGGAGGGGAGGGGCTGTGGAGGAGGAATCTGTATGACAGAGAAGCATTGCCAGCAGATTGAGGGATGTGATTATTCCCCTCTATTCGGCACTGGTGAGGCCACATTTGGAGTATTGTGTCCAGTTTGGGGCCCCTCACTACAAGAAGGTTGTGGACTAATTGTAGAAAGTCCAAACAAAAATGATTAGGGGACTGGAGCACATGACTTATGAGGAGAGGCTGAGGAAACTAGGCTTGTTTAGTCTGCAGAAGAGAAGATTGAGGGGGGATTTGATAGCAGCCTTTAACTATCTGAAAGGGCGTTCTAAGGAGGATGGAGCTAGGAAGTTCTCAATGGTAATAGGTGACAGAACTAGAAGCAATAGTCTCAAGGTGCAGTGGAGGCAGTCGAGGTTGGCTATTAGGAAAACCTTTTTCATGAGAAGGGCGGTGAAGCACTGGAATGGGCTACCTAGGGAGATGGTGGAATTGCCATCCTTAGTGATTTTTCAGGTGCAGCTGAACAAAGCACTGGCTGGGGTGATTTAGTTGTGGTTGGTCCTGCTTTGAGCAGGGTGTTGGACCAGGTGACCTCTTGGGGTTCCTTCCAATCCTCATCTTATGTAATTCTATAATGGGCACAGATGCATGAAGGTCTGGGAGGCAGGGTTGGAGCAGGCTGGCCCTTGTGAGGGTGAGGTGCACATAATGGAACTGGGAGAAGTGTTCAGTGCAGAGTGATCACTCAGCCTGGATGACAGAATGGCAGAGTGACAAGCTGGGATTAAGTTCCAAAGGGGTAGTCATGTCAGTCTAGTTCAGCAAAACAAACAAGGAGTCTTGTGACACTTTTAAAGACCAACACATTTATTTATCGCATGAGCTTTCATGGGAGAAAATCCCACTTTGTCAGATGCTTGAAGATGGAAAACTTAAGCTCATGCAATAAATAAATGTGTTAGTCTTTAGAAGTGCCAGACGACTCCTTGCTTGTTAAGATGGGCTTAGAGCACTAGACTTTGCTCCAGTCACTGGCACATGGAAGAAGCCCAAATACTTGATATAGTGAGGGCTTTATTTCCAGACAGGCCTGAGTGAGCAAATGTCCCAGCCTTCCAGTGGCAGGGTCCTAAGCACAGTTATCAACACCAACATGCAAACAATATGTTCACAGAACTTGTTCTTAGTTCAGGGTCCTCTCTCCTGCCACAGACTGGGCTTCAAAATTCAGAGCCAGACCCAGAGCTGGCGCTACTGGGTATCACTCCACTCGACTGAGCAGATCTATGTTCCAGCCAGGCTCTGGTCCGTGATGCTGACGGCACTGGGGCAGGGTGTCAGACTGTCGCTACAAGAGCCCACAAGGACAGTCAGCAACTCTGTTTTGTGGCAGCTTTCGAGGGTCCACAATGTGGTTTATTCAACACTGGGTGGGGAGCCAAAACCTTCTGACTGGTGTCATGGAAACAGAATTGTGTCAAAATGTCCGTGTTTACGCCAAAGCCTGAGCCTTTCGATTTGGGAGGGGGCTGTGCTCAGGGTCTTGCCCCTGGCTTGGGAGACAACACTTCCAGTCCCTGTCTGCCATACAGAGCAGAGTTTTTCCTCCCAGATCACTCACAGACAGACGAAGGAGGGATGTACCTCGTTGCTCCTCATCCCCACCCAGGGCCCTGATCAACCAGCAATAGTCACAGTCTTAGACACAGTCTTTCCCACAAACTTCATCAAAACATCTTCATGAAATAGTTGGGCTCTGCTGAACCTTCTCTGACTTTCTCACTTCCTGTCTTACCTCCAGGAGCCCATTTTGAATGTAACAGATTAAAAATGAACTTGAGACACAGTGACCCCTCACAAGTGACAGCCAGGCACGTTTCCACAAAGGGGGAGATTTTGAAAAGGTCCAGTGTTAGCGTTACTTTGCTCACCTGGCTGCCAGGGCGGATTTTTACCACTGGCATCATGGGGAGCAGAGTTAGGCCAGGGCTGCACACTTTTGAAAATCCCACCTATGTTACATTGGAGGTGAATCTGGGACGCACAGGCTTGATCTTTGTGTGCATAATGCACAATATATGGCTAGGAAGTTTGTGCATATGTATGTAGGGATCCCTGGCAGTGTGGTTTATTTATTTACAGTGCTTTTACGCATCCATCCCCCTCATACAAGGCCCAGCTAGCGCTAACACCCTCTGGGACTCTTCACTGCCCTGGATCCCTTGTTTTCCTTTCTCTGGCCTGCATAAAAGCCCTGCTAAGTCAGCCTGGCAGCTGCCTCCTATCTGCTAATCAGGTAAAGCTACTTCTCAGCCCAGCTATGTAAACAGCTGCCTCCCATTCCCTAATCAGGTACAGTTCCCCCTAATTAGCTCTACTGCACCTTTGTTAGCTAGGGCTGGCATGACAGAGGGCTGGGGTGGTTACCACTAAGCATTCTGTCACAATCCGTGTGCATATTGCATGCTCTAATTAAGAAGTTCAGTTTCTGCAGAGTAAGTGTCAACTCACCCCTCTCCCAGCCTGGCATAGTCCAGACTCTTCCCTCCATTCAGAAATTGGAACCCTAAGCCTGGTTCTAAATTACTTTCATTCTCACTCCAATATTTTGTAACCCCATACCTAACCTATACATGCATACATCTATCTATCTATCTATCTATCTATCTATCTATCTATCTATCTATC
>ML685803.1:8723155-8851934 GCA_007922175.1 Pelusios castaneus
ATCTATCTATCTATCTATCTATCTATCTATCTATCTATCTATCTATCTTTTTGTTATAGGTTTAAGGAATCCTGTTATTATAGATTTTAGACTTACAGACTTATCATAGGTTTATAAGGGTGCATCTACACTTGTAAATTAAGTCGACTTAAGCTTGCTTAAGTCGACTTAATTTCTTCTGCGTCTACACTACACTTTCCTTAAGTTGACTTAAGCAACTTGCTTAAGCCGACTTAAAGAAAATAAAGTCAACTTAATGAAAATTTTAGGTCGACTTTAGGTTTAAGTCCACTTTCTAAAGTCGACTTAAGCCACTGTAGATGCAGAGTAGCCCTAAGTCGACTTAGGGCTCTCCAGGACTCCCCCACTGTCCTCTCTGCCAGGGGGTGGCACAGGGAGAGCCTGGCATGCCCCCCCAAAGGGCAGGGCAGAGCCTTGCCCACCCTGCCCCTATGCCCTGCCAGGGTCCCTGTCCCCCTTTGCCCCATTGTACCCAGGTACAATGGGACAAAGGCTGAGCCCCCTGGACCTGCCCCAGGTCCACCTAGCCCCTAGAAGTCAACCTAGGCATCCAGTATGGACACTCTAGGTCAACTTTGTAAGGTCCTCCCTAAGTAGACTTAAAATTTAGGTGTAGACATGCTAAGTCGACCTAAATTTACAAGTGTAGACATAGCCTAAGTTAGCACATACATTTTATATTAAAAGCTGTAACACAAAGTACCTTGCGGGCTTGTGTAGAGATCATCCTAGGCCTACATGAGACAGCTAAAGGCATAGGAGTTTATAAGTTAATATAAGATAAGTTGGCACAAGACAGACTTGTTTGTGCATTGGGCAGTGATGTGGAAATCCAGGGACTATATTTTGATTATGAACTCTGTCTGAGGTGGGTCAACAGACATCAAAACAAGAAGGGAGTTACCCAGTCTAAACCCTAAAATATCTGTAAAAGTACACTGCAAAACCCACAGAGGTACCTAGAATTAATAAAGGTGATGATAGAAGACATTCTGGAAGGATGGTATGCGTCAATCATATGCACGGACTTGCCAACCTATAGACTAAATGTATCCCAACAATTGCGGGGGTGAAGACCCCATATTTGGGTATGGAAGGAGGACCCAAACTGGCCCATGCTATACAGGGTATAAAGGGACCAACCCTGTTGTTGAGTGAAGCCTCAGCTTTCTGGATTTTCAGCTTTTAGCTTCAGCTCAAGCTTCATCTTAGCTCAGCAGCAGTGCCAGCCCAGTCTCTTCTACTTGCTATTGAGTTATGTTAACTGTTTAAGTATACCCTAACTAGAGCCGTTTAATATTGTCAAGCTTTCTACTGCTCATCTAAGTTGAGGAATTGGACACTTCTCTCAATGAAGCCATTGGAAATGGGTATGAGTATATAACCAGGTATTTAACATAAATCTTAGTATAGTTTATATCATACCACACAATATTTCCTGTGTGTATTAGAGTAGAATTTGACTATGATTTGGTTATTACTCATTTGTTCATTTAATTCTCTTCCAATTTTCATTCTCTTTATCATTTATGCTCATTGCAATAAAAGGTTTTCATAAATAAATACATTTGAGTATCCATGTAACAATTCCTGTTTGGCATTCCAGGGATCCCTGTTCAAATTTTTCTGCAGTCAGATTCGGGCAAGAACCCCAGTCTTTTACTAAAGCCATTGGTAACTATAACCAAATTTGAAATAATAAAGAATCGGGTTACACTTTCTACTGACCAGTAACACGCTCCACACTTTGGGTGCAACTAGGAACTATCCTAGTGCATTCCCAACCAATTCTGTGTCCCACAGTTCTTAGTGCCTTGTCACATCCCCTTCTCTAGCCAGCTATAAAAGCGATCATGGCTGACACTATGTTTGGGCTGAGAATGGACTCCTCTGGGACACCTCCTCCTGACACACCAATAAACCATGCCATGCTGCTTTCTAAGTCCAGCTCCATTTTTTATTCCGTCGACCCTCGCTGCTACAATCTCCCTTGTTGGAATGACACATGGGAGCATCTCTTGGACCTTGCTGATGTCAAATTACACTAACTGGATGATGATCCTTTCAGTCGGTAAGATCGTGGCTGACACAGACTCATAGGATCAGCGCTATGTCCCAGCTTTAAACAGTCCCTTAGAGAAATCTCTTCTGTGTGAAAGACCACCAAGAGGTCCCACTCTTCCTTAAGGGTAGGTCACATGCCTTCAGTGCCTCTGACACCAACCCTGGGGGCTCCAGAATTCCTGTTTCACACTGTGAGCTCTGCCCGGTGAGTCCAACTGAGACAGACGCCTGGTCCGAGACTTTTACATTCTTCAGGGACCAGTGCATCTGAGCAAGGATTTATAGAGACAGTGGACAGTCACTGGAACACAGCATTGGCAAGTCCTTGAATTAGCACAGAGAAGCAAAGGTTAAAACACAGTCCACCTTGGCCAAGCCAATGCTCCACAGAGGCAAGCTGCTGTGGAAACCTTTTACTGGTTCTCTTATTTCTCGGTCCCAGGAGAGCTCTGCATCTCTCCAAAAAGCCAGCTCATCCCAGCTGCTTGACACCTCTCAGTCCTTTATCCTTCCTCCTGCAGATGCATGCTGAGGGTCATGCTCCACCTGGTTTCCTGTTGTTAGGTGCTATATTGCTCAATCCTTTGGGCTCCCGTTGTCTTTCCAGATCCTCCCATGGTCTGGGTTGGTTTCAGCCAGTCTTCTAACGACCCAATCCTACCACCCCTGACAGTTAGGTGACCTAGTGCCTCAATTCTCCTGCTCTGCCCCAACAGCAGATTTACCCCTCTGTGAACTCACTGGGTAGAAATCCCTAATCAAGTGCATCAGGGGGCATGCTGCAACCCCGCATCTTCCACAAACAGATGGTACTAAGGCCTTCTTGCTTATAAACACTCCGTGTGTAGTTTATGTACAGTGTTTAATCATTTGACCAATACACAGTAGTGTCGCCACACCTTTACACACTGGATCTCAGCCCTTCTCTGAAAGAAAAGGGCAGGGGTGCAAGATGTCTTTTCTCTGAATGCTCTGTGTCAGGCTCTCCTGTCCCTCTCCCTCTGTCTCTCTTTTTCTCTCCTTCTCTTCTCCCTTGAGAACTCCTTCCTGTGTCCTTTTATACAACTTCTCTGGTAATAGGCTCAGTCTGGCCTGGTAACAAGGTGTCTGGCTGGTGGGTTTTACTGAAAAGCTCATGGTCCAATTGATTGCCATATTTAGGATCAGGAAGGAATTTCCCCCTGGGTTAGATTGGCAGAGACCTGTGGGGCGGGCAGGGGTGAAAGTTACCTTTCTCTACAGCATGGGGCACGTGTCACTTGCAGGTTTCAACTAGTGTAAAGGATGGATTTTCTGTTACTTGAAGTTTTTAAATCATGATTTGAGGACTTCTGTATAAAAGCCAAAGCACAGGGGACTATTACAGGAAGGGGTGGGTGAGGTTCTGTGGCCTGCAATGTGCAGGAGGTCAGACTAAAATGATCATGAGTCTTCTGAGTCTATTCGGTATGGGTCCCAATCTGTGCCCAGCACAAAGGGTGTGGCAACTGCACCATTTCCCCTTTCCATTTCCATCTGAACTTCTTGACTTCCAGGGGCATCTTTACCATGGGGCAGAATTTCTTGTCCCCATGTACACATTCTATGTCGACCTTTGCTCCAGGAAATATGCAGTAGGATTTCACTAAATCCTGCCTGATTAGTACACATGATGAAGCTATGTCAACTAGTTGCCTTTGTGCCTCCTCTCTGCCATTACCAAGATGATAGGGACTTTCTTTTTTCTCCCCTGCTTGGGGATGTTGGCCCAATCACAAAACTGTGCAACCCACCGTCTCTTTTTACATGTCACCCTGTGGCCTGATCTCTTGAAGGACATGTAAAAAGCTCCTCAGGGCTCCTCCCTGTTCTTCTCAGTGCCCTTTCCAGTCATAGGCTGGTTGTCTGTCTCCCCAGATCTAGTCCCTTACCCTGTTGACTCACTCTGGGAATCTCAGCCTCTGCAAACTCTTCTGTGAATTTAACTGTGGCAGCTAGATAGAGGCTGATGCCATCTAACCTGTAATGAGATATTGTCAGGCAGACTCTCTGAAGAAATTGTTCCAGAATCAGAGTCCATTACCTCCTCCCCAGTTTGGGTATGTGGCCTTAAGGAAACAATGGCCATTCTGCTAATTTCAGCACAAATGTCAAATTTGTGCACCATTATCCCTCCATCTATCTTCTGCTCCAAGTCCCTGGCCATGGTTTACCATGGACAAGCCTGCCTGGTCCAGGATGGCTGCCTTAACCACATCCTAGTCTCTCTCCTGCTTATCACTGAGAGCAATATATGCTTCCTGCACTTCCCTGGTTAACAATGGTGCTTGCTGAAGGGCCCACATTGTTCTGTCCCAGCCAGCTCCCACCTCCACTCTTGAAGTAATCAAAATCTCAGCAGGAATGTCTGCCAGTCTCATCTTACAGAGTCCTATCCCCTGTGCCTGGTGTCCTTTGTCCTGGGGAGGGAAGAGTAGAAGTGAGCGGTTCCAGAGCTGTGGAGCCAGTGAAGGAAAGGTGCAGTGGCACTTTGGGAGGGGAGATCCCCAAGCCAATGTGCAGCAGGGAAACAGGATGGGATTCAGGACAGTCCTGAATACAGCCAGGACAAAACTCCTGTATAGCACAAGGCCATGCACTTGCCATGATTCAGTTTGGAGGAGCTGTACTGCATGGAGCAGAGATACCGGGCTTTGTCTTCGTAAGTCACCTCCTTCCCTAATTTCTCTTTGCCAGGTTTCTCCCTGTTACCTCATTCAAGGGCCTGAGTACCAGCAGTAGGAGCTGAGCACCTGTGAAACTCAGCCTCTTACTGATTTATCTCTTCCATGGATGCTGGCATGTCTTCCCCAATGCCCGCTATAATGAATGCTGTCACTTCATCTGCTCTGTGGCCAATAGCCTTGGCAAAGGTTGTAAGGAACTGGTGTGATCAAAAGAGACATCAGGTGCTTCTAATTTGTAATCATAGCACCTAGGCAAAGGAATTTACCAATTTACCAGTTGAATGAAACCAATTTCTGAAGATCGGGAGCAACTGTGTGTAGACAGAACTAAAGTCACCCCAGCGATACAAATAGCTTTAATAACACCTGTGAAATATAAATGCTGGGCTCATATAAATCAGTACATCTTTACTGACTTTGGTGAAAATATGCTGATTTACGT
Source organism: Pelusios castaneus (assembly GCA_007922175.1). Lineage (NCBI taxonomy): Eukaryota > Metazoa > Chordata > Testudines > Pelomedusidae > Pelusios > Pelusios castaneus. The sequence goes on from ML685803.1 coordinate 8,728,388, forward strand.
GAGTTAAGGGCTTGGCCGTGAACTTTGAACAAGCATCACAGCTAAAGAAGCCAGAGACAGATGCCATCTGTCCAGCTGAAGTGGAGCCTGGTTGTGCTAAACTGGCTGGGTGAGGATCCCCAAAACTTTCTAGTTAACATGAGCCCATCAGACTTGGTGATCTGTGCCTGGATCATCACTCCTCCTGCTTCACTGACTCCTCTGACACTGGGGTCCTGCACAGCTCTGCCTGGGCAGTTGGAACGGGATGGGGCTGGGCACTGGGATCCTGCCCACATGACAAGAAATCTCTTTATTATTGGAGCAGAACATGCTGGGATGAAGATTGAGATGTATATTCCAAGGCAAATCAGCCATACAATTATTTTATGTTCATTTATTCTTTATGAGTCTTAATATGAATAACTTTCTTGTGAACCAGTGACCTAAATCATTGTTCTCTAGATGTTAATAAATCACTGCTGCCGCTATACTTCCCTGCAGCATTAAACTTCTTTGTGTAGCCTAGAGCCCCCTAGAAGCCCTCCAATAACAAACCCAGGTACATGTGCACATACCCCAGGACTCTGGAACGCCTCAGTGCCAAGTCTGTGTGTGCATCCAAGTGTCCATGTGTGCATAAGTGTGTTTGTACATACAGGTATTCATGCATGTAGGTGACTTTGTGGGTGTATGTCACATGTATCCATATGTCTGTCAGTTTATCTGTGTGTCAGTGTGAATACATGTGTGTTCGTGCTGCAGGGTAAACTACTGCTGTGTCAGCCCCCCATGTGGGCATAAGTTGTGAAACTGAGCCAGGCTGGTGGCTGTGAGAGGAAGGGTCTGTGACCAGTGCAGGCAATGCAGGTAATAGTTTTACAGCAGGTTCCTCTCTGCAGTATCATGGGCTCCCTGCCTTGTCCCCTGGCAGGGATCTTTGCTCCTCAGGCTTTAGGCACTTTTCAGTGAGGTAAACTGAGAGGAAAGATGCTCCCTGATGTACCTAAGGTGGCCAAAGAATCATCATACACATCCCAGGCCACTAGCCCATCGTACATGGAAGGCTGAGGGGCAGGCTGTGGGATGGGCTGTGTGCTTGGATGCTCAGGCCACAAGAGAGGTCCCCAATGTACTACACAGTCTGGAGGCTGGGGGATCTCAATGCCACAGCTATGATCAAAATGAAGTGAATCTCCCCAGGAGAGAGGACGAGGGAACCACCATCTCCAGGGTCCAGCTCCCCACTCTCTGGGCCAGACACCCCACACATCCTCTCCGCTTTGGGATGGGTGGGGCAGCAGTTTGTGCTGCATGCTGAAGGCCAGGTAGCTAGGTGCCCACCTGCGTGCAATGAGGTAGGCCGGGAGTGCATGCCAGTATGTGTCAGACAGGTTTGTCTGACCAGCAAGTGCCCATCTCGAGGTAGGAGTGGCATATCTGGCGGGGTGGCTGGCTCAGAGGCAACGCTGTGTTTAGGGCTAATGTCTCCCAACTGCTTTACATAAATCCTGGGCTGCCTGCAAATGCCACCCTCCTTCACACTTCAGCCCCCTCTCCTGGGAAGCCCTGACACGCCATCTGTCATCCCGAAACGAGATCCGTCAGCCAAATGAGCTGGGCTCCGCACCAGGCTCATAAATCGTCTGGGAGGCAGGCCTGGGCCCAGGACTCCCTGATTTATTCACCCGGCCCTTTGTGCTGTGAGGGCTCCTCACTGCTGAGCCATGTCTCCAGACAGACTCTCAGGTTTCTATGGTGATGGGGGAGGGTATTTGCGCCTGTATCTGTTGCAGACGGGGAAGATCTGGCAGGAGGTACGAACCTCCCTCCTTCCTGCTCTGCTCTGCTCTGCTCAGACCGTCTTTTACAGCTGGAAAGCCGGAGCTTTTCAGACACATCTCCCACCAGAGAGAACAGGGAGGGCTCTTAATAGAAGCCAGCCCTAGCCTGGCTGTGCAAGAGAGCATGGAGCCCCCTGCCACTCCCCGCCCCCGCTGGGCAGGGTCAGACAACAGGACAAACGCCATCCGTTATGTGAGGCGAAGGGCTGGCACTCCCAGCCAGGGCTGCGCTTAATAAAACAAAGAGCATTGGAGGCTGCAGGGGGCCAGGGTCACTCTGGGGACGGCAGGCGGGGCTCCGGATCCTCAGCCCACAGGGCGCACGTGGGGATGATGGATGGGACAGGGCGTGCCAGGAGTGATGAGCAAGGTACAGCATCCCAGAGAGATGGTTGGGGGCAGTAGCACCCAGAACGGGCCAGGCCTTTTCCAAATGCTGAGGAGCAAGTCCTGGCTCGTCTGCAGATGGAGCCTGGTGAGGATGGACGAAAGGGCCCCAGCACACACACACAAAGAGAGTGAGCAGAAAGGCTGCATATCACTATCTAACCAGTGACAAGACTGCTTTGGTTTACAAAGTTAGACCCCCAAATCCTGCTCCTCCCAGCAATCCACCCCCATCCCCTCTGCCATCAGCTCCCAGCTCAGTTCTGGACCTCACACTCTTCCTCCAAAGAAGAGATATTTGCAGCCAAAATAATTGACCTGGGTGTTTGCAGAGTGGGAGAGTTCAAGAGGCCCTGAATCACAGCGGAATGGACAGAACATGAGAAGGAAGATGAGAGAGCCAGTCTTGGCCACGTTTAGCTTCAGTCGACGGTGCAACATCAGAGGACACAGTTCACAAGAGAAGGGGTGTTGAATCTGGTGTTCTAGTCAACTCCAAGTCAAGTCATTGCATTCTACTTCCAGGTATTGCTCTTCCATGTGCACTATCAGTTAGAGATGGATTTTTTTCTTCCCTTCCAGCCTTGTCCAGTTGTGAAGGGTGTCTACATGCTGCCCAACAAATGCCTGTTCCAATCCCTGTACTGGCTGCAGTTCTGCTGTGGTGATGTGATTGCTGTAGAGATAGCTTATAAAGTGCCCTGGGCTCAGAGGGTGCATCTACACTTGTAAATTAAGTCAACTTAAGCTTGCTTAATTTACTCTGCGACTACACTACACTTTCCTTAAGTTGACTTAAGCAGCTGTTTAAGTCGACTTAAGGAAAATTTAAGTCGACTTTGTAAAACCTCATTTTAAGTCGACTTTCTGCTTAAGTCGCCTTTGGAAAGTTGACTTAAGCCAGTGTAGACGTGGAGCAGACTTAACTCTAAGTCGACTTAGGGGCCTCCAGGGCTTCCCCACTGTCCTCCCTACCAGGGTGGCTGGCACAGCCACAGCCTGGCATGCCCCCCCACAGGGCAGGGCAGAGCCCTGCCCACCCTGCCCCTATGCCCTGCCAGGGTTCCTGTGCCCCTTTGCCCATTGTACCAAGGTACAATGGGCAAAGGCTGAGCCTCCTGGCACTTGGCAAGGGGTGCCCCCCCTGCCACCGTGGACTTCTCCCAGGTCCACCTCGCCCCTAGAAGTTGACCTAGGCATCCAGTGTGGACGCTCTAGGTCGACTTTGTAGGGTTCCCTCAAAGTTGACTTAAAATTTAAGTGTGGACATGCTAAGTCGACTTAACAAAGTTGACTTAAAGTTGACTTTGTTAAGTCGACTTAGCTAAGTCAACTTAAATTAACAAGTGTAGACATAGCCAGAGATTCCACAGAGAGGTCAGACATTGCTACTATTGATTGCTGGGGGTGCCATGTCCCCATTTGCTCACTTATGTTAATGATGCTGCCCTCACTATAATAATGATAATTAGCACTAAGGATAGCTTGGCACTGCTGCATCTCCTTCGATATGAAAAATCCCAAAGTGCCTCATAAATTCTACATGTGCAAGGATCGCTTTATCCACCCCAGCCATACTCAGGTATGAGACGGCAACCGTTCTGCGCCAGCAACCCTGCACAGCATTGCTGACTCTAGCACTCTCTGACCTGCTCTGGTGATTCCCACAGCCCCAAGGTGTGAGGGTGATTTCACTGACTCACCAGGCCTGCAGGAAGGGGCGGAGGGGCTGGCGCAGCTGCGACTTTGGCAGGGTGTAGTTTAACACCTATCACTGGGTAAGTTCTGAGAGAGGCTGAGTTTGCTGAAATGTTTGCTGAATTTTTCCCATCTGCTGGGGCCTGTAAATCTGGCTGTGCAGAGGCCATTCCTGCTTCAGTTGCTCAGTGAGCAGGGCTGCTATTTTTCTTGGCGGGCTGGACTGGTATAACCCTCCTTCCAGCACCTGTGCTGCTATAGATTCAACCACATTCCAAAGCAGCAGTAGAAAACGGGCCAGTCTCTGGGTGTTCAGGATGCTTCTCTGTAATACTGAAGACTGAGCAGCCAGCCCAGCCCATTTCAGCTCCTCTGTGACTGCCATACAGCAATGAGGCAGGGTAAGACCACGCTCTTGCCTAGTCTCCCTTCAAGACCCCATTGCTACAGAGAAAAAGACCAGGGTGAGGATGTCTTGGGGGCTGGGGTGTTGAAGTAGACTATTGTTGCAAAGCAATGTGTGCTTCCAGAGCAGCAGTTCCAAAACTGTGGGTCATGACAACTTCATCAGCTGATAGGGTCGTGGCAATCCTGCTGCATGCAGAAGGCACCATTTTACAGAATGGCCTCCTTCACACAGTGCGATCTCACATGCAATGTATGCACGAGGTCGTGTCGCATGGAGGATGCTATTTTGCTCCACAAAACAGTGCCCTCCCTGCAGCATGACCTCACACTCACTGTATGCATGTGAAGTCATGCAGTCCAGAGGATGACATTTTGTAGAGCAAAATGACATCCTCCTTGAGGCATGACCTTGCATGCACAGTGTGTATGAGGTCACACTGCAGGGAGGACACTATTTTTAAACTGCAGCTTCCAGGCAGTCTGGGGCAGTGGGAAACAACACATCTGACAATGGGGTCATGCAGAGAAAATGTCTGGAAACTGCTACTCTAGAGCCAGTGTTCCAGAAAAGCACCTGTGTCTACAGGAGAATCATTGAAGACCTCTGGATGGACAGATCCCTAGTGTGATAAGCTATCCTAGCACTGCCAAAGGGAAGAGACAGTCCGCTCAAACATCCATAGCAATCAAGTGGTTGTTTTTTATCTATTCTTCTCGTGACTCATGTATTGTTATTCTAGGCTTTGATCTAGTGTTTTCAGCACCCTCAATTTTGGGTGGGACCATTTGCTCAATTGGGCAGTTTTCCCGAGGCCAGAGAGTGCTGTTATATTGTATCGGAGTGGATTGTGTTTTTATGTGGATTTCATTTGTGACCTCTGCTGCTTTGCGGTGGCAGGGAGGTGGGGAGTGCTTGCTAGTTTCAGTGAGGTAGCACAAGAAGCAACGTGCTCTTTTTAATGCATTGTCCAGAAAGGGAAGTCAGCCATATCTGGAAGCCCATCCCTTTACTGAGGAATGGTGCAGGATTTATGATCATCTGCCTGAGATAGGCTGCCCCACGTTTGAATACTTGGATATGTTTAGGTGCTGATTCTGGGGTGGGTTCCCATGCAGTTGACCAAAGGCCAGTGAGATATGAGCAGAGGCACATCCGGCATGATTTACTTATGGCAAGGAAATGTCTACCCTTAAAGGGGCACTGCAGTAATAGCCACTGGGCATGTTTTCCCATCTACGGCTCAGTCAATGGCTACTCAGTCAATGGCTAAGAGTCCTTTCTTGCACTGGGTATTATATTACACTCCTTGTAGCTAGTCTTTAGGTTGTCTTCCAGAATGAGCAATGGTTCTAATATCTGCCAGAGCAGAGTAATGGCCATGTGAGACTGGCACAGGGAGGGAGAGAGGTTGTAAAGTCAAACCTCCCTGACCCATGGCCACCATTCATCAAAAGGAAATCATCTACCCAGAGGGAAGGGCTTTAATTCCTTTTCACTTGAGTTCATTTTCTGGAGTGAAATTCCAAATGCTCAGGCTGCCATAAAAGTACCCAAGTTAGACACAGCCAGGCACATTGCCATTTGCTGCTGGCTTTGCTGTGATCATTCCCACTAGCATCGATGAGGTCCAGCCTAGATAGGTCTCTTCAAGCAAATGTCACGCCTGTCACAGAGGTAATGAGCATTTGTGTCACGGTGCCATAGATAGAGTCGAGTTCCGAAAGCGTCTTAAAATGGGACATAAATTCCATTTTCTCTCCACATGTAGATGGCCTTTCTTTGTGCCATTTCACCCATGGCTCATTTTTACACCCCGTGTGAATTTTCTGTGTAGTTTTTGGTTGGTTTCTTCCCACGAATGTTTAAACAAGAAGTGTTTGAAATTGAGCTCTGACTGAAATTCATCAATGACAACCACTCTTCTTTGCTGACTGATTATCTTTTTAAAAACACCCTCTCTCTACAAGTAAACTGATAGAGTGGTGACTCTTAATTGGAACTGACACAACAGGAGAGTTATATAAAGAAATATTTAGGACCAAGGGTCAATTTTAGCCTTTATTCTATACTAGAATAAATTTTACCTTCAACGAAGGCTAGTGCCCCATCTTTTTCTTCAGAAAAACTCCCTAAAAACTGTTGGTTTTTTTCAAAATTGCCACTATGTTCCAGGCTGCCCTCAGTTAAAATGATTTCCATTTCCTGACAAACTGTGAAGGCAAAGTTTAGGTTGTCCTTAATAAAGAAGGCCACTGCCTTCCATTCTTCTCAATGGGAGTGAAGGCAAGCAGGACCCTAAGAAAAATGGCTACTCTATATGCTGTCATTACGCACAGAGGGGCAGTGTGAAGAGCAGGAAAGGATGCTAGGGAGGTTTGTGCAGGTCAGTTCAGGGGATGTAGGACAGAGCCTGCGGGGTAGGGATTAGGAATGGTACATTGGGAAGGCTAGGAAAATGTGAAGGCAAATATGGGGGAAAGGCACATGAAAGGCAAGATAATATGGGGGAGCACTGGGAGACAATATGAGGAGAGCGGAAGTATCAGAGGGAGACAGAAAAGTGAGGGGGAGGGGAATGGAGAGATGGGGGGCTGCTTCCCTAGCCTTGGGATTAAGAGAGGGGAGGTTGAGCCCCTCTGGAGCAGCCAGCCAGAAGGTGAGAGAAACTGCAGATCAATTCTGACCCAGATACAATCACAAACTCTGGGGGGCGACTTCCCCCAAACACTGAACCATCAGCAAGCAGATTTTAAACCAGGATCCCACAGAGTTGTGTGAATCTCATTTATTTCAAGCCAATCTCATGAGTTTTGAGTACTTCTGGTTGGCAGCAATGTTTTGTCAGGACAAAATAACCCTCCCATGCATGGTCATCTTTCGGGACTAACCCTATGACCTTTAACTGCAGAAGCACAGACCCCCTTGCACCTGAACTAAAGGCAGGGTTCTCTGAGCTATTGATAGCAGCCGGCTGATCCTCTCTATGGACCACCCACTACCACAGGGCAGAGTACACTCAGATAACAAGAGCACGTTGTTATTCCCTTCACTCAAGTATTTTCTCAGAGTTGTGACTCTGCTCATTACTAGGGCACAAAGGGAAATGCTTTAAAAATTCCTGTAAACATATTTTCATCACAAATTACTTTAAAATGTAAAAAACCTATGACATTCTTTGGTCCCTATTGTGTGATTCACAACTGCAGGAAGGTTGCAGGTCAGGATCACAGTGTATTGGTAGAGCTCAGTGTGGGGAGACCAGCATTGGACTTGTGGGGAGCTGTAGGTCAGGACTGTGGTGTGCTGGTACAGCTGTATTTCCCAGTGGCTGGCCAAATGGCTTTTTTCTGCCTCTGCTTTTAGAATTAAACCAATAACCAAATCAGCGACAATAATGAATCTGGAAGGAGAAAAAATGTGAAAAGATCAGGAGGATTTGGGGGTTTTAGCTTCCGAGAATCAGGAATTATTTGGGGGAATGGAAGAGGAGCAGGGTTGTGAAAGGCAGCAGATTGCTGTCGATTCTGAGTCCCACAGGGTTGTGTCTAAGCCCGTCTCTTGGATTTAATTGGGCAGATTCCCAGGGTACAGAGCCAGCAATCTGATTTACGTCTTCAGTTTCATATTATTAGAATGTCCTGCTGGAAAGGCACCAACAGGCAGCACAAGGAGTTTTGAAACATTATTTCCTCATGGAGCTCCTGGCAATTGCACGTCCCAGACTTGACTCGCCCCGGGCTCGCTGACCCTGCTGTGGGCCCAAGCATGCTGCCAGACAGTACCAAAGGAATACCGCCTCTCCTGCTGCACTTTAGACATGGACAAATACACCCACATGCCTATTCTGTCTGTGTCCATTCCAGCATGGACATGCAGTCAGACATAACACACACACCTACACATACAAGGGAAGTGGTTAACTTATTGCCACTTGGAGTGTTTGCATCAAGGTTGGATGGCTTTCAGCCTCAACAACATGCTCCAGTTCATCCACAAGCTACTGGGGTCAACAGTGTCAATTACACAGCAGAGAAGACTAAACTCCCCCCAGGGCAGGAATCATCATGTCCTGGGCTATACAGGACGCCAGGCTGGATGATCTCAGTTGGGTCCCTTTTGGCCTGAAAATCCAGGGCTCTCTGCATACCCATTTGTGTAAACACATGGCACACAACTGAGTCTCTCACACACACATACCCATGACTACCTGTGAGTTATGCTCCAGGCAGTCAATCACTTGCAGATCAGGGAGGATATTCACATCCCAGTCCAAGATCAACAGAGGAACTGAGTCCCATGTGGTGTCAGCAAAAGGTTAGGGAGACTTTAGTACAGTTGGGTTCCTGCCAAGTGTGAGGAGGCGCTGACCCTCTGAGAGAGAGAGAGAGAGAGAGAGGAGGTCGCACTGAACAGAGCAGGCAGGGGAGGAGATGCATGACAGCTTGTTGTCTCTTCCACATGGCAGAGGAGGACTGGTGTCTGGTGGGCTGTCCGCTCACCCTCCCTGTATGCTATACCATGAGGCACTGGGGTGCTGGTTACTGCTTTGGGAGCATAAATATCCCAGATAGCCCAAGCCCTGCCCTCTAGCAGTCACAGAGCTGCAGGGCAGGCCATCGCCTTTTAGAAAAGGGCAGGGCGCACTCATCTTCCATTAACAAAGCAGAAAAGCTCACACCCATCACGGGAACCAAGGCAGCCAACCTCTGTTGCCCACCCAGGTCCTATCACACCGAGCCTGCACCGTAATTGTACCTGTTCCAGGAACCAAGGCGCCTCAAGCATTGTCAGTCTCATTTGTTCAGTGCTACCCCAATACACTGGCTTTGGTACTAGACCAGGGCTCAACAAAATTTCCTCCCAGCCAGGCACCAGCAGTTTTATTTTGGTAGGCAGAGGTGCGCCTCTGCTGCATTTCTGCAGTGGAACTAGGAGCCAAGCTACAAACCCCAGTCGCCATGGAGACCTGGCGCCTGGATTTTGTCAAGCCCTGTACTAGACCCATCTGTGTTTTGGGCAATGCATGGGTGGGTGGGAGAGAGAAAGGGTTGGGACAGCCAGTCTGGTACCACAGGAGAGCCTGTTCCTGCCGGTGCCCCATACGACTCTTCTCAGGCCATCTGCTCTAATCCCGGGAAGGGAAGTGCTGCCTGCCACCTTTGCCCTAGCTGTGATGATCCTCTTCCCCTCTGGAAACAGCTCCTTCCCCTTCCAGGAGTATAGCTCTCAAACAGTCAACCAAGATCTTTGTGTAGTATAAGGCATCCAGAGGGAGGAAGGGAGGGAGACCCACTCAGTGGTGAGCTGGAGGGAATTCAGCCATCCCGGCCCAAAGGGAGGGAAAAGTCCATTCCATCCCAAGGCTGAGTGTGATGGGAACCAGCAACCCAAAGTAGGTGGAGGAGCTACACCTCTGGTTCCTTTCAAACAGGCTGCAAAGCCGTGCTCTCCCCATCTGTCATGTACATGGAGTTGGAGCCAGAGGCCACTTAGATCCAGGGAAGAGCAGCAGGCCACAGAGTTCACAGCTGACAGTAACCAACAACCTTCCATCAAGGACATGGAGGAAGCAGTCTCTGAAACCCTGAGATGACTCTGGTCCATGGTTCCCTCTTTCCTCCCCTCTGCTTCACCTGGGTTCCACTGTTTATCCTCCTGTTTGTCTAGCCATTTGTCTTTGTGCACGTTAACACAGGCTCTTCCCCTCGGCCCTGCATCCTGTATGCAGGAGATACACTCTCGCTCCACAGCAGAGAAGCAGGTTGGGCAGGGCCCCCCAGCATACTCATGTCCACCACACAGTATGCGCATGCTGTTTCTTTGTGAGGCGTAGTGTAGGAGGCAACAGGCCAAAGGGAAAGATGTTTGACGAGCCCTGAAAGGCAGACACTGGGTGTCCGAATTAGTTAGATGGCATCTCATTTACACTGAGATCTTTTCCTGACACTGCAAAGCGGCCATGCAGTGGGTGTGAGTTCCACAAAAAAAGAATGCGGACACCCACTGTAATGCCCTTGGCACAGTCAGAGTGGTGTAAAGGGACTTTGGTGCAAATGAAATCTCATTTCGGAGTAATGCATCTGGGACACCCTTTACTGAAGCATCTACTTGGAAAGGAGAGCCCAGATTCCCAGGAGGGGATCCCATGGATCCCACATCCTGCGCAGTTCAGACTGTTCACCTCCTGAAAGTGGAGGGCAGCTCAACTAGCTAGATAAATGAGACACCCCTGCAAGTGGAAGGAGATCTCAGGGGTCCCTGTTCAGTGCTCAGGCAGTTTACTGCCCACACAGCTTATCATCCTGCTAAGATGTTGCCATAGCAATGCTACCTCAAATCACATTCATTTGTCTGCATAGATGTACACTTATGAAATAGTGCTGGGTGATGGCAATTCAGGCAATGCAGGCTTTCCATTGTGCTTGTATCTTGTCCCCCACCCCAGTAATGCCCTCTGCTTCTAAGGGAGTCTTTGTCAGTCCCACCCTCCTCTGCTCCTATCTGATGAATGTGCTCTACTTTTGCAGAACAGGGCTCCTTGCTTCCTGAGTCCACAGGCCAGTTCAGTAACTGGGGAAGAGGCTACGGAAGCAAAGCTAGTGGCATGTGCCTCCAGCAGTTTCAGCTCTATGTCTCTCCCCACCTGCCAGTTACAAAGAATAATGGCAAAAAATGAACAGTTACCAAAAAAAAAAAAAAAAGTTTTCCAAAGTAGCATATGGACAAGAGTCCAGTGGCTTTACTTACAAGGGAAGGCTGAAGTGTTTGCCTTTCATCGGACATACAAAAAGTCTGACAATGGTTGCTATATTTCTCAAAGGACCCACATATTAATGGATTTTAACTCTGATTAATTGACAAACTGACTTGTAAAGTCTCAGAATCCATTGAGATCTGCTGATAAAAAGCACTACCTGAGAGCTAGTATTAGCATTATTGTTACTATTATTATTATGTAATTAAAGAGTAAATACAATCATTTGGGGGAGGATGTACTGTATTCTTGATAAACAACAAAGCAGTTGAATTCCTGCTTCAAGTGCAAAACTCAGCTTAACCCCTAGCTACGGAGCTGCATCCAGCGCCTTCATAATCCAACAGGATATTTTTCTTTTGCACACAGACATACCTTGGGGCAGTAATTTATTGTGTATCACTCCAGATGCTTCCCAGAGAAATATAAACAGAGTTATTTTAATGGGGTATTTGTTATGATGTTGCACTGTCTCTGTGATAGTCTGTCCAGTTTGTATTTTTCACATGAACTTGCCTCAAACTTGCTCAAAGTTCAGCTATTTCTCTAACTAATCCCTCCACCCAGATCGGTTGCTCACCAAACCCATTTCCTCCCTTCCAAACCAAGTACACACCCCGATTTGCTCCCAGTCCATATGAGCCTGAATGCATACTCTAACTTTCCCTCTCCCAGCTTGTGGGCACATAGGGTGCGTCTACACTTGTAAATTAAGTCGATTTAAGCTTGCTTAAGTCGACTTAATTTACTCTGCGTCTACACTACACTTTCCTTAAGTCGACTTAAGCAGCTGCTTAAATTGACTTAAGGAAAAATTAAGTCGACTTTCTAAAACCTCCTTTTAAGTTGACTTTCTGCTTAAGTCAACTTTCTAAAGTCGACTTAAGCCAGTGTAGACGTGGAGTACCCCTAACTCAACTCTAAGTCGACTTAGGGGCCTCCAGGGCTTCCCCACTGCCCTCCCTGCCAGGGTGGCTGGCACAGGGAGAGCCTGGCATGCCCCCCCAAAGGGCAGGGCAGAGCCCTGCCCACCCTGCCCCTATGCCCTGCCAGGGTCCCTGTCCCCCTTTGCCCCATTGTGGCAGAGCCCCCTGGCACTTGGCAAGGGGTCCCCCCCTGCCACCGTGGACTTCTCCCAGGTCCACGTATCCCTACAAGTCGACTGAGGCATCCAGTGTGGACACTCTAGGTCGATTTTGTAGGGTCTCCTCAAAGTCGACTTAAAATTTAAGTGTGGACATGCTAAGTCAACTAACAAGTGTAGACATAGCCATATTGACGAAGGCTGCTCTCCCAGCCTTGGCGCTACCCTAAGCTACCCCTCACCCAAAGCACCATAGATACCAGCACATACTTGTCTCCCCGCATTATAGGGAGACACCCACAAGGTCAGACATCGGCTGCTTCTTCAGGCAATTACAAAAGACTATTCTGAAGCTTCAGCCACCTCCTGCTAGAGGTGTATCCAGGGCAGACATGTTCTGCTTGCTCTCTGAAGACCACACTGGCTCCCAGTGCAGCTGGATGTCATTCAGGATTTGGGTTTATGTGCAGTTTAGGTGTTGATGACCTTTGATCCCATCCCTCATCATTCACATCAGTTCAACAGCTGAGCTCAATGAGGGCTCTTGTGAGCAGGCTGAACATTAGTTGATCTGGGAGCTGACATCTGTACGGGAGAACCCTTGAGATTGGAACTTACGTCTTCATTGTTTGTTTGGCAACTGTCTGTCTCAAAGATGATGATGTCAGTGCCAAAGAAGTGGCATTCCTGTGTATCCTACTGCTGCTTCAACGGCGGCTGCAAAGGGCAACTCTCAAGGGACAGTCATTGCCATGGCTGGTGTGGGCATAAAGCACAGGGCCAGCAGGTGAAATTGGCACAGAACGAGCACTTGAGGCTTGCTGCACTTTCCACTCACACCCATCCCTCCTTAGTCTCTTTGACTCTCTGGGGCAGCACAACCCTCCAGTTTAGCTGGTTGGGAGCTGCATCGTTCTAGCTTGTGGACTTGATTTCAAGCCCCTCTTGCAAACATTCTTGAACCTGTGCCTAGGTTCGCACAGTAGCCTTGGAACAGCGATAAGATCTCCACACAGGAGGTCCATTGGAATGTTGTCTTCATTAAATAAGTAAATAACTATTTCCTGGATGCTGCGATTCATCTCAGATGGGGTCAATGCTCTGATTCTATCCTGTCCTGAACGATGCAGGTGTACTGCTGTTCCATCCACGATCAATGCTGTCCCTGTTAGTTTCACCCACTTTGATGTTGGCCAGGCCTCTGAATTCACCCTTCCCAGATGCTGCTCCATTCAACCCAGAGGGATTTTGAGTCCTTTTCATGCCAGCCTGTGCTGGTGGTGTGTAACACACTGATGACTAAAGCTAGGAAAGCTGGAAGGGGTTTTAAGGATGGAAGAGCAGCCACTGCTGCAGAGATGGGAGACTCTTTTTCACAGGATGTGAGCAGTGATACAAGCAAAGGGAGAGGCACTCCAGCACCATCTACTGGCAAAGGAGAATATGGTGCATTCTTCAACAGTTATAGAGTCAATAAAATTGTTCAGAGCACACGGCTTCCCAAGTGCAACTCTAAATAAAGTCAGCTCTGGCCATCCTAGTACTGGTAGCAAAGGAAGAAAGGAGAAAGCAAAGGAAAAAAGAAACCATTTGCAGGTATGCAGAACACCTGTTGGCAAGCATTTTGCCACTCCAGCCTGGTAAAATAAACTAATCAAGATGCATAATGCAAGCTATAGTTATTCCCATCCAGAAAAGGGAAGAGCAATACTGGTAAAACAAACAAGGAGTCCTGTGGCATTTTTAAAGACTAGCACATTTATTTATAGCACGAGTTTTGGTGGGAGAAAATCCCACTTTGTGATTTTCTCCCACGAACGCTCAAACGATACATAAATGTGTTAGTCTTTAAAAGTGCCACAGAACTCCTTGTTTGTTTTGCTGAACTAGACTAACACGGCTACCCCGTTGGAACTTGTCAATACTGGTATAAGGCACCTTTATGCCAGTGTAATGGCATCAGCATTAGGGATTCTAGCAGTATAACTGGAACGGTAAAGCTCACCCCCAAAATCAAGAGCTTTACCAGTAAAACTTTGAGGTGTAGTCCACACTTCACTTTCAAACTCCTTCTCTAATTTGTACCAAACTTTTATACCCTCATATAAGGAGCAACATGCACAATCTTAGGAATTTGGCAACATTAGGGCACAAATTGGCAATCAGAAATATACAATGGGAACCCTGCTACAACCCTAACAACACTGTGGGTCAGGAATCATATTAATATTGCAATTTTTTTTAAAAAAAATGAATCCAATCATTCTGTTCACTGGACTTTTCAATATGTCCTATCTTGGCTGTGTCTGATTTGTTTTGATTGCATGCTCTTTGGAGCAAGAACTAGCTGTATTTTGTATTTTTTAGCACACCCATTACACTCCAGTGTTTAAAGTAATAAATAATAATCACACTATGTGACAATTACAATTTTCCTTGTAGGACATTACATATAAGAATGTCAAGAAGGTTCCCTTTTTGTTGGAGTGAAGCTCTTACTCCAGCCAAGCAGTGGGTCTTCTATCACTGAGAAAGACCTTAATCTGGCGAGGAATTCAAAGCAGGAATATTAATTCAGACAGGTTCCTGGTGAACGATGGGAGAGATGAATATGTCTTTCTGGAAGCCAGTTCAGCTGAGAGAACCTTAGTGAAAACAAAATGGGCTTCTTAACAAGAATCACATCCTGAGTCATTATTCTCAAATACTTGAGTGTCTGCCAAAGACATACAGTGAGCATGTTATCCATATGAGTATGCTGTATCCAGTGCAAGCCACAAGTGTTATTGTTGATTTTATCACTCTGGTATTTTATTGCATATTGGGTTCCTACTTATCCCAGATTTTCTGTGATTTGTCCAGTTCCATTGGGACAGCCTGAATTCTTATAGGAGCTCAGAAGTGATCAGACAGTTCTTTTGGGCAAGCTCACGGTTGTGGTATTGGAGGCGGCTGAGGTATTGAAGAAACATCATCACATCCCAAAATAATGATGTCTGATTGTGATGCTGCTTTGTGTCCAACATGATGAACTTCCACTGAGACCCACAGAGTTTTCCTGCAGAGAAAAGCTCCAGATAAGAACAGTCCTAACTATAGATATCTATCTCTCTGGGCATCTCTGAGTGGCTCTTAATGTTTAATCCATATCAAATGATAGAAAATAGTTTCTTCTTTTCCATCCCCTCTGTGTGATGAAGAGGTGAGGTTTATGCCAAGATTTAGTGCAAAGCTCTGTTTGCCTGCTCGCTAACAGGAAGCTACAACATGGGTTTCTAAATACACTTGTATGGTGCAGTGCATATTTTGAAAGCACCAGAAGAACTTTTCAGTAAGCATTTTCCTACAATTCAGTGAATCTACCTTCTGCATGTGGAAGCTAGGGTGAGCTAATGAATATGTGAGACTATAATGTTTAGCTCAAGACCCAAGACAATATGGTAAAGGAGCACGGATGTTTTCCTTTGCTTCTTTTCTCTTCCAACTGCCTTCCCAAGATGGTGAAGTGGTTGGCAGTACCCTGTGAATGCCAGAGAACAATGACCTAAACGAACAAGCTGCAATTCCTTGTGAGATTTTGGTGAAAATGAAATTTCAGTGCAATACATTAGGAAACAGTTTCAAACATTTTCTTTTCATTTTCCCATGGGCTCTACTCCTGATAAATGGCTTGTGGCTATAATACAGATGCTTGTTTCAATGGTCAAGTTGGCTGTCAGCTTCAGAATTTAGACACAGCTGTAAATGCTGGGATAAAGACTTGACTGGATCCATTGATTTCAGTGCCTTTGACTTTAGAGCTGTGTGTGTTTGTACCAGCTGAGAATCTGGTTCTTTAAACAAGTCCACACTTTCTGCTTTCATTTGTGTTCTGTCCTTTCTTTCTGTCCCTTTCTGCACTGTCCTCCTACCCTCTCTTTTCTGCTGCATCTTCATTTCCCTGCACTTTCCCCTTTCAGGTTTGTTCTTCATTGACATAGGACTGGAATGAGCATCCAGGGCCATCCAATCCAGGACCCTGCTATCAAAGGCTCTGCTGTCACATAATTCCATTAAAAAAATGCATCAAGCTCTATCTTTAACCAATTCAATGCCTACTACTGGGAGGGTGTTCCAGTACCTACGTACCTTCTCAGATCGATAGAAAACTTCATCTCATATCCAGCCTAAATTTATCCCTTGCCAGTTTATCCCTATTTGTTTTGTGCCAATGTTGTCCTTTAGCTTAAATAGCTCTTTACCCTCCCTGGTGTTTACACTCTGCTGCATTTATAGAGAGCAGCTAGGTCCCCTCTCAGCCTGCATTTTGCTAGGCCGAACAAGCCAAACTCTTTCAAGATAAGTTCCAAAGGGTTAGCCATGTTAGTCTATTGCAGAAAAACAACAGAGTCCTGTGGCACTTTTAAAGACTAACAGATTTCTTTATCGCATGAGCTTTTGTGGGAGAAAATCCCACTTTGTCAGACACTTTGAAGATGGGAAACTTACTCCCCTGCATTTAATTTCCTCCCATTCTGTAAGTTTCCCATCTTCAAAGCGTCTGACGAAGTGGGATTTTCTCCCACAAAAGCTCATGTGATAAATAAATCTGTTAGTCTTTAAAAGTGCCACAGGACTCTGTTGTTTTTCTTTCAAGATAGTCTCCTAAAATAGGCTCTTCATTCCTCTGATCATCATTGTCTCTGTCCTGTTCCACTGTGAACTCATCTTTCTTGAACAGGGGTGACCAGAATTGGACACAGCATTCCAGATGAGATTAGTCAAGGTTCAGAAGTGGATGTGGGGGGGTCACAGCTACACATCAGACCAGATTCGGGGAGCAGCCTGTCACATATAGGCACTAGGGGATGGACATTCAATGGAACTGAAGGCAACAAACTGAAAATTGATAAAGGAAAATAAACTTTTCGACAAGACATAATGAATTTGTGGAATTCACCAACACAAGATCTCACTGAGGCCAAGAGCTTAACCGGATACTAAAAGCAGACTGGACACGTAATAAGAACATCTACAGTTATATGAGACAGGATAAAAAATATGTAAGGTAAGGGCTATAAACCCTCCTGCTTCAGGACATGAGCTGCAGAGCGAGGGTCAGGAAGGAAATTCCCTTGAGGGCTGGTTGTTCTATAAGGACTCATTTCAGGGTTCTAGCACCTTTCTCTGAAGCAGTTGGTCTTGGCTGTTGTCAGAAGTAAGATACTAGGCGAGATGAGCACCTGGACTGGTCCAATGTGATAGCTCCCACGTTGCTGTGCTCGCTCAGTTTGGGACTTGAGCTTTCCATCTTTTTGGTGAATGCACCAAAGCTTCAAGAGCCCATAATGGTAATGGACACAAATGCTTATGAAAGACACTGACGTTTGCCTGGCACTTGGCTCTGGGCACCTCTGATTTGCTACCATTTAATGTGACCATTCACAGCAGCAAAGAAACAACTTACTTGGTTCCTTCTATCCTGGGAGTGAGGAAATGAGACCACCTCCTGTATGTGAGTTCCCCCCTCACTCCCACACAGGGGTCCCCATCTCCCTTTCCCTCTGTCGTCCTCTCTGCTCCTTTCTGCTGAGAGTGTGTGTTTGAGGAGGGTGAACCTCCTGTCCCAGACTGTGTCGAATTTTCACAAGCCAACATGTTAGTATGGGGGATACCCTCCCCCCACAAGCCACTGCTCTAAGTGTTTTATTGTTTGCCTGTGGAGGTGTGAATGAAGTAATGGGCCTTCTCTGTCACTTCATCCGTCTCTGGCTGACAGCTCTGCTTAGACACATTGTGCTGTTCTATATAAACCCTGTCACCTTGCCATCTCTGAACAGGCAGCTTCCTCTGGGAAACTGTAATCAAGCCCTCCTGGGCACTCAGCTAGTGCTGTCTGCGGCTCATAAATCACAGCAGCTTTCCTGGAAAGCTGAGAGGAGACAGACAGACTGACACACACACACACACACACGGCCCCAGAACCAAGTGCATGGAACAGGGCTCCTACAGCTCAGGACATACAGTGCCCTTAGCAGGACTGGGATGAAGAAGGGCAGCCAGGAAACTCCTTGGAGAATGCCAGCATGCTGAGTTAAGCATTCCCGTCCCCATCCATGCAGATAGTTTCTTGGAGCAAGGCTCTCGCAAAGGGAAGCCATCACTGTGGGAATGACTCCAGTGGGCAGGCCTGAGAGCAAAGCAAGGCAGCAATGCTAGAGTGATGTCATCACACAGCTGATCCATGGTGCTGCCTGACACTAAGCTGGGACCTGCTGGGAACAGTACCTCCAGTATCATGAGCACTCTCCCTGGTGCACCCATGTTCTTTGAGGGTGCCCATCCAAGTACTAGCCCAGCCTGACCCTGTCAGGGTTCCAGCACAGATCAGAAGACAGAACCCCAGCATGCCATCATATTCTAGGTGCACAGATCACAAGGCTGGGATGTATCGAGTCCTTCAATCCCTTTGGGCCTTCTTCTGTTCTCCATGTACCATGTGGATGGGAAATCCCTCTTCCATGGAATGCAGGTGCTGGCGTTTCCAAGAGACAGGCTTCTATGTGTCCACAGTCAAAATTTGGGAGTCCTCCTTTCCCAGCCAATTACTCTGCTGAATCCCAGGCTCGGTCTACACTGAAAGGTTACATCAGTATGGCTGTATTGTCAGCTATGTGAAAAAACACCTGCTTGGCCAACATAGCTATGCCAACAATACCCCCAATGTAAACACAGCTACGTCAATGGAAAAGGGCTTCCGTTGGCATAGCTAACATCATTCAGGGAGGTGGTGCTCCTGTGCCAACAGAAAAACTCCTTCAGTCGGTACAGGTTGCATCTATATTAAGAGTTATGCATCTGACGAAGTGGGATTTTCTCCCATGAAAGCTCATGAGATAAATACATTTGTTAGTCTTTAAAAGATCCACAGTAGTCCTTGTTTGTTATGCCAGCATAGTCTCCCTAGTGTAGCTATGGCCCCAGTCATCATCTCACACAGGCAGAGGGGGGGCACGACGCATCAGGAGCCCAATTCTGTACTTGGGAGGAGCTCTAGCCCCAACTCTTTCTTATCCAGAGGGCTTTAGCATGTTCCTGGCTGCAAAGGGCCCCATGAGCACTGATGGTCAGCAAGACCACGTCTTTTGATTCTGAGGGTTGCTGGATTGGGTCCTGGATGCTGGTTCCTGGACACTAGACTCAGGTACAGGCCCTGGATACTGAACCTCAGGCTCCCGACAGTATTACCTGAGAGGCCTGGACTCTACTCCATGACCTCACAGCACACCAGACACAGTGTCACACCCAACCCTGCATAGTAGATCTCTCCAGGAAAATTGGTGAGCCCAATATGGTCAACCCCAACTGCTCAAAAATCAGGGGTCAGGCTCACCAAAAATCATGACACTGGCTTTAAAATCATGAGATGATGTAAGAACACTAGACTTGGGGTCATTTTTATTGGCCTTCTGCTTCTTGAGCTTTTGGGGTGCATGGGGCTCACCTTTGGAAGCCCCCCCACAGCCATGAGGGCTAGAAACTTACTTTAAGAATGAAGGCTGAAATAATCACATAGCCACTTGTCTCTAATAGCGGAGCCTTTAAGGGCAGCAATAAATATCAGGGGACTAATGACAAAACCATGGAAGTTGGCAACACTGAGAGCCACTTAATTGTTATGGGGAAAAACAGCTACTCTGAAACTGTGCTTAGACCCATGTTAGACACGCAGAATATTCCCCTTTCCCCTCCCAACAGCCGTGCAATCAACATGTCACAAGCAGAGCTGCTGTGTGAATCTCTCATCAGCAGAAGAGCAATACAGGAGGCTTTTCATCATCCACCTGGGTCTAAACAGCATGTCAGGAAGCAGGCAGACTGCTCCCATTAACAACCCATAACATCAGGAGTCACTCAGTGGCCCGGCGGTGCCTCTCCAGGGCTTTCCAAGCCTCATTTATTTTGGGTATGATACTAGACCAGTTTCAGCAGAATGTCCATGAGCCCAGGGCTCATGAGTGGGTAAGGGTAGGTCTACACTGCAATTAGACACCTGCAGCTGGCCTGTGCCAGCTGACTTGGGCTTGGGCGTAGGGGCTGTTTAATTGCGTGAGGACATACTCTAGGCATAGGCTAGATATACTATAGGCATAGCTCCTCTGTAAACAGCTACCGGAGAGTAAATTTCTGTCTGTACACTGGAGGACAATTTCCTTCTAGGTCTATAGAAGAATGGCTAGCATTGCGGGTCAGTGTACTCTTGGAGAAGGGCCCTCATGGAAAATATTTCTAAATGCTGCACATACTGTAGTCCTCACATTAGTGCCAGCCGTGACCTTCCCTCTGAGAGGTCACCCATGTGCATACATTCCAAAGAAAAGCTGGCAACCACAGAGCCAAATCAGGGCATTCCTACAGTCTGGGCTGGGTGCTACCTTGGCATATTCTTACCAGGAAGAGTCATATTTAGCAGGTTATATATTTTAACAGAGGAAGTGCAAGTGACCCATGCCCTACATAATATTGGACAGTCACACCCACACATCTACATATGCAAAATAGGCTTACCCAGGGGCACATGTTCACCATCCATCTGGGCATATCTGCACTCACGCGTTTTCAAACACATACCTGAGCACTGAAATCACACACACATTTGCACGCCCCTTCAAAGGCCCCACTAGCCTCTTGCAATTTTCAGTCACCATTTCCTTAGCCTCCCCTTTTTGCCTCAGGCACAAGCAGCAAGTGCCAGTCCCTGTCTAGGGAAGAGCTGGTCAAAGTGAATGAAGAATGCTGACTTTGCAGCCTCTGTTTATTCGGTATCTGCAAATGTTCAGCCTGCTGCTGTAGTGGTGGAAATCTTTGGGAATCCTGAAAGTTTCCCAAGTGTTAATACAAAAGTTGATGCCTCTGAAAAATTGTAGCAGAAAGCGCTTCAGTGCAACATTTATTGATTACTTGTAAACACTGAGTAGCATCCTTATTCTTCAAGTTCCAAAGGGGTAGCCATGTTAGTCTATTGCAGAAAAACAACAGAGTTCTGTGGCACTTATAAGGGCTAACAGATTTATTTATCACATGAGCTTTTGTGGGAGAAAATCCCACTTCGTCAGATGCTTTTGAAAGGGATTTCATGGGATTTTCTCCCACGAAAGCTCATGCGATAAATAAATCTGTTAGTCTTTAAAAGTGCCACAGGACTCTGTTGTTCTTCTACAATAGACTAACACGGCTACCCCTTTGAAACTTGACTCATAAATAGTGGGAAGGCAAGCGGGCTGAGCAAAAGGCTTGGCTTACCCAAGAAATACAAGCAGACATTTTACCTCATTTAGTGGCCAGATGATATTAGGCTGGAGCACAGTGCATTAACCTGGGATTAAGAAAAGAATAACAATCCGCTGTCCAGCCCTGTCATCCCTCAATGGGACAGGTGCTTACAGAATTTGCCTTATGATCCTGGAAGCTCAGCGGGGGCCCAATAGGGAGTGAGGGGTTACTTGAATACACACTTACCCAAGGTGGCTGTCAGGACAGGAGCCGGTGAACGGAAGTGAACCCAGGCCCTGTATCCCCAGCTGGATTCAGGAAACCATGAGCATGATATGCAGACCTCATTAAAGGGGAATAAACAGCAGAGAATTCAAATGTGCATTTGGCTTTGCTGAATTCAAACTTTGCCCGAGCTCTCCGGGTGGATGGTCCCCCAAGGACCCACGTCCAACGCTGGACTGGCTCTGATTTATAAGGTCCTTTTGGACATGTTAAATATAGTATTAAGTGTAATAAATGTAGATCACTTTCCTATAGCCCATGATTTATGCCCAAATCTCTTCCCCATAGGGCTGCTCTCATAAATCCTCTGTGCAGCGCTGTCACAGGGGGCACGTTTGTAAAGGCAGGTTGTAGAGTTAATGACCAGGGAAGGGAGGAGTGTGAAAGGGAGCAGAAGAGAACAGCTTTGTGGAGGAGGAGCTAGAAGATGGAATGCAGGGAGGGATGGGACATGGAGGAAGCATTCCTGAAGCTCTCCCCTTGACTAGGGCCTGCTGCCCACTGTCTCCTCCCAGGGGAAAGGAAGTGACACTGCATTCACCCTTTCTAATGGGCTCTAACACAGCACAGCTCATCCTGGGAGGCTGCCTATCTCTGGGAGCAAAGTGATTCCACCCAGGTCAGTCACCCCACAGCACTGAGGATGCCCCTGATGGGAGCCAGTCTCCCTAGAGTAGCCAGGTTGGTCTCACAAGCTCCACTTTGGAATGGATTGATTAAACCAGAGGCATGGCTGCAGGATTGTGGGTGACCCAGCTCCCTTCTCCCCCCATTGGCTTTGCCCAAGAGGAAATGGGAGCAAGGACCTGTCACCTCCTGACATAAGGTGGTGGGAGTTAAGCTGTGGATATTCTCTGGGGTCCCACCAGACTGTGGTTCAGGGTGAAGATGGCCAAGACTTGCACTTGTTAGTAGTTGACACATTAACAGTGCCATCTTAAAACCAGCCTGCCTCTTGACAGACAACCATGATTGTAAATCAATTGCTGCTTATTAGAGAGTCAAAACATAGCCAAGGTAAGTGACAAAGTCCCAGCCCAGCTAAGATCCAGAGATCGCCTCGCTCAACACTGTCAGGCTGTGTAGAACCATATCATAGCATCATAGAAATGTAGGACTCCGGAAGGGACCTTGAGTTCACTACCCTGCACTCAAGGCAGGACTAAGTATTATCTAGATCATCCCTGACAGATGTTTGTCTAACCTGCTCTTAAAAATCTCCAGTGACAGAGATTCCACAGTCTCCCTAGGTAATTTATTCCAGTGCTTAACCACCTCTTAGAAAGTTTTTCCTAATCTCCAACCTAAATTGCCCTTGCAATTTAAATGCATTGCTTCTTGTCCTATCCTCAGAGGTTAGTGAGAACAATTTTTCTCTCTCCTTCAATCTTTTACGTACCTGAAAACTCTTATCATGTTCCCCCTCAGTCTTCCCTTTTCCAGACTAAACAAAACCAGTTCTTTCAATCTTTCCTCTTAGGTTTTGTTTTCTAGATCTTTAATCATTTTTGTTGCTCTCCTATGAACTTTCTTCAATTTGTCTACATCTTTCCTGAAATGTGGCACCCAGAACTGGACACAATACTTCAGTTGCAGCCATATCAGTGTGGAGTAGAGGGAAAGAATTGCTTTTCATGTCATGCTTACAGCATTTTTGGTAATGCATCCCAGAATGTGTGCTTTTTTTTTTTTTTTTGCAGCAGTGTTACACTATTGATTCAGTACTCCTCCCTAGTCAGTCGTTTCCCATTTTGTACGTGTGCAACTGATTGTTCCTTCCTAAGTGGAGTACTTTGCATTTGTCCTTATCGAATTTCACCCTATTTACTTCAAACCAATGATTAAAACAAGACTGAAAATGTCCTTTTGTGTTTACTGCACCCAACTTGGCAGATCTTTTGTTATCTCATATTCCTTTCCCATCCCTGCTTACAGCACGGCATGCTGTCCCAGTAGTGTCTTGGGAGATATCAACAGGAGCAGTTTTGTTCTCATATCTGTGTGGCTGCTCTCTCTTTGATGCAGCCCTTGTAATGCTGGCCATAGACTAGCCGGTAGCATGTTATCTCCGATGTCATCTAACTCTGCAAGAGCAATCCGTAGCCCCACACCCTAACCTTACTAGCATTTTCATGGTAGTGCCCATCAGGAAAGCTGCATTGCTGTTAGGAGGTCATAGAAAGCGGGCAGTGTTGTGAGGGTCTCAAGGCCACCCAGATGCACTCCTACATCACAGATGGTCTCTTTCCCTTTGTGCCTCTATCTGCCCCCTGGCTACACCGGCACCAGACAGCAAACAATGTGAGGGTCACCATTAGCGTTTGGCTTCTAATCATGGATGGATGTACCGCCAGTCCTGAGGCCTGGGTATACCTCCTAGCTGCATCTTCCACATTGCCCAGTATGGAAACAAAATGCACGTCTTGGGAGTCCTTTCCCCTCAAAACTGGTATTTTGGTACTTCTCTCATTGTCCTTAGTCTCACTGGCTTTCCTGAAGTCTAAGTGCTGTTTGTGACCCCCATCCATTCCACCGCCTTGTGGCCACTGAGGACATGGTTCTTTGTAGTTCCCACCTTGTCACAACCAGGACATGGGCAGTGTGACCCAGTGGTCAGAGCAGGAGTCACACCAGGTGAGAGATATGTCAGAGGGCATACCAGGAGACAGGTGCCAGGAGGCATCAGGTTACCAGATCATCAGCAGGAGCAGGTAGTTCAGGGGATGCAGTCCTGAGCAGGGAGGACCAAGCTGCCTGGACAACCTCCTGTTCTTGCGCTTAGGGTAAGTAGAGGCTGGGAGTCACACAGCAATCCCAGGGTTCCACCAATCAGAGTCCAGGACTGGCATCCTCAATTAAAGTTTAGCTGCTATTCTAGCAGTGGAGAGACCTCCTTGGAACAGGGTTCAAGACCTGCTATCCCTGACACACCTCCTCCGCCACTCCCTTAGGCTATGTCTACACTTGAAAAGTTAAGTCGACTTAAAGTGGACCTTATTAAGTCGACTTAATAGAAGTGAACTGAACTTTTCAAGTGTAGATGTGGCCCCTTTTCAGCCTTATTAAGTCGACTTAACGTTTTAAGTTGACTTAAAAAGGTCCACGTAGGCACTACTCCACGTCTCCACTGGCTTAAGTCGACTTAATAAAGTCGACTTGAGCACTAGTTTGAATTAAAACGAGGTGTTATTAATTGGAACTAACTTTTCCTTAATTCAACTTAAGGAGCAGCTTAAGGAAAGCCCAGTGTAGATACGGAGTAAATTAAGTCGACTTAAGCCTCTTTAAATCGACTTAATTTGTGAGTGTAGACGCACCCTTAGTGAGCTGTAGATCCAAGATGGCGTCTTAGGACGACATCATGAAGTATAACACAGGCCCTGTCTGTTTGCCATAAGAAACCCTTGGATGTTTCCTTATAGGGCTGCTCAGAAGACAACTGGATAACGACAATCTTACATGAGTCTCCTGGGGCTTGGAGCACTTTAAGAGTCAGTCATTCGCTGCTCCAATGCCAAGCACAGTGTTAACTCATCTGGGAAGCTGAGGTGAACTCTTGTTACGGTCCTGGGTGAAGACCTCTGTGTTTCTGAGGTGCCTGAATGACCAGTGTCTGTCATGGGCTGCTTTTGTGAGTAGCCTACTGCCCTCCCCCAGCCCCCTCACCTCTGCTGCCCATTTAGGCTGTTTGCTGTTGGAAGCTATGGATGACTAGAGAGTCTTCAATGTTGTCTATGTCAGGAGTAAAACAGTGGAGAAGCTCAGCTACTGAACCAATGAAACTACCAGGACTGAGGAATAAGTCATAAGAAATGGCTCTCCAACAAACACAAGGAAACTTTATTAAACCTCCTCCCACGACAAAGAGCCATCCCAAGGCTCTAGCTGCCCTGGACTGTGCTGAGGCTACATTAGACAGGTGGGAAAGAAATTCCAAACATCCCCTAGAAAGCTCCTGGCAGCATCTTTTCTCATCTGTGCAACCTTCTCCCTCCTCAACCTCTATGTTCCCCACTCACCACCCATTTCTTCTGTCACCTTTCTTTGCTCACACTTATCCTTCTCCCCGTGAGCCCTGTGGTGCTTCCTCCTCAGTTTGCCCTTCTGCCATGCAATCCCTATTGGTCTCTCCTCTGTCTCTGCCCCTCATGGTTCCTCCATCCCCTCCCTTGATAAGCTAATGATCAAAGAATTAACCTGTTTTAAAGAGATAGACTCAAGGGGTGTGTCTACACTTGTAAATTAAGTCTATTTAAGCCTGGTTAAGTAGACTTAATTTACTCTGCGTTCTAAGTCGACTTGGTCGTGCGGGCAATTGTCGACGCTCCAGCTGTTTAGGGAAGCCTCTGGGCTTCCCCAAACAGCCGGAGCGCCATGCGGGCAATTGCCTGCGCTCCCCAGTCCTCCCCAAAAAGCTGGAGCATGGCAATTGCCGGCACGGCAGCCTCCAGCTTGCAGAGAGACCCGGAGGTTTCCCCGCAGCTGGAGCATGGTCCCGGCTAGGAGGGAGCATGGGGCTCCTTCCTAGCAGGGACCCAAGCACAGGTCCCGGCAAAAAGGGACCGCAGCGGTCCCTTCTCTCCAGGACCCCTGGGGGTCCTGGCAAAAAGGGAGCCGCAGCTTCCTTCTGGCTGGGACCATTCAAGTCCTGGCCAGAAGGGAGCCCCGCGGTCCCTCCTAGCCGGGACTGAGCGGTCCCAGCTAGGACGGGGCATGGGTCTCCCGCTCTCCCTCCTGGCTGGGACCGCAGGGTCCCAGCTAGGAGGGAGTGTGGGGCTCCCTTCTCCCCGGGACCCGAGCGGTCCCAGCTAGGAGAGTTCAATGCTTGTATTCCTTATGTCCTTAATGGCTCTTCAGGTTACTCCCTGGGATCATTCTACCTGAAAAATTCCTAAACATTAAGGAGACAATGGTTGGTGACATCCTGTCTGGGGTGTTCTCACAGAATCATACAAGTTAAAGTATAGATATAACACCAAATTCCTAATTTCTAACCGAAATAGAACTCCTAGACATAAACTATATAATCATTCCCAGCAAATTATTACCTTCCTATTGATACCAAACATGACATAGTTCCTATGGATTATAGCATTTATGATATATGAATAGAAAATAATACCATAAATGCTTCCCTAAATCCGGACAGTGTCACACCCTGCCCACATGCCCTGCCCTTTGGGGGGCATGCCAGGCTCCCCCTGTGCCCCCCCGTGCCCTCCCAGGGCTACACTGGTTTAATTCGACTTTAAAAAGTCGAATTAAGCCTTAAATCTAATGAAAAGCTGGTTTAAGAAAGTCAACTTAATTTTCATTGTCGACTTTATTTTCTTTAAGTCGACTTAAGCAAGCTGCTTAAGTCGACTTAAGGAAACTGTAGTGTAGATGCAGGGTAAATTAAGTCGACTTAAGCAAGCTTAAGTCGACTTAATTTGCCAGTGTAGACGCAGCCCAAAAGAGCCTCGCCTCCCCCTGGAACTAACTAGTCGACGTAGAGAGTCTAGTGTAGACTTTCTAAGTCGACTTAGCATGGCCCACCTTAAGTCGACTTAGGAGTCCTGTGTGGACTCTCTAAGTTGACTTAATAAAGTCAATTTAAAGTCGACTTATTAAAGTCAACCTAGTAAAGTCGACCTAAATTCCCCAGTGTAGAAATAGCCAGGGAGCTCCATTTATTCAGCTTAACAAAGAGAAGGTTAAGAGGTGACTCAATTCCAGTCTATACATACCTAGATGGTGACCAAATATTTAAAATGGGCTCTTCAATCTAACAAAGGAAGTTATAACACGATCCAATGGCTGGAAGCTGAAGCTGGACAAATTCAGACTGGAAATAAGGTGACAATTTTTAACAGCAAGAGTAATTCACCATTGGAACAACACTGCAACGGTCGTGGTAGATTCTCCATCACCAGCAATTTTAAAGTCAGGATTGGATTTTTTCTAAAAGTTCTGCTCTAGGAATTATTGTGGGGCACTTCTCTAGCCTGTGTTACACAGAAAGTCAGACTAGGCCACCACAACAGCCCCTTCTGGCCTTGGCATCTATGGATCTTTTGTGGCCCTTCCTCCTCCTCTGCATGGTCCCTCATGATCCATCTTCTCCTACATGATCCTGTAGCTCTTCTTCCCCCTTGACAGGGACCCTCCTCCCCAAGTAAATCAATCATCATCATTCCTAAGATCCTACATTGTCCCTCCAGCAAATATGGAAGGCACCCAGAGTGGCTTAGCAGAGAACTCTGTGGTAAGCTGAAACATAAAAGGGAAGCTTAAAAGAAGTGGAAGCTTGGACAGATGACTAGGGAGGTGTATAAAGTTATTGCTCGAGCCTGCAGGGATAAAATCAGAAAGGCCAAAGGTGAATCAGAGTTGCAGCAAGCAAGGGATGTGTAGGATAAAAGGAAGGGGTTCTACCAATATGTAAGTAACAAGAAGAGGATCAGGGATCGTGTAGGTCCCTTACTGAATGGGCAGGTATCCTTGTGGTGGATAATGTGGAAAGGTGAAGTACTCAATGCTTTTTTTACCTCAGTCTTCACAGGCAGGGTCAGCTCCCAGGCTACTACACTGCGTAACACAGAATGGAAAGAAGGAGAGTGGCACTCGGTGATGGAAGGTCAGGTTAGGGACTACTTAGAGAAGTTGGATGTGCACAAGTCTATGGGGCTGGATGAACTGCATCCAACGGTGCTGAGGGAGTTGGCCGATGTGACTGCAGAGCCACTGGTCATTATCTTTGAAAACTTGTGGCGAATGGAGGAGGTCCTGGATGACTGGAAAAAGGCAAATATAGTACCTATCTTCAAGAAAGGGGAAAAGGAGGATCCGGGGAACTACAGACCAATCAGCCTCACCTCAACCCCTGGAAAAATCATGGAGTAGGTCCTCAAAGAATCCATTCTGAAACAGGAAAATAGAGTGATTAGGAACAGTCAGCATGGATTCACCAAGGGCAAATCGTGCCTGACCAACCTGATTACCTTCTATGATGAGATGACTGGATTTGTGGATGCGGGAATAGCCGTCAACGTGATATACCTCAACTTTAGCAAAGCTTTTGATATGGTTTCCCACAGCATTCTTGTCAGCAAGTTAAGGAAGTATGGGTTGGATGAGTGGACTGTAAGGTAGATAGAAAACTGGCTAGATCATTGTGCTTATCGGGAACGGGTAGGAATCAACGGCTCAATGTCTAGTTGGCAACCAGTAACAAGTGGAGTGTCCCAGGGGTCAGTCCTGGGGCCAGTTCTGTTCAACATCTTCATTAATGATCTGGATTGTATGTTCAGTAAATATGCAGATGACACCAAACTAGGGGGAATGGTAGACCCTCTGGAGGGCAGGGATAGGATTCAGGGAGACCAAGACAAATTGGAGCACTGGGCCAAAAGAAATCTCATGAGGTTCAACAAGGATAAGTGCAAAGTCCTGCACCTAGGACAGAAAAATCCAAGGGACTGCTATAGGCTGGGGACCAATGGCTAAGTAGCAACACTGTAGAAAAGGACCTGGGGGTTATGGTGGACGGGAAGATGGATATGAATCAACAGTGTGCTCTTGTTGCCAAAAAAAGCCAATGGCATATTAGGCTGTGTGACGGGGTGAGCTTACCTCACACTGAAGGAGCCAAACAGACTCTGTGGGGGGCAGAAGCCCCGCCCCTCAAGCCCTGCTGGGCATGCTCAGACTTCTGCCCCAGTATAAAAGGGAGTAGCCTAGGTCAGTCTGGGCTGACCAGCGAGGAGGAAGGACCTCTGCAGGCAGCTCTCGCACCAGAGGGTCACCCACTGCAAGCAGCAAGAGAGGGAACCCTTGAAGGTAGCCACCCGGAGCAGACATCCAGTGTTGGCCACAAGGAGCCTGACCCGCAGGCAACGACCCCAGCAATGGGACCCCAGCATCCTTCGGAGCAGCAGCTGGCAGTCACCGCAGGAGTCGAGAGGACCTGGGACGAGGACACGCTGAGGGACGGTTACCTACTCGGGTAGGAAGTAGCCCAGGGGCCCGGGTTGTGAAGCGGGGGTGGGGGGGGGTGGCTGTGAATCAGTGTTGCAGTCCAGATCCCTGCTGACTTGGTGCTGGACCCCTGGCACCGATGGGGCCCTGGGCTAGGACTCGGTGGAGTGGGAGGGCCCGAGTCCCCCTACCTGGGGTGACCTGTCCCTGGGGCAGTTGCCCCTATCTTGCCCTGCTTCCTAAGGGCTTGTACAAGACTGGATATTGACTCTGCGGCCAATAGGCCAGACTGCCCGGCGCTGAGGTACTGTCTCGGAGGCCGCTAGGGCACCCTGTCCTGAGCCCAAAAGGCTCACCCTCCCTGTTTGTGCCCCCCAGGCTTTCTCCATTTGGGGAGCACCGGAGAGGGTGTGGCCCCCGACAGGCTGCATCAGTAGGAGCGTTGCCAGCAGATCGAGGGATGTGATTATTCCCCTCTATTTGGCACTCGTGAGGCCACATCTGGAATACTGTGTCCAGTTTTGGGCTCCCAACTACAAGAAGGATGTTGACAAATTAGAAAGAGTCCAGCAGAGGGCAACAAAAATGATTAGGGGGCTGAGGCACATGATTTATGAGGAGAGACTGAAGGAATGAGGCTTATTTAGTCTACAGAAGAGAAGACTAAGGGGGGATTTGATAGCAACCTTCAACTACTTGAAGGGGTCCTCCAAAGAGGAGGGAGCTAGGCTATTCTCAGTAGTAACAGAGGACAGAACAAGGAGCAATGGTTCCAAGTTGCAGCTGGGGAGGCTGGTGAAGCACTGGAATGGGTTACCTAGGGAGGTGGTGGAATCTCCATCTCTGGAAACATTTAAGGCCCGTTTAGACAAAAGCCTGGCTGGGATGATTTAGTGGGAGTGGTCCTGCTTTTAGCAGGGGGTTGGACTAGATGACTTCATGAGGTCCCTTCCAACCCTATGGCTATGTCTACATTGGCAAGTTAGTTCGAATTAAGGAGGCTTAATTCGAACTAACTAAAGCCATGGCTACACTAGGCTTTAGTTAGTTCGAATTAAGGGCTTCCTTAATTTGAACTAATAAGTTCGAATAGGGTATTCGAACAAAAGGGTTAATTTGAACTAATAAGTTTGCATAGGGCTTCAGAAGTAAGGCTTTAATTCAAACTAACTAGTTCGAATTAGCCAATGTGGCCATGTTAATTCAAACTAATTTCTTAGTTCGAACTAACTGGCCATTGAAATGAATGGGGATCGCTAATTCATACTAAGCAAGTGCCATGAATGGCACTTGCTTAGTTCGAACTAAGTTTTTCTAGTTCGAATTAAGCTAATTCGAACTAACTAAAATTAGTTCGAATTAGTTAGTTCAAACTAACTAATTCGAACTAATTTTAGCAAGTGTAGACATAGCCTAAGATTCTATGATTCCTCCTCCACACAATCCCTTTCTATCTCTCCTGATTCCTGCCCTTCCACACAACTGGACATGAGCTGCTGACCTCCCAGTATTGGTTCACCCTCTCCTGTGGGGAAATGTGTTGGGGACACAAGACAGGCTCAGCTGCTGTTAAATATGGACTATTTTTTTCTCACAGTGCCCCTTCCTCAATTAGTGCCCCGGTTGGATGGGGCTCAGGAGATGATGCAGCCGTTCAGGATTTATTTTTATCCTTGACTTTCCGCTATCACAATAGAAACTAAATAAACTAGAATGAGTGGCCTCAGACTGTATTTTCTGTACCCCATCCTCAGCCTGCACTGAATGCAGAACTTAGGGAGAATAGTAGAACACGGGACATGCTTCTCCTTCTCCTTACTCTCCTCACATAGCAGGGGATTTCTCTCACCCACTACAAGTACCAAGACACAGAGTTGTCCTAATGAATGACGATGAAAATTTTGGGAGAGCTATTTTACCTGCTGCTCAGTGTGTAAGCCAATCTCTATCTATCAGGGATCTGGGATAGATGTAGGGAACAGATTCTCCCACATCTGTTACTGAGGAGTTCTTATATCTGGCACTGGCCCCTCTAAGTGCAGGGCACTAGAGACTTGATGGATCTTGGTTCTGATCCAGTCTACCAGGCCTGAAATTCCTATATTCCCTTGTAAAGTCATTGGGATTGCAGAGGTGTAAGTCTGGGCAGAGTTTGGTACCTAGGGTTCCTTGCTCCTCTCTTTTCTACAGGTGTCATTTCCACCGGTGTCAATGGGTGCTGCACTCGTGGACCTGAACGGGGCTCTCACTTTGCAAGTCAGACAAATAAAAGTCAGTTTATTTCAGGGTCATAGCCAGCTCCCATTTTCTGGCCAGGCCCCTGAATCTGTAAAGTGGGCATGGCCAAGGGCAGCTTCTGGTCACATGACCAGAAGCTGCCCCTGAGATGCTCCATTTGCTAGGTAACAAGTTGAGAGGCAGCATGAGGAGGCCCACCCACACGCAAACTTTGCCACCACAGCTGTGTGGACACCCAGCAGCCACGGCCACCAATGGAGTAGAGGTGCCGGCATTGGAGCCTCTGCTCCGCTTGTGGCCACTAGCTGCTGAGCAGCCCTGCAGCCATGGTGGCGAAGTTCATGCCACTGCGGGGCACTGTAGGGTGCAGGCCTCCTCACCTGGGCCCACCTGTTGCTACACCCCTGGTTTATTTGCTGAGCACAAAAATCAGAGGAATTAGAGTGAAGCTTCTCTGGTACAGCAGTGTGTTAGGGCAGGACTGTAATAGACAGAGGAAAGGTTTTCCTCTCTTAGAAGGGGCTGGATAAAAAGGGTTCCTGGGACATCACAGCTGGACAGGATAAATAGTCTATATAGCATCATGCTCACTCCATCAGTCAATGTACCTCTACATTAAAGAGCCCCAAGGACCGTATCTTGCCTGTAAGAAATCTGCTGGAGTGTATTGGTCTACTAAACTATGCCTGGAAAGGTTCTGAAGTAAATCAGAGTAGGGACCCTGCCTTCTTCTATTATATGACACAACAGAATCCCAGTAGGTACTGGTCAATAAACTGAGGGATATAATTTGGGGGGTCATCAGTCTGAGGGACAAGGGCCCTGCACTGGGTAGAGTGGGAAGAAATTCTGAGATGATGGGAGAAAACATGCTGTTTGGGGAATTTTGCCCTGTGAATGTTGCAGTTCGATGGTGAAGACTCAACCATTTGCCTGGGGATCATTTATCCAAAAATGATATTTTCCCACCCAGTGTTGTTCAAGATGATCATGATTGTAAGAGATATCTGGGCAAAAGGGGAGTGAGCTATCCAAGGAATGCCGTGTACTGGGCTGTGGTTATGAACAGAATTCAGTGTGGAGACCGCATGTGCATTGGAATGTTATTGAGGGGTCTGGAGCACTGTACATAGCTTTGACCTGCTGACAAATTTAAGGTGAAATCAATAACTTGTGACAGAAGCTGTAAGTATTGGGTGTAATTAAGCACATGTGAGGGCTAAATGGAGGAATGGTGACTGCATCTGGGACCCAAAGTGGGGAAAACCTGTGGTAACCACCAGCCATAACAATATCCCTCCAATGGTGACGCGTGAGGAGATGCCAAAATAGACATGGGACTATCAACAAATCTGCACATTCCATTGCAGAGTGAGTGAGCAGAGCTGGAGTAACAAATGGGGGTTGTAGAAGAACAAAGAAATCACATGTGGTTAATCAGCCAAGGAAATTCCCTTCAGAGAGATGCCAGGATGACATTTATGTGGTGGGGTATAACGCTACACCTTAGGGGTGGAGGCTTCTGCCTCTTTAAAAACATGTGTGCACTCAACCTAGAAGTGAGATGGCCTGAAGCAGGGAGCAATCTGGGCCCAAGACTTTGCTTTGCTTTGCCAGGGCACTGTGACGGGGCTCAGAGTTGGACTGGGCAATGCAGTTGTTTTTAGGCCCCGTGACTGGGAGGCTACACGGTTTTGGGGACAGAAGAGGGGATGAGGCCCTGCGGAGTTCTACTCCCACCTCTACTTCTGAGCCATTTTTTGTCTTGGACAAGTAACTTCCTCCCCACTTTTCCTTCCATTTTGTGTACAGATAGTTTCTCAGGGCAGAGGGTGGGGAAGAGGACATGGCTTGAGGCTTCATGCTTCCTTAGTACTTCAAAAACACTGTTGCCTCCCTGCTGAGCTATATCCGGGACCAGGGCCATGTACACAAGTTTCCTATTGAAGGAGAAATCGTGGATGTTGAGTCTGTTCATGTGCTTCATGTAATTCGTTTCTTATTCACACTAGATATTCTAGTCCTGGCACAGAGGTGTCACAAATGGCACACTGGCAAACCCCAGTTCAGAATCTCAGACCAGACACCAATGCCTGGTTCCCAGGGAGCTATTCTGCCTCAAGAAATGACTCCAGCTGGAGAGATTCAGCAGAGAATAAACTCTTCTGCTGCTTGCCACAGCTGCCCCAAGAGAAAGAGCATCACAAGCTAAGGCTGGAGTGGTAATCCCAGTTCAAGATGACAGACTTGGACTCATCTAGCAAGCACGCTAAAAACAGTAGTATAGCCATTATAGCAGGGAGAGGCAGCACAGGCTACCTGGCTCAAATATGGTCCCACAGGATCCAGGTGGGTTTGTACTCAGGGCAGCTAGCATGTATCACCACTCGCCACTGCTGATGCTATTGTGGCTACAGTACTGTTCTGAGCATGCTAGCTGAATGAGAGCTAAGTGCAAGTCTGTCCCTTTGAGCTGGAAACCACCTCCCTCATTCAAAATGTAGAAACAGCAATGCATTATTGCTTCAGAGACTGAACAGGGCTCACCTATCAGAAGGTGTGTAACAGTGCTATCTGGGATCTTCCACCATAGCAATAGTACGTGCTGTGGAAGTGCTAAGTAGTGTTTTCTTGCACAGAATCTAGGCCATTTTCAGCTTTGATTTTGGCTCTGAAACAGGCACCAAGGCAAGGGTGGTGAGATTACAGAATTATAGACCGTAAAGACAGAAGCCTCACCAGTCTATCCCCTTAAAGCCAGAATGGTGAAGTACAGAAGGATTTTAGGTATACCTTCAAGACAGAGAGGCAGGCTCCTCTTTCACTAGCTGGTCGCTCTCCCTGCTGTTCCTCTTTGCATTGATTAGCTGGTTTCCCCCCAAAGTTTTGCCTTGCATTTTTCAGACCAAATGTCAGTTTGGTTTTTTCTGTCCATAATTCTAAACTCCTTTGAATCCTTGGCATTTTTCCTGCTCTAATTGGTGTTTGCAATTTCTCCCAAGTTCATGTCATTTGCATGTTAAATTATTGTGCTGTTATCTCACCTTTCTGATTATTAAGGCGGATATGCTATAAGGTTGGACCTAACACAGACCCCTGCATCACCCGACAGTGCACCCGTCCCATTGACTCAACACTTTGCCATTTGTTTCGGATCCTTCTGCCTGTTTTCAGCCCACTGGACAGGGTTTTTGTCCAAGCCACTTGGAATTTTTAAGGGAAGATAGATGAGATGATGTAAGAAATTTGTTACAAAAATCTGGATGTATTAAACCTGCTGCATTCCTCGTATCCACTAAGTTGATAATTCTTTCAAAAAAGCAGGCAAGTTGGCGTGATTTGTTCTTTAATAAATCATGCTAATTATTTCTCCCTTATAGCGTACATGGTTACATAGTTTCTTTTCTAAAATCTACCCCATTATTTGACTTTGTTTAGAACATGGTAATTGCCAGGATCACTGGTTTTGACTTTTTGTGAGATTGGCACCACAGTTGCTTCAGCTACATCCTCTGGCAACTCCCCTGTTTCTTCTGACTTTTTACAAATCCCCGAGAGTGGTTTGCTGAGTCATGTCACCGACTCCCCTAATGCCCTGTGGCACATGGCTTCCAGATCTGTTCTATGTAAATATCTGATTGGATTCAAGTGTTCTTACCTGCTGCTGAGCAGTGACATTGGCTGACTCTATGACATTTCCTAATCTGCCAACCATCTTCTGTTTGCTGCTTGTAAAGAACAAATGTAAAAAGTCCTTCAGAGCCAGAGAGAAGTACTCTATGGAGGACAGTCAAACCAGCAGGGATCAGAGGAACTATAGGAGGGCACGGGATAGAGGACAGAGTGGAAAGGCAAAGAAAGTAGAGGGATGGAGTAAGCTAAAATGGGAAAATCAGAGAATAGCTAGAAGTGAAAGGGAGGAGGACAGAGAGGCAGGAAACTTGCCCAGGCACAACAAACTCACTTACAAATGGAAAAAGTGAGACCTATTTTGAGTACTTGTTTTAAGGTGGGAAAACAGGGGTTTCACTAGTTTCCAACTGAGGGCTAGTCAGCCCTCAGGTAAAGTCAGGAAGAGAAAGATGCGATGGAATTTCACTTGAGTGGCATAGCTGGCCTCACCAGCTATTCATGCTATATGGCCCCATGCAGTGAGCTGAAAGACTGCACCTCTTTATTGGCCACTTGGCCCTTGGCCATGCCTTGATGAGCTGCACCACTGCATTTGTGCCAGTAACATAAGATCCCTAGGTTAGTGCATGACGGTGAAGTCCCCTTGCGGAGAGGAACAGAGTATACAGCGAGGGGGCTTTGTGATTCCCGCATCTACTGAAAGGAAACATCTGAGCAAAGGGTGGAAATGGCTGCCTGCGAGTGTCTGCACTCCGAGCATAACATGGACGGTGCAGATCTGGGCAGGGAGGTGTGTGTGACCCCTTCTGCACACATGGTCACTAGGCAAATGCCTCAGCCAGTACCAAGGCAGCCATGCTACCAGCTGAGCAGAAGGCCTGGTGTCTGCCTTGTTCCTGAGGCATCTGGACGGACACTTACAGCCGGACAGTGGGAATAACCCAGTGAAGCCCTAGTATCCAGACAGGGTAAATCCACTCACTGGTGTTCAGGGCTCTGGCTGTGATGTCTCTCTGAGTGGTGCCAGGAGCAGATCTCCCCAGGCAGCAGCCCATGTAGACATATGTAGTGGGATCTCAGGGACCCTCCAGCTGTCATTTGTGTGTGTTGAGGTGATTTATGCTGACATTTCATTTTGTTGTTTGGTAAATCAGGAACTTGGAAATCAGTGCGGTTTCTCACTGCCTAACCCTGCTAACGGCTGAGGTTATCACAACAGCTATAAATCCCCCGCAATTCTGGATGGGAAATCTCATTATTTCTTCTCTCCCTTTCCCTCCCTGGGCTATGAGACCTGGCAGAGCCACGGGAAAGAGAAATTGATTCAAACCAGCTCCAGCTAAAGTGATCAGCCATGAATCATTCCCACCAGGAGACCCTCCCCTTTGCCGAGCCCTGACCGCTGGGAAAGTTAGATGGACTGTTTCATGGAGATGTGCATCTGCTCCAATTGGGGGTGACAGAGGCAGTGGTTACTGTCCTGGGGCAAGTTTACTTTGCATGCCCTGCAAAGGGAGATGGAAATGCAAGAGACGGAAAATCTTCTCTCTCCTTCCTTCCTTCCTTCCTCCTCCCTGAGAAGGCAGCTTGTATGGATTTTGGGGATGGGGGGAGGCATGAGCCCTTCCACCTCCAGCTGTTGGGACAATATCTGCTTTGGCGGGTGGCTGGAGTTGCTGAGAGAGACTGGAGAAAGCCTGGGGACTGGGACTGTCTGGGTCAGGTGAATCGCTTTGCTTTGATGCCACACATGAATGTTTGGGTTTGAACAATAACGTGTTCCCTGAGGCAAGTGCCTGAAAAGAACTCAGGCATGACCTTGGCTCCTTCCTAGGCATGGGCACCCCTCCTTCTGCTCCAGCTGGCAGGGCTTAGATGACAAGCTCCTGGGAATTCACCAGCAAAGGACAGCTCCATCTCAGGGGCTGTGCAGATGCCTGACCAGCTGTGAAAGAAAGGATGGTAGAACCAGCCAAGGGAGCCTGCGGAAAGATCTCCAGCAGGCTAAGGACAGAGGCTAAGGCTAGGAGAAAAACACTGGAGGACCAAGAAGACAAACAATCCCCGGTCCCTCTGTGTCCCCTGCTCCTCATTCATCTCCACTTTGACCTAAGCAAGAATAATGTTTTCAAGTGGAAGTTTTTCAAAATGACATAGGTGTGGCCAGGCTAGATCAGAGCTGTGCTCCAGCTAGTTCAGTATCTTGTCTTGGACTGTAGCTTGTACCCAATGCCTCAAAGGAACACACAAGAAACCCAGCCATAGGCGGAGGTGGGGTGAGTTCCCCCATCAGTGGGATTGGGATGCATACCTGAATCAGGTGGATTTATGCCCTTCCCAAAACACTTGGCTGCATTTTTTGAACCCCTGATACTGTAACTTTGGGTTGTTCTTATTATCCACAGACAAGTCTGATCCTGCTAGGATTGTGGCTGCAATGATATCTTGGGTCAATGAGTTCCAAGAGCTGATTGTGCTCTGTAGGAAAGTATTCTTATTACCAGTTCATTTTCATTCAAAGTCTTCTTTACTACGAGAAAAAGGCAATAGAAGTTCCCAGTCTATCTTCCTTAGCCTACTCATTATTGTATATACCTTTATCATGACCCCTTCTCTTTATCTGGGCTCTAAATTAAACAGCCCTGACCTTTCAATCACTCCTCTTAATGATTCATAGCTTCGAAGGCAAGAAGGGAACACTGTTCATTTGGCTGATCACTGTTGTCTAACCCCTCTTTGTTTCTGCCATGTCCCTGTTGAGATGATGGGATGACCAGGCCTGTTGTATTCCAGATGAGGGCATCCACTGATTTGTGTAATAGCTTTATAATATTTTCCATATTATTCTCCATCCCTTTCCTTCTGCATCCCATCATGTTGTGCCTTTTTGATGGCTGTTGAACATTGACCAGAGATCTTCACTGAGCATATTTTTGTTAGTAGCTCAGGCACTTCTTTCTGAAGTTCCTACACAGATCTTGAATGAATCATCTGGCTCTAATGACTTATTGCTCTTTAATTTATCAATTTGTTCCAGCACTTCTTTTGACACCACAATCACTCATTTTTTAACTTGAAATGAATAGATGCAAGGTAGCTTTCTTCCCAGCATCCTCTATGGTGCTGACTAATGTAAATAAATCATTTAGCACCTCAGCAATGTCCTTACCCTCTTTAATAGCTCCCTTTACTCCCTGACAGTCCAGTGGCCCTACTGATCCACTCAGGCATCCCGCTTCTGATAAACATAAAGAATTTATTGTTATTGGCTTTTATATCTTTGGCAGCTTCCATGAGGTTCAGTTTTAATTTCCTTGTTACATACATATTATCTAGACCATCCCTGACAAGTATTTTTCTATTTGATTCTTAAAAACTTCCAAAGATGTGGACTCCACAACCTCCCTAGGTAATTTGTGCCAGTATTTCACTACCCTTATATGGGGGAAAATTGTATCACCTACCTCTTTATAACAGCCCTTAACATGTTGGAAAACTGTTATCAGGTTCCCCCTTCAGTCTCCTTTTCTCAAGACTAAACATGCCCAGGTTTTTTAACCTTTCCTCATAGACAGGCTTTTCTAAACTTTTTATAGTTTTTGTAGCTCTCCCTCTGGACTCTCTCCAGCCTATCTACATCTTTTCTAAACTATGGTGCTCTCACCTGGAAACAATACTTTAGCTGAGGCCTCACCAGTCTCAAGTAGAGTGGGACAATTACTTCCCAGGGCTTACAGATGACACTCCTGTTAACACACCAAACGATCATATTAGCCATTTTCATGGCTGCAATGGGTTGTTAACTCACATTCAATTTGTGATGCACTATAACTTCCAGAGCCTTTTCAGCAGCACTATCACCTAACCAGATACCTCCCATTTTTTATCTGTGCATTTAATTTTTCCTTCTTAAGTGAAGCACTTTCCACTTGTTTGTATTGAATTTCACCTTGCTGAATTCAGACCAATTCTCCAATTTCTCAAGGTAAATTTGAATTCTAATTAGAGCCCTGCGCGGATGCACAAATGTGGATCCAGATCCAATCTGTATCCCCACAGTGTCAGTATCTATCCAATCTGCATGCCAGGTGTTATGTGTATCCACATCTGTCCCCGGGATGGGCTCACTCAGTCAGCATGCTGGCCTTTGGCTCATTCCTCAAATGGGCCTTGCCCACTTTTCCTTTTTCCTTGTTTGCGGTTCGTGTGCCATGCTGTCAATCAAAGATTTCCTTGGATTGACAGCATGGCAAGCGAACCGCAAACAAGAAAAGGGAAAAGTGGGCGGAGCCCACATGGGGAATGAGTCAATCAAAGGTCAGCATGCTGACTGTCAGTGAGAGGTGGCTCTCTGAGTCCCAGCCTGCTGTGACTGAGATTGTGATTGGCTGTCAAACCGCAACAGAGCTGAGCTGGGATTAGCTGAAGTACTTCCTTTGTTTCCCTGTGTGCTGCTGACATGGATTACAGCAGCAGTTGCAGTGACTGCACCCTAGGCAGATAAAAATAGAATCTGCCTCTGAGCTCCAATCTGCAACAATGGGTCTGCACATATCCGCATCCACATCCGCGGATACCTGTGGATCTGAAGTGGATACCCGCAGATCTGAAGGGCTCTAATTCTAATCCAGTGTCCCAAAGTGCTTGCAACCACCCAGCTGGCATCTTTTATAAACATACTCCCCACTCCATTATACAAGTTATTAATGAAAATATTGAATAATAGTAAAGCTCTGAATAACAGTACTCTGTTTACTCTCAGTAACAGTAACTCTCAATAACAGTATGCTCTGTCAACAAGTTATACGCCCACTTTATAGTCATTTTATCTAAACCACAATTCCTTCCTTTGCTTATGAGAATGTAACATGCAGTTGTGTCAAAAGCCTTCCTACAATTAAGATCCACCACATCTACTACTTCCTCAATGCCAGTAACCCTGTCAAAAAAAGGAAATTAGGTTGGTTTGGCATGACTTGCTCCTGAGAAATCTATGCTGGCTATATATATAACCCTATTATCCTCCAAACGATTACAATCTGATTGGTTAATAGTTTGTGGTAGCATCTTTTCAGGTATTGAAATTAGGGTGACTGGTCTATAATTCCCCAAGTCCTCTTTGTTCCACTTTTTAAAGATAGCTACTATGTTTGCCCTTCTAAATATTCTTTAACCTGTTCTTCCCTATTTTGACTTGCATTCCTTCCCCTTTGTTGTTGATATTAATTATGTTGAATATACGGTCACCATTAACCTTTTTAGTAGGCACTGAAGCAAAATAGGCATTAAATACCTCAACTTTCTTGATGTCATCAGTTGTTAGCTCTCCTTCCCCGCTAAGTAGAGGACTGACACTTTCCTTCGTCTTTCTCTTGCTGCACATCAAGCTGAACCATTCATGAATCATTAGTTCCTTAAGCTCCCCCAGAAAGCAGAGGAGGATGCAAATCAAGCAAAAGGCTGGAGTTCCTGAGCTATGGGGCTAGCTGAGACCTAATGGGCTGAATTAATCTGTGCCCAAGAGGAGAGTGGGTGGGAGGAGCCTTAGGTTGCTGAAGCATCTCCACATGTGCCAAGGAAATCTCCTGTTCCAGGTCACAGCCACAGCTGCACACCTGCCCAAAGGCCAGTGGGGCACATTGGCTAAGGGCATACAGGATGTGAAAGGATCTCGGCAAAGCCACCAGCCACCCGCTGGCTACTGAACTGCTCCCCATCACACTTTTACTCCCCCTCATCAGAATCCAGGTGGAGCTGCCCCCACCTGCCCCTCCTCTCTGATGAGCAGGCTGCCCCAGCACAGCAGAGGCCGACGCATCACCCAGCAGTGTCAGCCTGCCTGAACCACTTTTCCTCTCCCACCAGCAGGGCCCTCTCAAGGGCTCCTTTCACTCCTTCCGTGTTCGGCTGTTTTTCAACACAGAGGCTTTATTCTAAGTTCATCCCCCTACCAGCACCCTTCCCCGCATGGGATGACACAGCCAATGCTGCCCTGAGCCCCAGATGAAATCCTCACCAACGCAGAGACCGTGGGCTTGGGCTCAGGCGGATAGCGAGGCACCAAGCCCTGGCTGCAGAGCTCCCTGCCAACTGCAGCTCGGAGCCAGCATTCCTGAAACAGGAGTCTCGCTGCCCCTATGAAAAGCTCTGATTCAGCAGCAAGTAGCTGACACCTCCTCCAGTACAAAGAGGGCTTTTTCCCCCTCACCCGGCTCCAGCTGCTCCCAGGAGAGCACTGGGCACAGGGAGCTGCTGCTCACAAAGCCACATCCTGCACACACACCAGAAAAACCCCATGTGCCTGCTGAGAATGTTGTAGGGGGCACGTGACTGCTGCCTGGGCCCACCCCAAACACAGACACCAAGGCTTCCAGCTACCCTGCCCTGGGACACTGGAGCTGCTTTCTGTGTTGTCACCTGGCTGGGCACAAAGGACTAAGGTTTCAGGCACTGCACTACCCACGTTGGGTCTCCTGTCACAGACTCTGGAGCCCAGTCCTGGCCCTCCTCCTCCATTTCCCAGAGCTTCCTGGTAGTCTACAGCTGAAATGGCATCAGGAACAGGGCTGGAAATGCAGCGCTAGTAGGGGAAGGGGCTGTTGTGGGGGGATGTGTTGCCCACAGTCATGGCATGGATCTGAGCAGTGTCAGATAGATTGAGCTGGGGGAGGTGTCTAATGGGGAACCACTGGGAAAGGGGCACGCCCTGGCTTTCCTCAGTATCTTAACACTCGGGTGCAGAGAGTATACACATATGACCGACAATCCCAGATGAGTCCTAACTGGAGGGTCTGGGTACATCCTCCTCGCAAACGGTCAGTGCCCAATGTGGACAGTTCCCCAAAGGACAGACAGTCAGAAATGACTTATGTTTGTCAACATGCAATGGGTTTCCTGCCATGACGTAATCAGCTCTGTCTGAATGCTGACTTGCATGATTCTTTGGAAAATGGGGCTTTGTCTCTTTACTTGTATTAGAAACAAAGTGACGTAGGCATGTAATAGCCTGAGTTCTAATGAGACAAAGGGAGTTAGGCTCCTAAAGGAAAGATTTTAAGGCATTTAGGCCCCTGAAGATGCAGATAGGCACCTAGTAGAATTTTGAAGTCAGTCAAGTGCCTAATTCCTGTTGATTTCCGCCTAGCCCATCAGTTTACAACTACATCTCATCAACCATACAACTGTGCTGCAGCCTCAAGCCAAGGCTGTAATATTTCTCTACATGGTGTGCTAAGGGAACAGAGGGTTTGCACAGGAATCATGTTGAGGGCCAAATTTTCATGCGTTTGAGCAGGCATTTCCCTCCTGTATGCACATGGCCTGGGGCTCTGCTGGGAGATACACACTGCTGCTCTGCTCCCACCCCCACCCCCCTGCTGCCTTCGGTAGCAAGCTGAAGGCAAGGGGCAGGGTGGGAGAGCAGAGCCCAGCCCCTGGAACAGCTCACCCCCTTGCCTCCCCAGCACAAGAAAGAATGAAGGGTCCCTGGGCCCTGCCCTCCCTAGGGACAGCCCTGTGCGCAAAGGGGTTTGTTTTTCACACAGAGCAGAGCCCCAGAATACTGGATACACTTTTATCGGGCCTAATTCTCAGCCTGCCTCTGTGTGTGTGTGTGTGTGTGTGTGTGTGTGCAGCTGCCTCTGAACATTGACCCCAGGGGATTAACATAAGATTGGGGAATTTGGATTTTCCATGAACCTTTCTGAACCTCCCCACAAATGAGGAGTCACAACCCCTAGATTCACTGGGCGTGGCATCTCGGAGTCAAGTAGATGTCAAAGTGGCTCTGTTCACTCCAGAGCCTCAGAGTGCCCTCTGACAGCTTAGCTAAGGACACTTAGGAGGCTCAGGGAAAAGCAACCCCTGGAAAAAGAATCCAAGAAATACAGGAGCGATTCTTTTGTGTACCTTGACAAGTTCCAGAAGAGCAGCCATGTCAGTCTAGTTCAGCAACCAAGCAAGGAGTCCCGTGGTCCTTTTAAAGACTAACAAATTTATATATAGCTTGAGCTGTCGTGAGAGAAAGTCCCACTTTGTCATCTTCAAGCATCTGACGAAGTGGGATTTTCTCCCATGAAAGCTCATCGGATAAAAAAAATGTGTTTAGTCTTTAAAAGTCCAACAGGACTACTTCCAAAGAGGTCGCTTTGCTAGTCTAGTTCAGCAAAACGAAAGAGGAGTCCTATGGCACTTTAAGACTAACAAACTTATTTTTTGCATGAGCTTTCATGGGCAAAGTCCTACTTCGTCAGATGCCAGAGTGTCAGCTTTCTCCACTCTGGCATCTGATGAAGTGGGACTTTGACCATGAAAGCTCATGCAAAAAATAAATTTGTTAGTCTTTCAAGTGTCATGAGACTCCTCTTCTGTTTTACAGGACTCCTTGTTTGGTTTTTCTTATACCTTGCATCAGAAGAGGCCCTAAGAGGAAATGTCAGACACCAAGAAGCTGTAAAGCTCTTGTAATGGCAACAGTCCACAGTAATTCAGACCTACAGTCAGTCCCTAGGAAACTATTCCAAAGGGGTAGCCATGTTAGTCTATTGTAGAAACACAACAGAGTCCTGTGGTCCTTTTAAAGACTAACAAATTTATATATGGCTTGAGCTGCCGTGAGAGAAAGTCCCACTTTGTCATCTTCAAAGCGTCTGATGAAGTGGGATTTTCTCCCAGGAAAGCTCATGCGATACATAAATCTGTTAGTCTTTAAAAGTGCCACAGGACTCTGTTGTCTTCCTAGGAAACTAGTGAGGTTAAGATCCTTATTGACTTCGGTGGGCTTTGGAGGAGGCCCCACGTTACTTTTCTGTGCTCTGTGGCACTATAATAGCAATGACATACACTTACAGTCCTGTCAGTCAGGAGTACTAGATGTTACCCAAATAAGCTCTGCTTGTAAAGGAGAAATCACAGAGACCCTGAAAGCACTGCATTCCTTTCAAATGCAAATCAGATGTGATGTGAAATGTCAGAGTTTAGATGAGCTGGCAAACAAACTGAAAACAGGGCTGCTTTTAGCAAAATGTGAAAACACTTTACAGTCTCCCCTTATAAGTGCTACATATTTTACTGATGTGCTGCCGTGCATAAAGCACAACTGAATTAAAGGCAAAGCTATTAAAATCCATCCCCTACTTCCCCAAATTGCTGGCTCATAAAGTATGGTAAACGAGATTGGAAGTCACCTGGTTGAACTATGTTTGGAACTAAGCTGAGGAATGAGTCTGGAATTTTAGTCATACACTGCAAGAATCAGTTCCCCAAAAGGAGACCTAAAAGGTACAGGGGCAAAACGTGCATTTGTGTGTGCAAACTGGAGTGTCCACAAAAGCCACCACTGGTTTCTTCAGACTGAAC
Organism: Pelusios castaneus; assembly: GCA_007922175.1. Lineage (NCBI taxonomy): Eukaryota > Metazoa > Chordata > Testudines > Pelomedusidae > Pelusios > Pelusios castaneus. The sequence goes on from ML685803.1 coordinate 8,773,267, forward strand.
AAATCTGTCCTGCACATGCACTGATGTGGCTTTGCTTGTGTCGGCACAGCCTGGTTGAGTTGAAAATGTTTTTGGATTGCGGGGTTGAACGGGGTTGAGGTGCATTCCTCCAAGAAACCAGCACCCACGCTCTAGACTTGCCCTTCCTACCCAGAGTTGTTTGGGAGAAGCCTGCCAGTTCCCTTGATTGTCATTTCTGGGAAGAGCAAAATAATGCTGACTCCTCCTCACCTGAAGAGCAGGAACTGCTTGCAGAGGTTCCAGTGTGCAAGGCTCCCATGCACAGCAGGGGTAGGCAGCCCCACTGCAGACACAGAGGACTAGGTGACTTTAATAGGGTCACACTGTACTGGACAATTAGATGTTGAATCTGGGGCTAGACAGTCTCAGTCCTGTACGCAGTGATGTTGTAGCCATGTTGGTCCTGGGATATTAGAAATAATTGGAGAGGCCAGGTGGGGGAGGAATATATTTTATGGGACCATCTTCTATTGGCGAGAGAGACAAGCTTTTGAGGTTACACAGAGCTCTTCTTCAGCTCTTCGTTTTGTCTCCCTTCTTATACACTTCTCTTTCTACCTTTCTCTGCCAGTTTCTCTGTCTCCTACCCTTTCTTCCTCAGTTCAGTATCTCTCCCTCTGCCCGTTCTCTTTCTGACTTTCCTGCCTTGAGCTTTTCCCTGCAGGCAGCAGTGCCAACCACAGTTACCAATAAACAGGATACGGGCTCACTGGGAATCTGAGGCAATCAGGAGCAAATGAAGGTATTTCATAGAAACTCTGTATCAAACAGGGATAAAGTAGGTTCGGCTGCACAGAGCAGGGAGGCAGTGTCAGAAATAGCTGCCTGCCATGCTGACTATTCACTGAAACGGGAAACAAATATTTTTTTGGCTTTCACCGAAGAAAGACTTCCTTAAAAATGTGTTAATATTAGAAGCAAAAATGCAGCTTTTAAACATGTTAAGTGGTCACATTCATTGCAGTTTTATTTACTATATGAATGTTAACATTGGTCTGTTTATGCTACGGCCAAGGTTTCCAGTAAATTACAGGAAGGGGTCATGTAACAGTCAGCTTCAGCTAGCCTGAGATTATTTGCAGCAGCCAAATCCCTTGGGCCCATGGAGCTGGGGGCGAAGGGGGAAGCAGCAAGGGGATATTATAAGGGACATCATGAACGGGAATGCTGATGGAAAGAAAAAACTGAGAATGAAGTCGTCTTAAGCTCACGCTGGGGACAAAGCTTCTGGGAAATGACAACTGAAAACAGAGAATCTGAGAGCTGAGACCTAAATAGGAGGAGCTGAGATGAGGCACAGGCCTCTCAGCAATGGAAAGTTGGGATCCAAGGATGGTCAGACCAACTCGGACCCATCTGGGTCTAGCTAACCCAGGGTCCTGTCTGACAGTTGCAAGCACCAAATGTTTCAGAGGAAGGATCCCAAAACCCCACAGTTGGTAGATATGCGGGTGATTTGCCCATTCTTGGGAATCTCCTCCAAACCCTTAAGAGCTAGAGCAGTGGTTCCCAACCTATGACCCGGGGGCCAAAAATGGTAACAGTGCCTTTCAAAGTGGCCTGCAGCTCCCCTCCTGCTGGCTGCAGAATGGAGCCAATGCCCCAGGGACCCAGATAGAATGCACAGGGCTATAGAACACGTACCATTTCCCTGCTGCAGCCAGAGGGCAGGAGATCAGCAAGGAGGCAGCCTCTTCACCTAGCCCTCTGTCAGGCTGCAGTAAGGGGGGTGCCTGCTAGCAGAGACTGGGAGCCCTTTAGGGTTATAAAAATTGTATCTGTGGCCCTCGAGCCAAAGGTTGGGAGCCACTGAGCTAGAGATTGGCTGCAGCATGAGGTGTTATCTCACAACCAAAACTCTGTGATAACTCTAAGCTGCATATGATGATTCTCCAGTCTCTCTTTGAAACTAGGTACATTCTTGGCTTCCACACCAGGATTAGGGGCCTGGCCACAGAATGATAGTGTGGAGAGCTGGGTCATAGAGCAGTGGAATTGGGCTTCGACCACAGAGCAATGGGGTCATGAGCCTGGCCCACAGGATAAGACTGGCAGTCAGCCCACAAAGCTGAGGGGCTGGGGATCTGAGCCACAGAACCATGGGATCAGGCAGTGCAAGTGTTTATTTTGGTGGGATCTCTGATTGCAATTACCAGTTGAGGCAGAATATCTGTGATGTCCTGTCCCTTTAAATGTTTGAGCACTCTCCCCTGCCCAGCACAGAGCCGCCCTTTCCTGTTCAGTTTAACAAACAAGGAGTCCTGTGGCACTTAAAGATTAGCAAGTTTATTTATAGCATGAGCTTTCATGGGACAAAATCCCACTTTGTCAGATGCTTTGAAGTCCCCATCTTCAAAGCATCTGACGAAGTGGGATTTTCTCCCACAAAAGTTCATGTGATAAATAAATGTGTTAGTCTTTAAAAGTGCCACAGGACTCCTTGTTTGTTTTGGATAACTAGACTAACACGGCTACCCCTTTGGAACTGTTCAGTTTGGCAGCCAGAACAATAAAGCAAGCACAGCAGAAAGCAGTGTGTCCATCAGCTCCCTCTGTGTCTGTCTGTCTCTGCCTCTGATGGAACCAGGCACTGGTGTTGGGCTAGGGTTCCTGGAAGAAGGAACTGTCCTGTCTTATACTGAGAATATATGCAGGCACCACAGTGTTGATTCCTCCTCCCCAAGAACACCTGACTGCACAGCAGAAGATGACAGTGGTGTCAGAAGAAAGGGCACAATATAAACTTCTTTCTAACCCTTTTATGAATCCCCCTAAGGTTTTGGCTGCAATGTCAGTCTTGTGGTAGTGAGTTCCACTGGCTACTTGTAGACTGTGTGAAAAAGATTTTCCTTTTATCCGTTTAAAATTTGCTGCCTTTCAGGGATAAACTGCCCCTCTTGTTCTTGTAAACAGAAGCATCCATTCTGCTTCTTCTGGACTATTCATTGTTTTCCATTCATCTATCACATCCCTACTTGTCTCCTATCTAAACTATGCAGTCCCATTCTTTTTAGTGTCCCTCCATATTGAAGTGTCTCGTGAGCTTAGAATGTTGTCTCTATTTGTATTCCTTCTAGAGCTCTTTTGGTGGGGTTTTTTTTATATTATTCAGGTCATCTGAGATGTTTTGTGTCACTTTTGGCAAATTGTGTTTGGTTCAAACCAATAATAAATAATAATAATTAACAAAAGGAACTACCGTGTTTCCCCGAAAATAAGACAGGGTCTTACATTAATTTTTCCTCAAGAAGACACCCTAGGGCTTATTTTCAGGGGATGTCTTATTTTCGGGGTGCATGGGTTGTGCAGATACGCTGCATAGCCACGCCCATCACTAGGTCTTATTTTCGGGGTAGGGCTTATATTGCGCAAATGCTTAGAAATCCTGCTAGGGCTTATTTTATGGGTAGGTCTTATTTTCGGGGAAACACGGTATCTCATTTGGTTTGGGGGCTAGATTCACTAAACAACTAGAAGCAGGGGATGAATCCCTCCCATTACAGTCTTTAGCCCTGCAGTGTGGAAGACCTGGGTTGACTCCCTGCTCTGGAGCAGTTGCTTAAACTCAGCTCTCCTATTACTCAGACAACAGAGTCCTGTGGCACTTTTAAAGACTAACAGATTTATTTATCGCATGAGCTTTCGTGGGAGAAAATCCCACTTCGTCAGACGCTTTGAAGATTGAGTTGAAACAGATGAATAACAAATCACAGCTTCAAAGAGAGTCTGCAGAACTCGAACTTATATGCAAATTTGACTCAGTTGTCTTGGGGTTAAACAGGGACTATGGATTTTTCTCGCATTACAACAAGTGATTTGACCTCCCCCTCCTCTATGTGCTGTTCCCCAGTGTTTTGAATCCTAACATCTATTTTGATTTGCTGTTACAGCCTGACCTGATGCTATGTCATACACTCCCCTGCATTTAATCTCCTACCACTCTGTAACTTTCCTATCTTCAAAGCGTCTGACAAAGTGGGATTTATTGTCTTTCTACAATAGACTAACACGGCTACCCCTTTGGAATTTGACTATTACTCAGGTGAGTGCTCCAATTATTAGGCTGGCAGCCCTCAATTTGCCATTATGTTACCCACTTGCCTGCTACGGGGAGGGCCCTCTGAAGGCTCCCACAGGCTCCCCTTACCTATAAACCCATAACAATGTGCCATCTGTCGGTTCTGCCACCTTATCCTCAATCTGTGATTTGTTTGCCTCCTTAATAGTCTCTTGGGAGTGCCTCTCACAAGTTTTTAAGAGTCCAGATAAAATCAGGCCATTCCCCTTTATCCTTTGTTTTGCTTATACTTCAAAAAATTCTGGTAGAAGGGAGAGGTGAGATTTCCTTTCAGTGAAGCCTTGCTCATCAGTCCCTATCATCTCATGAGTTTCCAGGTGCTTTACAATTCTGGGAGAGAATTGAGGGGCCTAACGCCTTTTACCTGTCGATGACAGGGAGGAGCTAATCTGCCACCTGTGCCTTTGAAAATCTCACCCTCTGTGTTTAATAACCACATTAAGAAATAGATTGGCATTGGAATAAGGCTTCCTGCTCGGTTATTGCCAGGATCAGCCCTATAGCCTTTTTAAAAGACAGATACAACTGCCCACCAGTCCTATGCTACAGGAGCTGCTTTTTATATAGCACTTTGTATTTTTGTTAGCAGTTTGGTTATTTTATACTTAAACATCTTTAGCGCCCCAGGACATATTGTCTGGTTCTTGGTGGTTTGTTGATCTTTCATATATCCTTTTGTTTCAACGCCTCCACTTTTGACAGCTCAGTTCCAGGCAGTGCTCCCATTCCGCAGGTGCACACTGGGGCCCTGCAGTGGATTATGGGGACAGCACCTGCATGTGGGAGGGAGCAGAAAGACAGGACTGGATCAGGGCTGGGGGGGGCTGCCCACCTTTGTGGGCCTTCCAATTGACACCTCCCCCCCCATGCTGGGGGGTGGGGTCAAGGGCTTCAGGGCTCTGGCTGGTGCTGTGCAGGTGGCTGGTGTAGGCCAGTGCTGCTGGGGGGTGGCTGCAGGCCACACTACTGGGGGAAGCAATGGATGGACACAAACCAGAGCTGCTGCAGGAGGCTGGGGCAGAAGAGGCGGGGGAAGCGGGCCAGAGGCCACAGCACTACTGCCCTGCCCTCTGGCTGGCTGTTGAGGCAGCCAGCCCAGGGACTGGGCAGGCAGGTTGAAGGTGAGCAGCGGCAGCTTGCTCCTCAGGCCAGCTGGGCTGGATTTTGAGGGATTGTGGGGCCCCCTTTAAGCCAGGGCCAGGGGCTGGAACCCCTGCCTTAATCTGGCCCTGCAGAGAGCAGGAGGGGGTCTTTGCACCAGGATGTGCCTGACCAATGAAGTAGCAGGCTCCACTTCCATTTGTCATTCACGGGAGCCTGTGTGTTCAGAACCTTTTGCTCAGACAGGGTTGATATTCTTAAAGTGCTCTTAGACTCATTAAGAACATGTCTCACATGTGTGATGTGCTATTTTTAAACCAAATCAATTTCATCCAGCTGGCTGAATTCAGATAGGTTTTCACCGGGGCACTGACTGTCAATTCATTGCTATCGCTCAAGTTTCAGCTCTCTATATGCCACTGCTGGGACATGAGCTGCTAAAAAATAAAAAGTCACAAGACCCTGTTAATAATAGGAGGTTTTTTAGTCTTTCCATTCTTTTTATTCTCATTCAACTGTACTGTGTCTGCTCAAACTTCAAAAAAAAGAAATCACTCTCAAAAAGACCAAACCTGGAAAATTTTAGCCGAAACACTCCAAGTTAAGAGGCCATTCTACAAGAATGTATAAGGGAACCCATTACACAGCCTTAACTATAGCCATTGCAATAGGCTCTGGCTGAAATGAGAGGGAAAAATCTGAATCAAGAGTGCAGAAGAGAAAGGAGAAAGGGAACTGGTAAGAGCTGAAGGAGAGACAAATGTTCCCAGAATATTAGGGTGCGTGAACATGAATATCAGCTCATTTGATCATCTCTGGTAGGGACGTGCACTAATTTCTTGGCTATGGAGAGCTCATGGAGTGCCATTTCTTCCAGATCTACCTCACCCTGACAGACAAACCAATTGGGTGCTGCAGCGCTGGCTGTACCAGGCTAATCACTGACCCTTTCCAAAGCTGTAGTTTCATGGGGATGAAGATCATGAGAACATGGGCCTAACCCGCCTTTGATCTCTGTATTTCCACATAAAAGATCTATAAAGGATAGCACTGAAAAAGAACACAGATGCAACCAATGTCACCACTCAGATGTCCCAATGAGATAGAGACATTTGATTCAGCTCAGCCAGGCAACGCAAAAGGGATGCTGCTCCGAAGCGGAAGGAGGGAAGAGGATCCTATTTGACAAAACTTTCCCACCAGACCGAGAATGACATTCAGAGTCACCCTGTCCTGCCGTCTCCACGAAATCCAAGCCAAGCAACCTATCACCAAGAAGGAAAAAAAAGTGAAGACTTTTCTAGAGACCTCCCTGTGCCAATCTAATTATCATGAGAGGCACTCAGTTACAATGGTGATGGTGATGGTTCCGAATCCTGACACAAGATCACAGCCAAGGTGAGGAAGGGCAGGGCAATGGGGGCTGTGTGCTCAGGGTAGTTGGGAGACCTGTCGAGGGCTCAGAAGTGGGGCAGTGAGTGTTACGGGGGTACCAGTGCTGGCAGTACCAATAGCCATGGTAACACCAATGATACATCCTCAGCTCACACCAGAGGGAATGGAAACGGCAGTTTTTCTTTAAAGGGTTTTCTCCAAATAATCAGCATAGACTCTGGAAACTGCTACCAAAGGATCCTGTGTGGGATACTCTGGTTCAGTAGGAAGGTCTCTTTCCATTATAAGCCTGATTTGGACACATGAAACATACCAGCACATTATCCACCACCTCTAGCATTCACAGAAAAGCTCATGTTTCACCTGAGTACTCACATGTGGGGCCTTGTGCCCAAGGAGAAGTCGCTGGGAGAGTTTGAGGTGAGCCAGAAAAGGGAGCTAGGAGCTGAGGAGGTTCTTTAAATGGCCAGTGTTTCTAACTGTATACAGTAACTTCCTGCTTCCACAGCTGCCCAGAACAAGGAGTCATTCACCACGCCTCAACACGAACTGGTGCCTAGGAATGAAATGTCCTAGAGGGATGTTCCCCACAGGAATCCCAGTCTCTGGAGCACTGTGAGATGGATATTGCAGACTGGACTCTCCTCTAGTGTATAGCCTTGTTGCTCTGTTGATCTCTTACTGTGCAGATCCTCCTTGCCTTACCCTGCCATATCAGGGCCACAGAGCCTATGCCACTGGGCTGGCATAGCCTATGAGAAGCTGCTCTGCAGCCACTCCATGGCCTGGGGCAGGGGCGTGTACTTGTTGCCTGGTGCTAAGCTAGTTAAGCCACGTGCTGAGCAGGAAATTGGCCTCTTTGGGAGCTCATTCAGCAGCAGGCGAGGCCATTTTTCTGTCTCAGGAAACTCCAAAGGGAAACAAGGAACCAGCCCTGCAGTTCCCATACAGATGACCCTATGCCAAGGCTTTCCTGCCCAGCTACCTGCCCCTCTGCATGCAGCCACCTGGCTGGTCTCCTAGAACTGTTCTCTGCAAAACATCTGCCCACTATGCTTCTCCTGGAGCGTGAGCTGCCCACTCCAGTGAGGCATTCAGCAGTGGAAGACTGACAGTCTGGACAGTGTGTACCTTGCCGCAGGAAACCCTCCTAGTGCTGACTCTTGCTTGGGAATCCCGGCTTCTCGGCCCCATGGATCAACAGAGAACATTTGAGGGTTGGGACTCTGCAAAGGGATGCTGGGATTTTCAGGGTTGGATATTTTAAAGGCACCCAGACATCTGAATGCTGTCAAAGCACGAGCTTCAAATTCCCCCTTCAGAAGGGAGATGTGAGCTCTGTCTCATCCCATGGAGTCATCGTAAATATAGAGGCCCTGAAGGAGACGATTTCCAGCCTACAGAATTTCCTCTCCATCCCAGGAAGGAGGGGCAGTCAGCGCTCTGAGGCCTGTAAAAGACCAGGAGAAGAATTTGGATGAAGTTAGAGCCCAAAGGATGGCCAAGAATTTACAAATGTCTGCAGTCTCACTGAAATCAGCCCAGCATATTACTGCAAAATGATGGGGTTGCAACAAGGGGCCTGGAATTTCTCTCAATAAGCACCAGTTTCCCCAGATCATCCCCAGTCTGTAGGCTCTTTTCTCTGTACCCAAGGGGCTCATTTCCTCTGGGACACAGGTAGATGAAGACATCAGTCATCGAAAGCCTTTTTTTGTTGACTGTAGCCAGGAAATGCGTAGTTCTGGTGTGACTGTGGCACACACCTGATAGACCCATTTCCTACTGAGACCATTCATTCCCTATTGTAAACCAACACAGGCCAGTTCTTTCTGACAGGCACTTGTGAACATTGGTGTATCCGAGATAAGGCTCATGGGAGGAGTCTCTCACCCACAGGAGTAGGCAGCCCTGCCATGTGTCTCTGAGCTGTGCCTCCGAAGTCCATCACCCAATGCCCTGTCATTCTTGGCTGGTTAGTTCTTGTTTCTGAATAAGTGGAAGTTATAAGACAAAACAAATGGAGGCTCCTCCTTTGTCTTTGCTGATGCCTCAGAAGCGAAGTGCCCAGCACTGTAGAGATCTGAAGGTGATGATCACTTCTGTGTAGTGGGCACCACAAAGTGCAGGTCCCACTTAACGTTCTTCAGCCCAAAAGGTGCCTCGGCTTTGTAGGACACGAGGGGCACGTGGATCTTGTATCTGCACCTTGCTCGGGGTAAATGTCACCTGGAGTGCATGCAGGGCTTCGGCAGAATTTAGGGAGTCTGGCTGTTTGACCAACAAGTTGCAAGATGAAAATTCTTTGAGAAAACCCCAGTCCTGCTCCAGTCTCCATGGACTAGCACAGTCAGCACAGACACAATTAGTCAGAGTCAAAGACAGAAGCTGTGAGGCAGCCCCTTCTTTTCTCCAGGACACATGAGCTGAGTGAATTATTTACGGCACCTGAGGCCTGTGATGAGTGTCGGGGAGGGAACAGCTGTCAGAGAAATTCCTGGTACATCCTGGCACTTTAACTGCTTACTACTGGCAATCTATGATGTATGGCTGGTCGCCTTCATCACATTGCTGCTTCCGGGCTGGATGGTTGACATGATGAGATGGAGGTGACATGCTGACCCACACAAAGCTGCTGGTGTCAAAATTGCTTCACAGATTTTATTACACGTGTAACATCAGCCCAAAGACACAGCTGGGCACCCTGATCCCGGCATGTCCCTCTCCTCTGCCTTTCCAAAGCTGACAGTTCCTTCCCTCTAATCCTTGCACTTTTGTCACCTGGTTCTCAGATGAGACTCCCAGTGACATCACACATCATAGGGGCCTTCTTGATAGCTGGCCCTTTATATTGAACTGAGACAAGCAGCCTCAAACCTAAGGGGACCATTTGGCAGCTGTCTGCTGAGCCCCACCCCCTTCTGGCTAGTAAAGCTCCCATCAGGATCCCCCCTCTCGCTGGCCCTTGACAAAGTGACCCATTTTCACACTGTCACGGCAAGCAGTAGAATAACAAACTGTGATTAGCAAACAGTGATGTGCACACAGCCTGTAAGGTTGATTAAATGAGTCACAGTAAGATCCCTACAATGACTGTGATTTGTGATGGTTTGATGCTCATCCGAATATTCCAACATGAAGAGAAAGATCTGCTGAGACTTTCACTTACGATTTGCTCAGCTCAGCTAGCTCATCAGCTTCAACAGCAATTACTCAAGGGAGAAGGAAGGGTCCCCCTACCCCAGTATCCTACCTCCAAAGCAGGAGGAGAAGGGGGAGGGGTTGGCCAGAGCATGCTGCACTTTGGCTTTTCTGGGCTAGCAGACAGTCCATAGACGGCCATTGCAGTCAGGTATGTTAGAGAAACCTTAGGGCTGCTCTAGTTTATGCCGAAGACCAGGTCCCTGGACAAACCAGAGAGGCTTTTCTTTCCCTGCTCCTGGATTGTTTTTGCTGCCTGCTATTGAGGATAGATCCAGCCTGCTGCTTGCTCTTGTACCAGCAGCCAGTCTTCCCTGCAGATTGGGCTCTGATACTACCCTTTTTTGGATGTCCATGGTGCTTTCTGTCACTGTCCTTGCTGGCATCAGAAAGGAGCCCTGAGCCAACTGGAGCCTCTCTATCTTCATCTTTAGTTACTCTGTGCCTAGCATGAAAAAGATTGGAGGTTGCTCACCTCAGTCAGACCCATTGGGTGCTTGGGACGATGAACCCAAATACCTGATGGTTGATTCCAAAGTAAAGGAGCCAAGAGCAACTCCTTGACTGCCACGGGGGCATCTCCCCAGGAAGGATATGGGAGAATGGTCTGTGATTCAATGACAAGATGCTCCAATCTAGCTACTTTGTCCTTCAACATCTTTTCTCCTAGATGTAGCCTCCGTGAGCAGATAAATGGCCTCCAAGCAGCTGCTGCTCTCTGCCATTAACTGCTCACATCAGAGGGCAAATTGGCTGCACTCCTCCTTGCCAGAGCTCTCATCTGTTTCTAAGAGCAGCTGCATCTCAGATCCCCTCCTCTACCCCTCCAACACAGAACACAGACTTCTCTGTAGGCAGTCAGCTGGCCACTGCAGATGGGGAGAATGTTAGGCTAAGTAAGCCAGAGTCTCTTTAACAGAGCAAGTCTGATTCAGACCCCCAAAGGATGCTCTTGGCAATAAGGATCTGTCACCCATTTGGAGGCTGCATCTTCTCCAGATTTCAGACATCCCTCACAGCCATCAATGGGCCAGTGGACATTGGTAGCATTTTGGTGCTGGACGCTTGACAGAACAAATATAAGGCCCAAAGCCAGATTCTGTGCTCTGGCAGACCAGTGTATCTCTAGAGGGATTGCACTGACGTCAATGCCGGAAAAGTCGGTGGAGTCACTCCAGATTTACAGCAGTGAAAATAAGAACAGAATCTGGCCCCAGAGGGTTCACAATCTCATTCTAGACTCAAGGAAAGGAGTGGGAGCAACAAACGCTGTCTGTGTGTGTTCACCAAAGGAAGGAAATGGAGGCTGAGGATTCTAATGTCACTTTCCCATAGTGAGGTGTTTGTTCTAATGACAAGTATTGTAGTCACTCTGACTGAATGGCGGGAGGTGACATTTCTGCTCTTTAATCAGGCAAACCTGAACAAGAGCTGCAAAACATTTAGTTTGTATTAAAATACTGTATTCAGAGCCCTCATAGAAGCTTCTGCTTGAAGAGCTAGAGAGGTGAGCCGCCTGTGACCTGAATGTAAATCCTAGCACTGAAACTTCCCAGTGTCTATCTTCTGCCCAGGTTGTGAAATCCTAGCGCACTGTAGTCAACAACAAAGCTCCCATTGACTTTGGCAAGGCCAGGATTTTACTGAAGGCCTTTGCTACATGTCATCATGTCAGCTGTCTGCTATCTAAAACAGGCTGGTCTTATAGCACTTGGTGATGTTTGAAAATAAAACATCTATGTTATAGCCCTGACTGCTGGCAGTTCTGCTCCTGGGCCATCTAACTGGGTTAGGAATTAATGCCTATTCCAATAAGATCCTATGCAACATGTAAGAACCTTTCCGCTACAAACCATGCTTCCAAAGCTCTTTGGGGGTCCTACAGCCTGAAAAGGTCCCTTCAGGAAACAGGATCCAAATGTATTCCCTGGTGGACCTTCTCAGGTTGTAGAACAGAGCCATTCTGAAGGAGGCAAGATGAAGCAGCTGGGCTATGGAGCTCTTTCAAGGGGACTGTAATTTACTAATTGGTCAGCACTGAGCTATAACCTGTCACGAGATAATTCTGAGGGAATTTCTACAGTGGGGCTATCCAGTGATGCTGCTTTGACAGAGCTCTCTACTGTTGTTAACAATAGTATGAAGAAAATGTCTGAAGCTGTGCAGCAACCCCACTTCTAGCCAAATGGCAGAAACCACTGTCATATAAACAGATACATGCTTTGAGATCTGGTGCCTGGGTCCAGCAGGCAGCTGAGAAGCTGGACCATTTCATTCAAAAGGCACTTGTTTGAGCTGCCTGTGCACAGAAACCCGCTGACCCAAGAACCCACCCTCTCTTTTGGAGGCTCATCATTCAGAAAGGGCTACTCAGATTGCTTGCATTAATTGGAGGAAACTCCTCCTCATTTGAGCTAATCTGCACCAAATTCCAACTGTGAGCCAAGCCATGAACCTCTGGAAATCGGACTATGGAGTGAAAAGGGGCTACAGTATGCCTCAGCTACTAGGGAGGGGTCAACAAAATTAACTTCAGATGGGTGGAGATGCCTGGGCTGCAGCACCCATGGCTCAAAAGCTGCTAAAAAGGTGTTCTCCAGGAATGGATCCTCAGCTTTGGAATTCACTGCCCTGCCTGCTCCAAAAAGCCCAAAGATTTTGACCTTCAGAACAAGATGCAAAGTTCATCTCTCTTTCTAGGCTTCTGGGGAGGAAGAGGTTAAGTAAGGACTAAATCCCGTACCACTTTGGCCGGTGTTTGTGGCAGAGGGCTTTGGCATTGGATGTATTTGTACTAGTGGAATTGCACTTTTAGTATGTGGCCAAGATGCCTGAGTTCTGGATTGGTATTTTCCAATATGTATCCTCTAAATCTAAATCAATCAATCATATGAAACCCAGAGATCCCAGCACACAACAGCATCTCTCAGGCAAGCAATTCCCTGTGCTGCCTGGAAAATGCAGGAACTAGCCTCCTGTGAATGTTTAATGTCAGACACTGAGACATGCCAGATGTCACTCCCATTTCCCAAGGTTTGTTTTGTGCTCTGTGCTATTGATGCCCATTAGTTCCTGGCTCTGATTTACAGGCACACCCAAAGCTCAGTCCCTGTTCTCCTCTTCTACCAGAGGTGAATGCTTCCTCCAAAGAAGAGAAACATTCTTCACATACTGAGGGCAGCTTTGGTAGCAGGGTAGTTGAAGTTCAGAAGTGACTGGATTAACCTGTTGTGGGATCTTAAAAGGGCCAAGGAATCAAAGGTGCAGCATGCGAGCAGCTCTGTCTGTGCAGAGATGCTCCATGAAGAGACAAACCTTGTGTCACACTGAGTAGCTGGGACCTTGCTATTGATGCTGGTCTGCATGCCATTTATAGTCTACTCTTGCATTTCCAGGTACTCCTTCACTTCTTCTTGAGCCTGAAGGATCTGCTGTGTTAAGTCTGAGACGGCCGGGGTCATGGGTTGGGAGACAATGTTGTAACTGTGGATAGAATGGGGAAGGAAGGATGGTACCTATAGTTGGTAAAAAAGGGCCTTTGACCTATAAACGCATGGTCTGCATTGCTGTATGAAAACTCCATGTAAAGGAGAAGTAAAGATCACTAATCCTGATGATTACTGATGTAGCATCACAGTCTCAGAATTTGGTTGTTCCTTTCTTGTTGGACTTGTGATTGTAAGCAGAGGAAAGACTTGTGCATACCCCCAGTAGGCACAGGGCCATGAACTGAGACCCTTGATTGTAGGTGATGTACTCCAGAAAGCTGTGGCGATGAATTATATGACTAATCCATAGCTGGAATGTCTCTTCAAAGGAGAGGAGGCAAGGCCTGTTGCAAGAGAAAAAGAGGCCATTTCCATAAAAGTGGTCTACTATCATCAATATTGTTGCAAATTTGTTGGACTCTGATAATTCTGCAATAAAGGCTTTGACAATGGTAACTAAACATAAAGATGAGGTGTCCAAGGGCTGGAGGAGACTGCAGAGCTTGTGGCATGTTGCCTTGGCATGGGCATAAACATTGTGGGAAGCAATGAATGACTGTACTGTTGGGTGCATCTGGGGTCACAAACAGGAGTGGGATATTAGTTATTGGGTCTTGAAACACCCCAGGTGTCCCACTACAGGAAAATGGTGACATAGTTGCAGGACTGCAACTCTTGCAGGTCCTGGGGGAATACAGATGCAGTCCCCTACATACATGATCCCTTCCCGGGTGTCATGCAGTTGCTTATTGATTATAGCTTGCTCATCAGGTGGAATTCTTGAGGCAGCACAGACCCATCCGGATATATCCTGGTGACAAGCTCCACTGAGAAAGTTACAGGATTTGAAAATGAGGGTTGGTTTCTCAATGGGGCCTCCTAGGTTGAGTACCAATCCATGTTGACTGCTTCTGATCACTCTATTTTCCTCCAAGTGTTTCAGGATGGATTCTTTGAGGACCTGCTCCATGATTTTCCCAGGGATTGAGGTAAGGCTGACCAGTCTGTAGTTCCCCGGATCCTCCTTTTTCCCTTTCTTGAAGATAGGTACTATATTTGCCTTTTTCCAATCCTCCGGGACCTCCCCCGTTCACCATGAGTTCTCAAAGATAATGGCCAGCGGCTCTGCAATCACTTCCGCCAACTCCCTCAGCACCCTCGGATGCAGTTCATCCAGCCCCATGGACTTGTGCACGTCCAATTTCTTTAACTAGCCCCTAACCTGACTTTCCATCACCAAGGGCCGCTCGTTTCTCCATTCCGCGTTACCCTGTGTAGCAGCCTGGGAGCTGGCCCTCCCTGTGAAGATTGAAGTAAAAAAAGCATTGAGTACTTCAGCCTTTTCCGCATCATCCACCACGAGGATGCCTGCCCCATTCAGTAAGGGACCTACACCACCCCTGATCCTTTTCTTGTTGCTAACATACTTATAGAACCCCTTTCTGTTATCCTTCACATCTCTTGCTAGCTGCAACTCCAATTGCCCTTTGGCCTTTCTGATTTGATCCCTGCAGTCCCGAGCAATATCTTTATACGCCTCCCTTGTCATCTGTCCAAGCTTCCACTTCTTGTAAGCTTCCCTTTTATGTTTCAGCTCACCACAGAGTTCCCTGCTAAGCCACTCTGGGCGCCGTCCACATTTGCTGTTCTTTCTGCACATCGGAATGTTATCTTCCTGTGCCTTTAACAGGGTTTCTTTAAAATACAGCCAGCTGTCTTGGACACCTTTCCCCTTCAGATCAGCTTCCCATGGGACCCTGCCCATCAGCTCCCTAAGGGAGCCAAAATCTTCTTTTCTGAAGTCCAGGGTGTGTGTTCTGCTTCTTTCCTTCCTTTCATTGATCAGGATCCTGAACTCTACCATCTCATGGTTGCTGCTGCCCAGGTTGCCATTTACTTCTACTTCCCTGATCAATTCTTCTCTGTTTGTGAGCAATAGGTCTAGAGGTGCAAGGCCCCTAGTTGGTTCCTTCAGCATTTGTACTAGGAAATTGTCCTCAATATTCTCCAAAAACTTCCTGGATTGCCTGTGCACTGCTGTATTACCTTCCCAGCAGATGTCAGGATAATTGAAGTCCCCCATAAGAACCAGGGCCTGCGATCTGGAAACTTCTGTTAGTTGTCCATAGAACGTCTCATCCACCTCCTCCTTCTGGTCTGGCGGTCTGTAGCAGATACCCACCACGACATCCCCCTTGTTGCATTCTCCTCTAAACTTAACCCACAGACTTTCAACCAGCTTGTTTCCACTTTCATAGTGGACCTCCGAGCAGTCATACAGCTCTTTCACATATAGCGTTACTCCTCCCCCCTTCTTCCCTGCCTGTCCTTCCTGAACAATTTATATCTGTCCATAAATCATTTATAAAATGTTGGAAGGTGGCCAGGGCATTGGTCAACCCAAAGGGCATTACAAATGACTTATAAACAAGGAATCTAGTGGCACTTTTAAATCCACATTGCTTTAGATAAAACAAACATTAGTTTATTGATTAAAACATGATTTTAAGTGAGTATACAGCAAATCAATGCACAATAAATTAATCAATCAGTCAAGAAGTTAACCACTGCCAAACAAAAAGAAATACACATTTTAACCTAAAGTTTGCTGTTATAGTCCATTTTAATACTACTCACATGCCAAGCCACTTATGGTTTTCAGCCAGTCTCTGCCCTTCCGTGGGTAGGGCACAGTCCTTAGACAGTTGCTTTGAGATAGGGTTGGATCAAGATGGAGATTCTCTGGCAAAAAGCTTCTGACCAGTTTAAAGCGTGACTTTTCTCCTCCTCCTTGTGACCGGGTGATTCACTTTGTTCAGAAAGGGCAGGTAATCTCCCCTCTCTTACCAAGGTGCTACAGACATTTAGCTAGTCCATTGTTATGCATATTTTCTCTGGAAGTCTGTTTGCAGCCCTGATTACTTGCTCCAACTTGAGTTATGTGAACCCATTGGGAACACATTTTATAGCTGTACACATGTGTAATATAGTAAGAAACATGTTACCATAACAATTATGCAGAATATGTCATGAGCATTCAGAAAGATCTTAAATGGCATGCTTTGCATTAAACCTTACAAAGGTGAACTAGAAAGATACACAGATCACACTCTAGGGGTGCAGGGGGGTACATCCCATGACAAAGGGTGACTAGCGGAACAGCTGGCACTGTGGCTGACAGAGCGACCCATGGGGTGGCAAGGTACTGGAGCAAGTAAAGTGCCTTCTTTTCTGCAAACCCAACCAGGGTGGGAGATATACTCCGCAACAACACCTGTAGACCCTGGGTCTGCTCTGACTGAGGACACCACCTATGAGTGGGGGGCTAGGAGGGGAAGGACACATTAAAGGAACTTCTTGTTGCGGAACTTAAGAACCCAAGGCAAAAGGAAACTGCCCCACATACCATGGGGTGGGTGTTTTGTTCATGGTGTTATGCGCGTGACTCCTGCTTGCGGCATTTTCCCAAGTTAAGGCTGGGTTATTTTTCCCCTTTTAATAAAAGTCTCTTTTCTACCTTCAGTCTCTGTGTTTGTGAGAGGGGAAGTGTTGTCTTACTTTTTGTTAGTCTCTAAGGTGCCACAAGACTCCATCATTTTTGCTGAAAACAGACTAACATGACTCCACCTCTGAAGTCTGTTATCCCTAGAGGCATCCAAGGGATGGTGTGTGAGAGTCCCATTGGGTGAGGGCTCCAGCCAAGTTTGTGTTGTGTTGTTGAAAGGAACCCCTAGATATTGAACCCAGCCTTTGTTGCCGCTGACTCCAACTGGTAGAAAGGTCACAGGGAGATGTCCTGAAGCTGTTCATCATTTTTGTTCCACAGGTTCATGGGCCCTGCTCCCAACAAAAGGGAGCAACACAAACTCTGCAGGCCTGATGCAAATACTGGAGTTAACTGGGCTGAATCCATTTGTCCAATTCACAATGGAGTCTGTCTGCTGGACGCTAAAGGCCCTGATCTGAGGGGCTTCACTTCCTCACAGGACACCTGCACTTCTGAAGCAACCAGCCACCCTTTGGCTTGGCATCAATCCTAAAGGCCTGCAGGAAAATAATCCATCATCTGGGGATAAAGATTAAATTTTCTAAGGATTTTCAACTAAATCTGATACTTAGCATATGAGTTAAAATTAAATGGAACCTTTAAGGATTTCCATAGCCATCCCTCTTCTGACTCTTTTTTTTACTAACTAACGGCTGGTTTATTAATCTTCAAACTTTCCAGGTAGTTAAAACACGTTGTCAGTTTCCATCAAATGTCTATTTGAAGGAATTAGACTGTAATTGAGTAAAACAAACAAGGAGTCCTGTGGCACTTTTAAAGACTAACAAATTTATTTATTGCATGAGCTTTTGTGGGAGAAAATCCCAGTTTGTCAGATGCTTTGAAGATGGGGAATTTACCAGTGGGGGGTTAGGGGGGAGGGAATTAAATGCAGGGAAATGTTTGACACAGGATCGGGTCAGGCTGCAACAGTAAATCAAAATAGATGTTGGGATTCAAACACTGGGGAACAGCATATAGAAGAAGGAGAGGTCAAATCACCGGTTGTAATGAGAGTAAAATCCATAGTCCCTGTTTAACCCCAAAGCAACTGAGTCAAATTTGCATATAAGTTTGAGTTCTGCAGTTTCTCTTTGAAGCTGCAATTTGTTATTCATGTGTTTGAGCACCGCTATTAACAAGTTGTCAATGGAGTGAGCAGGGAGATTGAAGTGTTCCACTATTGGTTTTTGGGTGTTGCAATATCTGATGTCAGACTTGTGTCCATTTATGCTTTTGCACAGAGACTGTCATGTTTGTCCAGTATATAAGGCAGGGGGGCATTTCCAGCACATGATGACATAAATCACATTGGCAGATGAGCAGGTGAATGAGGCCTTGATGGAGTAACTGGCTTCATTAGGTCCTGTGTGATGGTGTCTTTTGTGTAGATATGTGGGCAAAGTTGGCAACATGGTCTGCTGCAGGGATATGTTCCTGCTTTAATGCTTCTGTTGTTTGTTTTGTAGTTGCTGGTGAGTATCTGTTTAAGGTTGGGGGGCTGTCTGTAAACGAGGAGAGGTCTGTCTCCCAAGGCTTGAGAGAGTGAGGGATCGTCATGTAGTATAGGTTGTAGATCCTTGATGATGTGCTGTAGAGGTCTGACTTGGGGGTTGTAGGTGATGAACAGTGGTGTTCTGTGCCAGGGAGGAATTACCTGAGAAGGACAAACTGGAGCTGTGTGGAGCCGTGAGTATTGGGGTTTGTGACTTTGCACTGAGACAGGACCAAGTGTACCTACAGGTAGGTAGGTAACTATTGCTTAGGGCAGTAGAATGCTGTGGGTCAGGGTTCCTACCTTCTATTCCTGGCTCTTGGAGAGACGTGGGACTAGGGGTCAGCACTCCTGGGCTTTATTCCCAGTGCTGAGAGTGGACTGTGGTCTAGTGGTTAGACTGGAAGGGCCGGGGGAGGCATGTAGGTCAGGAATCTGAGTGCTGAGTCTTACTCTTAGAGGAAGCATTATCCAGTTATTAGAGCAGTTTACAGTCAGCACACATGGCCTTGGCAAATTATTTCTGAGCAGTTGAGATTGGGGTCTGACATATTATTTATTCCAAGACAAAAAACTACCTTACAGTGGAGTCAAGGTTGAATCTATATCAGTAACTTAAGGGTAAAACCATTATGAGGATGTAATTATCCCCAAAGCAAGGATTACAAACCCAGGGAATTCAGAGTTAGGGTTAAATTTAAAAGAAATCCAAATAAATTTAATGCACAGTGGGGGCCCCGTCCCACTTTAACTCCACTTTGCAGTGACATTACACAACAGCCATGCAGTTATGATCAGTGCACAATAGCATTTGTACAACCAAATTAAACTGATTTGTAAAGACACATGCTGGGGTTTTTTTCTCCACTGCCCCCCCTCAAATAGGGGTATCTGAGTGAAATTAATGGCCTGGGAGATGCAAAAAGTCAATCTGATGGTCCCCTCTGGCCTGAAACATTATGAAACTCTGTGAGATGCACAATTTACAGAAGCCAGATGTGTCTGTCAGCGGAGTGGTTTAGAATTCTATTAGTAAAGATTGATATAACCCATTGTCCTGGTACAGACATAAGGCCCACTGCATCAACCCAGCATCCTTCTTCAAAGCACTGCTACCTCCAGCCCTCTGCCACGCAAATACAAGATTGCATATTTTTGTTTCCAGTTAAGCCATCGCATCCTTAAACGCGTCTAGAGCTCCTGGATGCACTGTGTGGTCTCGGTGGAGGTTGCTCTTTAATTTATCCATTTGCTTTCCCCCTTCCACGTCTGACGTCTCGTCTCGGTCTCTGACAGTATTTCACCTTTATCACCTGCAAGAGTCGCTCTGGGGTTGGTTTTACCACAGCATCCTCTGGGGTGAAGACTGATGCAGAGAAAACGTTTTGTTTCTCTGCTGTGGCCTTTTCCTTTTAAATTCTTGCCTTGGCCCCATGGCAGTCCAAGAGACCCATTACTTCTCTCACTGGCTTCCTGCTGTTGATGGACTTGTAAGAATTAGTTTTTTTCCCTTTCCATCTTTATTATTTGTTCTTCAAATTCCACCTTTGACCATCTATTTTTCAACATCCATTTCACCCACCTGCTATAGCACACAGTCATTATCAGAACATCCACTGGCACCACAAGACAAGGTTGAAGGGGTCTCTGTCTCCAGCACCTCCCAGCTGAGAGGTTTCTAGTTCAGATCCTTTCAGGGTAACAACGGTTCTACCTATTATCACAACAAACCAGTCACTCCTATGGGCTCCGGCTTCACCTAGGATGGGCTTTCATCCCATCAAATTGCCATTGTTCATCTCCCTATTGACCAGCTTCATGGGGGCTCAATTTTCTGCCTGTGTACTTCTCGTCCCTTGGCATCTGTATCTGAACAAATTTTACCAGATCATCCTCTCCATGCAGAAATGTCTCAGATCTAGCACTCCACCTCTGCCGGGGCTATAAGTTGGTCTGTGTCATTTCACCATTTTTCAGTAATGCCTCTTATGTGAAGCTCTTCTCCTCTTCCAATTATTTTAGTTCTCTGAGCTGGATTTTTAGGCCTCTCAAGTATGGTATGCAGTCATTTGGAGTCTGTGGGTCTGGCCGAGTTTTTATTTTCTTTTTATTTAACTACTTTATCCGATGCTCTGTTATTTTCTGGGAATGTAGCTTGGTGATTTCAGCTGAGCCCTCTTCCAGTTCTGCTGCACTTTCTGTCCTCACCTAATGACCAGCTCTGGAGAGACATTTGTGACCTCCCCGGTGTATGTTGTTTGTCTCAGCTGGGAGCTCCTTGCTTTCCCCCAGATCCTAGTTTAATCTGAATTCTGCTGTAAGTGAAAACCTCAGTGGGACCATAATCAAGGTAGCAGCATCTCCATCATATCACGTCTGGGCCAGCACTCTTCTTCCATGCTGATTCAGGTGGAGCAGATTGCTTCTGAGTGAGTTTTGCCTTCCCTCCAGCTCCTGAATTCCCTTCTATTTACCCCAGCTACTGGGATCCTGAAGGCCCCTGACTAGCTGGCCCTGTGTGTTACATCCAGAAGCATTTCAGACACTACAGATTTAAGACTTCCTAATAATTTAAATGTAGCTTCTGCTGTTTCTCCTTCTCCTCTCTGTGTCACTGGGGCCAACCTATACCACACCCAGGGTTCACCTCCATCCTCTCGATGTGTCACAAGATGCACCATCTTCCCATCCAGCGGACATATTTCCAGACTAAACTCCCAGTCACCACATACCACATCCCCCTCACGGATCTCCCAGTAACCATCACCATCTCCAAAGCTGGCCTGTCTCATGACTGCTCCCTCCTCCACAGGAGCTGCCTGGTGCTTGGGAATGATCCGCCTCCTCTACTCTACGAGCAGGTGGGCCCAGCCAAAGGAAATGGTCCCTCCATTCTCCCATCATGAGATGGCACAGTGTCTTCAGTGTGAGGAACCAGGCTGCTCTCAATGTCCCTGTATTCAGTTGCTATCAACAATAGAAACTTTCTTTGGTCCTCTGGCTCAGCAACTCTCATTCCATGATGCTGCCCCTGAGATCCAAAGGACAGATACACCCTGAGAACAGACGCATGGCTCTGGCACAAGGCGGATTCATTCTGCACTCGAGTCTCAAGTCAGCAAGGTACTTAAGCACATCTTTAGCCTTACCTACTATAACCCTTCTGCCAGGGGTTGTCAGCAGCAAAAAGGGCTGGATTCAAATAGTTGGGGACCTCTGAAAATTAACAAACACCATCGGACCAAGACTGCATCCAAAATGTCTAGGGTCACTAAATATTCCTGTGCGCCCTTAACAGGCAATACTTCCACACCCTCCACCAGCAACTCTGTCAATGCAACAAGGAGAATTTCATGAAGAGAAAAGCAAACACAGCATCAACTTGGAAAAACAAAGCAACAATCTTTGGTATTATGTATCATTCTAGTGCCTGGGTGCCCCAGTGAGAGACAAAGGCCCCACTGTGCCAGGAGCTGTATAAACACAAAACAAAGTTGATGTGAATGATAAATAAAACATTCCCAGCAGCAGTCCGTTAACTCAACTCCCCACCCACTGACATGAATGTCCAATAGGCAAATGTCCCTTTATCATGTTGTATCCGCCTCCTCCTTCTGCTAAATGCCACTACGGCTGGGGGGTCAGCTGGTAGTATAGAGTCCAAATCCTGAGGTCACTTGGGCAAGCCTCTCTTAAGTTTCACAGGAATGGCTGCCTGGTCCTGTTCTGAAACCCCAGCCAACAGCTAATCCAGCTGTAGTGATTTTACCTTTATTTAGTGGCTGAATAGGAAGGGCAACATTAGAATTCACTCCGATTTGCTCCTGTCCCCTGTGGCTTAAGCAAAGAGCCCTTGCAATACAGCATCCTACAGACAGCAGGGTGGGTAAAGTGATACCTTTTACTGGAGAACTTCTGCAGGTGAAAGAAACAAGCTTTCTAGCTACACAGAGCTCTTCTTCAGATCTGGGACAGGTATGCCCAGGGACACAGCAAAAACAAAGTGGAACACATTTTTCAGCCCAAGCAGTTAGCACATGTGCTGGGGGACCACTCAAGACAGAATGGGCCTGTAGAAGAATCCTCCCAACAGCAAGGGGAACCTGAATGGAGGAAAACCAGAAATGTATAAGGCCCTTGAACAATGTCCTTGTGTTCACCCAGTGACTGCCTGCCATGACCTGCGGGGGGAGGAGAGTGTGTGGGAGGCAAAGGGAGCCAGACTGTAGGAGTACTTTTAAAGGGCTGCATCAGTATTTAGTTTAATATCATCTGCACCCAAAGTCTATAATTCCTTTTCCCCAAACAGGGTCCCCACAAAGGGTGGGAAAGGGCCCGAGGCCCTTCTTTACCAGGGGCCCAGAGGCCCTGAGGGGCTCAGCCCAGGCTGCAACCCCCATTACCATGTGTGTGGGAAGGGGCCCACGTTACAAGTTTGCCCCCCAAAATTATGCTTGGTCCCTGTCCCCATAAGCTCTTGTGCCTCTCACGAAAGTCCACGGTTTCCTGAAGATGCAAGCCCCAGTCTCCTTAACTTTTTCCCCCAAAGTGATTTTTGCCTCTCTTACTCATGCCCTTTCCTTGCAATGTTTTTCTCTTTGGCCCTCTTTCAGCCTTCCAATTTACTTGAGTGCTGCCTCTCCTCCCGCTCCCAGCAGCTTCTGAGAGAATTGGATAATTGGACTCAGCTGTTTGGTTTTTGTTTTTGTCTCTCCTCTTCCCATGTGATAGTTCACTTCTGTTACACCTTGTCACCAGCACGGCACCTCTTACAATCTGCTCATAACCCTTTCGCATGCTCAACTTTCAGTTGCGCAATCCAACCAGTTCTGAGTTTGTGTCCATTTATGGTGACTATCAAAGTGTCACTGGAAAAATCCTGGGCTGAAAGCTTGTGCAAACGCTGCAGTTTCTGTAGCCTTGCATCCCCTATTCACCAGCAGATGGAAACAGAGAGGTCCATTGGCTCTGGGGCTATTGTTCCCAAGTTCTGGCTAAACAGGTTATGGAGAGGAAGCAGCTCTGGAGTTGCTTTTTCCATCTATTCACCAAAGAGGATCAGAGAGCTCCTTGCCCTCCAGAGCATCTTGCAACAGGGCTAACACCCATGGGAGTCAGAGAGATCACTCACAGACTCAAAGTTAGAGCAGGAGCTTATGTCCTTTGCTGACTGGGGATGCTCTACTGTGCAGAAGTACAGATCAGTTCTTGTGAACACATACACTCACAGACTTTAAGGTCAGAAGGGACATTATGATCATCTAGTCTGACGTCCTGCACAACACAGGCCAGAGAACCTCACCTACTCACTCCTTTAACAGATCCTTAATCTATGGCTGAATTATTGAGAGAGAGAGAGAGAGTAGTTATGAATGGCTCACAGTCATGCTGAAAGGGCATAACAAGTGGGGTACCTCAGGGATCGGTTCTGGGTCTGGTTCTTTTCAATATTTTCATCAGTGATTTAGAGGATGGCATAGAGAGCACACTTATAAAGTTTGCCAATGATACCAAGCTGGGAGGGGTTGCAAGTGCTTTGGAGGATAGAATGATTTGGACAAACTGGTGAAGTGGTCTGAAGTTAATAGGATGAAATTCAATAAAAACAAGCGCAAAGAACTCCACTTAGAAAAGAACAATCCATTGCACATGTACAAAATGGGCAATGACTACCTAGGAAGGAGTACTGAGGAAAAGGTGTCATAATGGACCACAAACTAAATATGAGTCAACAGTGTAATACTGTTGCAAACAAAGCAAACACCATTTGGGGCTCTATTAAGAGGATTATTGTAAGTAAGACACGAGAAGTAATTCTTCTGCTTTACTCCGCCCTGATTTGGCCACAACTGGAGTATTGTGTCCAGTTCTGGATGCCTCATTTCAGGAAAGATGTGGAGAAATTGGAGAAAGTCCAGAGAAGAGCAACACGAATGATTAAAGGTCTGGAACACTTGACTTATGAGGGGAGATTGTAAGAGCTGGGTTTGTTTAGTCTGGAAAAGAGGAGACTGAGAGGGGACATGATAACAGTTTTCAAGATACCTAAATGGATGTCATGAAGAGGAGGGAGAAAAATTGTTCTCCTTAACAGCCAACAATAGGACAAGAAGCAATGGGCTTAAATTACAGCAAGGGAGGTTTAGGTTGCACATTACGAAAAAATTCCTAACTGTCAGGATGATTAACCATTGGAATAAGTTGCCAAGGGAGGTTGTGGAATCTCCATCATCAGATGTTTTTTAAGAGCAAGTTAAACAAGCACCTGTCAGGGATGGTTTAAGAGGGTACTTGGTCCTACCATGAGTGCAGGGAACTAGACTCAATGACCTCTCATGGTTCCTTCCAGTTTCTATGATTCTAAGTCCTGACATCATGGTTTAAAGAGTTCAAGGTATAATACACCAAAGAATCCTCCAGCAAGTGACCCATGCCCCATGCTGCAGAAGACGGTGAAAAAACCCCCAGGGTCTCTGCCAATCTGCCCTGGGGGAAAATTTCTTCCCAACCCAAATATGGCGATCAGTTAAGCCCTTAGTGTGTGGGCAAGACTCACCACCCAGATACCTGGAAAGAATTCTCTCTAGTAACTCAGAACTCACTCCACTCAACATCCCATCACAGGCCACTGGGAATATTTACACATCCCTTGTGCTCAGTCGCTGCTCCCTGGAAAGGCAAATGTTGAATCCAATGGTGAATTCACATGATGGAGGGGCTGGATGAGTTGGAGAAGGCAGAAGCTGATAATACTTGTCTGGATGTCACACATCAGTACACAAGGAGTGCATGCCTTTGAGTAGAGGCATGAAAAGTTTTACAGACTGTACCGCTATGTGCTCTGGTACTGATCGAGTCAGTGACCACATGACCACAACTGACAGATAGAATAAGATCTAATATACTGCGTCGATCCCTGAGGATTGACCCAGCGGGATCCATTGAGCAGGTAGTCTAGACTGGCTCGTTAATCCCGGAAGCACTCTCCAGTCAATGTAATTACTCCACCCCTTCAAGTGGAGTAAGCCTGCGTCGACCAGAGAGTGCTGTAAGTCAACAGTGACAAGTAAAGACGCTGCAATAAGTAGAATTAACTAAGTCGACGGGAGATACGTATTCTGCGGAACGCAAATTATGCATCTCCCACTGATTTAGCACCGTAGGGTAGACCTGGCCTAAAAGTTTATTTATTATAGGGGTACAGTGCTTACGTCCCTTCTGCAGCTGGGGACTCCACTACAGCAGCAGACAGGCTCCTGGGCATGCGTTCCGAGGCACTGGCTGCAGCTTCACAGTCTGTTGGGGAAGTCCAGATGCATTAGACATTACCTTGAATATATACTAGCTGAATGGCGGTGGGGAGGCCTAAAGAGTAACTAGGGATACACACACATATACACGTAAGTCTTAGGTTGTTACAACATACCTATATAAAGATTACAAGGTGAGCATTCGCTGTAAACAAGCGAATGCACATGCCATCAGGTATCCAGCACATGGACAAGGCAGTTAAACAAGTAGCTATGCATGTCCTTAGGCACTTAGCTCATGGCCACGGCACATAGCAGTCACAGGCTATGTCTACACTTGTTAATTTAAGTAGACTTTAGCTAAGTTGACTTAGTTAAGTCGACTTAGCATGTCCACACTTAAATGTAAAGTCGACTTAGGGGGGAACTTACAAAGTTGACCTAGAGCATCCACACTGGACGCCTAAGTCGACTTCTAGGGTTAGGGGGACCTTGGGCAGGTCCACGGTGCCAAGGGGGGCACCCCTTGCCCAGTGCCAGGGGGCTCAGCCTTTACCCCATTGTACCAGGGTACAAATGGGGCAAAGGGGGACAGGGACCCTGGCAGGGCATAATCTTTCAGGGGGCATGCCAGGCTCCCCCTGTCCCCTCCCCCCCCCGGCAGGGAGGGCAGTGAGGGATTCCTGGAGTAGCCCTAAGTCGACTTAGGGCTACTCCAGGTCTACACTGGCTTAAGTCGACTTTAAAAAGTTGACTTAAGCCTTAAGTCGAACTAAAAGTAGGTTTAATAAAGTTGACTTAATTTTCATTAAGTCAACTTTATTTTCCTTAAGTCGACTTAAGCAGCTTGACTTAAGGAAACTGTAGTGTAGATGCAGAGTAAATTAAGTCAACTTAAGCAAGCTTAAGTCAACTTAATTTACAAGTGTAGGTGCACCCAGAGTGGGGGTGCCACTCTCTATACCGTACATCTTCCACAGTTTCCCTTACACAGACTGCCCTGTCTCCAGTGTCATTGAGGTCAGCAAATCCCCACCTAAACCTCACATTTTGCAGGCATTTATAATATCAGACTGGGCTGTAGCTTCTCAGACAGTGAACTCCCAGCAGAGTGAGTGGCATTCCTCAGCCCCAGCCTCATTAAGCATGGGAGCTGAACCACTCATAACTACTCTCTGAGAAGTTTTCCAACCACTTATGACCTACCTTATAATAGCTTCTTCTAGGTTGCTTTTCCCTAGTTTGTTTATGAGGTCATGTAAGACAGTATCAAAAGCCTTACTAAAGTCAAGATGTACCACATCTACCACTTCCCTCTTCTACAAAGCTTGTTACCATGTCAAAGAAAGCTATAATTTGGTTTTATGCAATTGGTTCTTGACAAATCCATGCTGACTATTACTTGCCACCTTATTATAGTCTTGATATTTGCAAATTGCTCCATTATCTTTTCACATACAGAAGTAAAACTGACTGATCTGTAATTCTCTGGGTTGTCCTTATTCCCCTTTTTATAGATGGGCACCATATTTGCTATTTTCCAGTCCTCTGGAATCTCACCCATCTTGCATGACTTTTCAAAGATAATCATTAATGGCTCAGATACCTCCACAGTCAGCTCCCTGAGTATTCTAGGATTTATTTCATCAGGACCTGGCTACTTGAAAACATCTAACTTGTCTATGTAATTCTTAACTTGCTCTTTCCCTATTTAAGCCTCAGATTCTACCTCATTTACACTGGCATTCATAATGTCAGACATCCAATCACTACTAAATTTTTTGAAAACAAAACAAAAACAAACAGGGAGTCCTGTGGCAATTTTAAAGACTAACAAATTTATTTAACACAAGTTTTTGTGGGCATAACCCACTTCCTCAGATACATGAAATGAAAACTGCAATGTTAGGTATATATACACACTCAGAGAAGGGTGCGTCAAGGTCAATTCAAACAGTTTCATAACAGGGCTACCCACATTTTCTATTATTGTTCTTCTCCCCTCATTGAGTAATGGTCCTACCCTGTTCTTCGTTCTTCCTCTTTCTTCTACTGTATTTGTAGAACGTTTCTTGTTATCCTTTATGTCTCTAGCTTGCTTAGTCCTGTTTTGTGCCTTGGCCTTTCTAATTTTATCCCTACATGCTTGTGTTGTTGGATTATATTCATCCTTTGTAATTCGACCAAGTTTCCACTTTTTGTAGGAGTCTTTTTTTGAGTTTCAGCTCACTGAAGATCTGGTGAAGCCAGGGTGGTCTCTTGCCATACTGCCTATCTTTGCTGTGCAGTAGGATAGTTTTCTCTTGTGTCCTTAATAATGTCTCCTTGAAAAATTGCCAACTCTTTTGACTTGCTTCCCAGGGTATTTGACCTACCAACTCCCTGAGTTTGCTAAAGTCTGCCTTCTCAAAATCCATTATCTTTATTGAGCTGTTTTCCCTCCTACCTCTTGGCTCCAGTTCCTACCCCACACATTTTCATAGCCATTTGCTCCCGCGCAATATGGAAATTCAGACTGGTCTCACTCCTGTTCCTAATTATGTGAACCTTGTTTAAAAATGTGTGATGAAGATAAGCCCATCTATCACCTGCCTGGATATTAGTTCTGGGGCTGATGAAACACCGACACTGGCTCTTTCTCATCGTCCTTCTTCCACCCTCTCTGCCATCGGAAAAGGCAAATGGATCCAGACCCTGTATTGGTAACTGCTCCTTGGGCTGAGCTGCCTGAGATAAGAGACTGATCATCACCGAGCCCTCACGCAGCATGGCACGTGGTCAGATAGCAAAATGCCATTACTTGCTTATAGATGTGATTTCCTCCCTCTCCCCTCTTGATCCCTGTCCGGCTGCTGCAGAGTCACTGCAGCCAGAGGAGAGGAAGGACAGTTTATAAACCAGGCCTTCTCCCAGGTCTCCCCCTAAGCCACTCCAGCTTCCAGCTGCCTCACCACTATTTCCCCTCAGCCTCATCTGCATGAGGAATGGTGGGCAGTCAGGCAGGGTACAGGCTAACCTCTGCCTAACTCTTTATCACCCAGCTGTCTGCATGTCTCAGTCAGCGTGCCTGACAGTTTATCAGTGTCTATTGTCTGGCCCTGAGCCCCTCAGTGTCATGTTGAGATCTGGTTTTGATTGATTTTTATGGGCTAAATATCTGATACCAGCCCTGAAAGCATCTGGAGAAAGGAGTTGGGAGGGAGGTGGTGAGAGGGAAAGAGAAGGCGAGCAGGAGTCGGACAGAACAGACACAAGTTGAGGTAAACTGAATACGGTGCATCTGTGTGGCCTTGGCCTGCCTTGGAAACCTCTCCCTCCCATGTCCATGC
Organism: Pelusios castaneus; assembly: GCA_007922175.1. NCBI lineage: Eukaryota > Metazoa > Chordata > Testudines > Pelomedusidae > Pelusios > Pelusios castaneus. The sequence goes on from ML685803.1 coordinate 8,802,172, forward strand.
CCATTCCCAGAACCAGAGCAAGGCCTGCTGCTCAACAAGGTTTGAACAAGAGGCTGTCTCACCAGACCAGCCTCTGGGGAGGACAGAGCCGAGCCAAAAATCCAGGAGAAAAATGTGATGCAAAATTGTTCATCTGTTACTGATTGGGAGGCTGAGAGCTCACTTCAAACCGCCCAATAAAACAGGCTTGGATGAGAATTTCCTGAATCCTGGATTAAGTGAATAAAGATGTTCCAGGAGGTCAAGGCAGCAGTCGGGTGGTTTGCACACAGTTTTGCTGTTGGTTTGTTGCTTAATGAAGAACAGAAGGAGGATCCCCCCATCTTATTGGACCCCCACAAAAATTCTTTCTTCTAAATTTAAATTAATTTCCTGTTGCAGGCCCTTCTCTGTTTATCTGACCTAGATGGAGGCTCCACCTTGGATGAGCAGCTCCTGCTCCCCAGCACATGGGGCAGTCTTCATGGCAAAAGGATCCTTTCTGGAAGTCCCACAGTGGGCCATTTACGGGTAGAGTGTTTATGAGCTAAGTGCAGAGCATGGCCTCTGGGTAATTCAGGCTAACTCTAACGGGATGCACTTTGGAAGAAGGGCTCTGATTCTGGATACTGCCAGTAAAGTTCACCGTCAATGTGGAGACAAGAACAAATGGATATAAATTGGCCATCAGAAAGTTTAGACTTGGAATTAGATGCAGGTTTCTAACCATTGGAGGAGTGAGGTTCTGGAATAGTCATCCAAGGGGAGCTGTGGGGCAAAAAACCTAGTTGGTTTCAAAACTGCTTGATCAATTTATGGAGGACATGGGACAGTCTAATTTGGCAATTGACTGATCCTAACTGCTGGTAGCAGATATGCCAATGGCCTGTGATGGGATGTTTGATGAGGTGGGTTCTGAGTTATTACAGAGAATTCTTTCTTGGGTGTCTGGCTAATGAGTCTTGCTCACATGCTCAAGGTATAACTGTCACTTGATATTTGGGGTCAGGAAGGAATTTTTCCCCAGGGTAGATTGGCAAGGGCTCTGGGGGGAGGAGGGTCACCTTTCTCAGTAGCACGGGACACAGCTCACTTGCTGGTTGATTCTCTGTACCTTAAAAGTCTTTAAATCATGATGTGAGGACTTTAATAACTCAGTCATAGGTTAGAGGTTTATTATAGGAGTGGGTGGGTGAGGTTTTGTGGCCTGCATTGTGCAGGAGATCAGACTAAATAATCATATTGGTCCCGTCTGACTGTAGAGTCTATGAGACAATTCTGGGACTAACTTCATGGCCAACTGTCTATTCACTGGGACTATAACACCCCTGTCCCTCAAGCCTGCTTATGGCAGGTATTTGCAATGTCCTCCAGTGTGATGCGCTGGGGTGTTTCATGTCCCAGCGGCCACTCACAAAGCATTGTATGTTAATGTTGGTGACCAGTAAAAAGCTGTGCCCAAATCCTTAGGAATGTGCAGGTGGCCACAGGGGAGGGATGGAAAGCAAAAGAGCTGGTCACAGGGAACTGGAAACATAGAAGTGTCTGGAAGGGACCTCCAAGATCACAAGTCATGTCCCCTGTGCTGAGACAGGATGAAGTATAAACCTAGAGCATCCCTGGCAGGTGTTTGTCCAGCCTGTTCTTACAACCCCTTCAATTATGGCAATTTCACAACCCCCCTCAAAAGCCTATCCCAGTGCTTGACTAATCTTCCAGTTAGAAAGATTGTCTTAGTATTTAACCTAACTCTCCCTGGCTGCAGATTAAGCCCTTAACTTCTTGCCCTACTGTTGGTGGATGTGGAGAACAATTGATCACCATCCTCTTTAAAGCTGCCTTTAAACATATCTGAAGATGGTTATCAGGGCTCCCTTTCATCTTCTCTTCTCAAAAATAAACATGCCCAGTTTTTTTAATTTTTTCCTCAGAGATCAGGTATTCTAACCCTTGTATCATTTGTGTAGCTCTCCTCTGGGCTTCTTCCAATTTGTCCACATCTTTCCTCAAGATTAGTACCCAGAACTTGGCACAGTGACCCTGCGGGGACCTCCCATGTGCTGAGAAGTGTGGGACAATGGAGAAGAGGCAAAAATGGGAGGGAAAGCAGTGAGAACCACTGCATGCATGGAAGAGAGGAGGCGAGAAACCCAGCTGTTCAGTGCTGTATACGTGTAATGGGCAGGACACCATGGCCCACTCTAGTAACTGGGGTCAGAAGTGCTGCAGAGTGGTAGATCCCCCCCATGAGCTCTGACTACATCATCCTAGTGAGAATTTGCAACCCACACTCCAGCTCTATCCAGTGCAGGTGGGAGCAGGGCCGTGGGCCTGCCTTTGTCCCCCCTCTCTCTGCCTGTCCGTGGGGAAGCCAGCCAGAGCCAGGGAGTGCATTCCCCAGCTACATTGTGCTCCCTCGGGCAAAAGGGCAGGAGGGCTCTTTGATCTCTTCCCTCTCCCACTATCCCGGTCCCATGTGCAGATGCCCAGAGCTAGCCACGCTCTATCGCTAGATAATAACAAAGTGCTCTGGCCTCCAGCAGGGCTCCCCACTTGTCTTTCTTCAGTAACACCACAGGTCATATAGAATGATGTCTTCACAGGAGAGGCACATTTTTCCAGTTCTGCAATCAGTTCTGACACTGTGGGACGCTAGAAGAGCAACATCCTGGGAATGTGGCCAGTTTTCAGAGGGCCATAGGAACAGCCAGACTGGCCAGACCCTAGGGCCATCCACCCATGAACCTGTCTCTGGCCATCACCAGCATCATCTGCCTCAGAGGAAGGTGCAAGAACCCAATGGATAATCTGTCCTCATGAAGGTCTCATCTTAATCCCTAGTAGTCCGAGATTGGTTTAAATTTTGAGGCAGGAGGTTTTATCTTCTTCCCTACATTAACAGTTATAACCCTGGATATTCCTTCTGACACAGCCTCCATCCCATAATGTAACCTACATGCTGATGGCTTCGAGTCTGATGGCAACGGATAGAGGAGAAACTGGTAGAGACGAAGTGTGTAAGAAATGATGATTTGCCCATTGCCCTGCTGAGCTCAGAGGAACCTCTGTCCTCTTCTCTGTCTGGGCTGCATCTCACCTATCCCTTTCCAAAGGGGCAACAGCTGCCCAGGGCAGCCATTCCAGCAGATCCCCTCCCTCATTTTTGGGTTGCAGGCCACTGAGGCTGTGCAGTCGTAGGTCGTCCAATTGCAGCCTCCTTTTGTTAGAAACATGTCCTGATTTGCAGAGTGGCCAAGCACATGGGATTCCAGATGAACTCAGACGATTTGTCAATGCTGAGCAGGACATGAGGGGATGGACAGAAGACTGAATTAATAAGATCATGGCCAGCGTGACCTGTAGAGAAGCAAGCTCAGTTGGGCTACCCACCCAGTCCCCCAGACATACACAGGCTGTGGTTCCACTATGAAGCTCACTAATCAAGTCCAGGAGAGTGGTTGGGACACTTACACCCTTTAAGGTTTTCCATAGCATGCCTTGGTCAACTGACTTAAATGCAGCCTGACAATCAACATACATGACATACAGCAGCTTCTTGAACATGCACGATATCTTCCAGTGTAACCCATTACCCCTTAATCAGTATTAGCACCCAACAATGGCATACCACAAGTGGGGGCCTTCTTGTCTTGTCTGTTTAGTTGTTTTGGGGTTTGTGAGCTTGTGATTGGGCAGTGGCTCCCACGTCTATTTATGTGGCTGAGGTGGCAGCTTTTTTCTATCAGCGGGTTAGAGCACAGGCCAGGGAATCAGGAGTTGGGAGACTAAATGCATTAGTGTGTGCATAGAACTTTCAGTGCCACAGATGGAAGGCTGGACAGTTTAAAAGTAAGTACTGATTTATTCTTAATTATTATTATTATTGCTGTTGACTATGCTGGGGGCGGGTCGGTATTTTGAGGATGAGGTGTGGTCAACCTTTAAGAAGTTTTAATTAAGTTTGGAAGGATAAGATTTTTATTGATAAAGGTATTGATAAACTGATGAAAAGATATTTTCACTGATAACTGAAATGTAGGTGTAGGTAGGCAAAGTACAAAAAATGCTGCTTGAGAACTTATACGAGTTTTATGTAAGGCTATTTACTTGTTATATTTTGACACGTGATGGTGACAATTTGTATTTTAACAGTTACAAAGCTTTAACGTTTTGAATTTCAGCATCAACTGTCATTAAATAATTATTGTTTAATGCCCCCATTGTCTGACTCCTCCCATATTTTGCACAACTGTAAAAATTTAAATAGCTAAAATTTAAATAAAATGTTTAAAAATAAACAACACTGTCTGTCAAAATGATAAAAAAAATTAAAATAAAATTTTGACATACCTTGGCACAGTCCCAGACCCATAGCAACAAGCACAGGACAGAATGGAGCAGCAAGTCTGTAGCCTGTTGGATGGAAATCTGGCATCAGAGAAAAGCACTTGGTTTGATTGAAGTCACGGAACACCCTGGGATTTGCCCAGAGGCATTAAATAAAGGAGGTAGAAAATATTGTTGGAACCAATTCACATTCTGCTCTCCAGAGTCCTGTGTCAGACAGGTCTGGTGCAAAGAGACTCCACTGGTATTAGATTATAATCAGAGACAATAGAGATGGAAAAGACCATTAGGTCATCTAGGCTATCTGCCCTGGTCAGCCCTGGGCTGTTTCCTGCTGTGTATTATCTAGTACTTAATTTGGAATGACTCAACTGATAGAGCTTCCACGGTTTCCCATAGGAGACTTTTCCACACTCCAATAAACCTAACAGTTGGGATGGAAACATTTCCTGATATTCTGCCTAAATATTCTGTTGCTCACATTCATCCCATTAGTCCTTCCAATATCCCCTTGGGTACCCTGAAAACACGTCTCTCTCCTTGGTGTTTATACCCATCAAATTCTTGCTGACAGTTATCATCATATTTTCCTTTCGTTGCCATCTAGCCAAGTTATACATTATGGTGTCACAGGAATGGCTCCATGGTTAAGGCTGTTAACAGCTTTCCTCTATTAGTTTATTTTGACTCCTCATATCCAACTTCCTCAAAACAATTCCCTTCTGCCTGAAATTGTGCATGTATAGCCTTTATTCAGAGGCGATTATTCTGGAAAATTTCAGAAAAATCTAACTTGGTGTTTTGCAGATATGGGCCTTTGGAAAAGGGATTTGTTGTCTCCAAGATGGTGGGTTTTTTTTTATAAAGTTAAATCTAAAAAATGGCTTGGGGCAGAAACTGCAGCTTCATTTTCTTCATTAGTCCTTGATAAGATCCAGCACACAGGGTCACTGCAGAGAAGTTTTGGTGCAGAATCCTAGCAACATCCACTCTGGATTTTGGAGCAGTCTATAGAAATTGGAAGTCAGATCTTACTGAAGAAAAAAGAAATGAGCATAAACTCTCACAAATCAAGTGTAAAAGTATATTTAAGCAGGCCATAAAAGAAGCCAAAGAGCAATTAGAAAAAGACACAAAAAATTTAAGTAGATTTGGAAGCAGGAAGCCTGCCAAAAAATCAGTGTGGTCACTGGACATTCGAGGTGCTAAGGGAGCACTCAAGGAAGACAAGACCATTATGGAGAAACTAAATGAATTCCTTGGATTGGTGTTCATTGCAAAGGCTATGAGGGAGATTCTCACACTTGAGCTATTCTTTTTAGGTGACAAATCCGAGGAACTGTTCCAGATTTAGGTGTCAATAGAGGAGATTTTGGAACAAGTTGATAAATTCTACAGAAATAAGTCCCCAGAACCAGATAGTATGCATCCAAGAGTTCTGAAGGAACTCAGATATGCAATTGTAGAACTACTAACTGTGGTATATAACCTATCATTTAAATCAGTTTCTGTACCACATGACTGGAGAATAGCTAATGTGATGCCAATATTTTTAAAAGGGCTCTATAGGCGATCCCGGCAGTTACAGATCAATAAGTCTAACTTCAGTACTAGGCAAATTGGTTGAAACTATAGTAAAAAACCAAATTATCAGACACATAGATGCACATGATTTGTTGAGGAAGAGTCAACATGGCTTTTCTAAAGGGAAATCATGCTTTATCAATCATACTAGAATTCTTTGAGGGGTCAACAAGCATGTGGACATGGGTGATGTAGTGGATATAGTGTACTTAGATTTTCAGAAAGCCTTAGACAAGATCCGTCATGAAAGCAAAGTAAGTGGTCAAATGAAAAGAGGGAATGTCCTCTCCTGGATCAGTAACTGGTGAAAAGATAGGAAACAAAGTGTAGGAATAAATGGTCGGTTTTCAGAATAGAGAAAAATAAATAGTGGTGTCCCCCAGAGGTCTGTTCTGGAACTAGTGTTGTTCAACATATTTATAAATGATCTGGGAAAAGGGGTAAACAGTGAGGTGGCAAAATTTGCAGATGCAACAAACTCTTCAAGATACTTAATTTTAAGGCAGACTGAAGAGGAAGGAATCTCATACAAAGGAATCTCATAAAAACTGGGTGATTGGGCAACAAAATGTCAGATGAAATTCATTGTTGATAAATGTAAAGTAATGCACACTGGAGAACATAATCCCAACAATGCATACAAAATGATGGGGTCTGAATTAGCTTTTACCACTCAAGAAAGAGATCTTGGAGTCCTTGTGCATAGTTCTCTGAAAACATCTGCTCATTGAATAGGGGCAGCCAAAAAAGCTAACTATGTTAGGAACTGTTAGGAAAGGGATGAATAATAAGACAGAAAATATTGTATTGCCTCTATAAATCCATGGTACACGTTCACCTTGAATACTTCATGCAGTTCTGGTCACCCCAGCTCAGAAAAGATATATTAGAATTGGAAAAAATACACAGAAGTGCAAAAAAAGTGAATATGGAGATGGAACAGCTTCCATATGAGGAGAGATTAAAAAGACTGGGACTATTCTATTTAGAAAAGCGATAACTCTGGGGGGATGCAATAGAGTCAGTGAAATCATGACTGGTGTGTAGAAAGTGAACACGGGCATGTTATTCACCCCTTCACATAACACAAGAACCAAGGAACCCCCAATGAAATTAATAGGAAACAGGTTTAAAATAAAGATAAGAAAGTACTTCCTCACAGAACACACAGTCAGCTATAGAAGTCATTGTCAGGAGAGGTTGTGAAGGCCAAAAATGTAACTAGGTTTAAAAACGAAGTAGGTAAGTTCATAGATGATAGGTCCATCAATGGCTATTAGCCAAGATGGTCAGGGATGTAAACTCATGTTCTGGGTGTTCCTAAGCCTCTGACTGCCAGAAGATGGAAATGGATGACAGGGGAATCACTCTAAAATTATTCTGTTTTGTTCATTCCCTGTGAAGCACACAGCACTGGCCCCTGTCAGAAGACTGGGCCGTACACATCTGGGAGGTGGGACACTTCCATTGATGCCCCCGACTCCAGAAGGGGAGTAGGAATTTGAATATGGATCTGCTACATTGTCAGGTGAGTGCTCTAAGCACTGGATTTAGGGATATCGTGAAGCGCGGGGTGTCTTCATCCATCTCTCCCAGTGATGCTGCTGCACTCAGAATAAATCATTACAAATATGTTATTGAAGCAGGGGGGGGTTGGACCCTGTCTCTCCCACCTCCCACAAGAGTGCTCTAGCCCCTAGCTTAGAGAACTCTTCTTGTGCCTGTGCTACTCTCTTTTGGGCCACAGAGAGACAGAGTGTGCACTTGACCATATTTTATGATTGGCAGAGTTAAGCGAGGCCCTACTCTCAGTCAATGGCATCTCTTTGTCTGCCAGGTCAGGGAAGAACCTGCAAATTCATTCTGAATACAGTGAAACTCTCCTCGCCCTCCAACTCTGACCAGTTCCCACAACTGGACCCCAACTCTAACCTCTCCCTCCAGCCAGGTGCCTTGTCCCCAACTCCAGCCAACAGCCCGCATCCTCTGTGCCTCAGTGTATGCTCTTGCTGTTAAAAGCAGGAATATCTGTGCAAATGTGTTTGTGTGCCCACAGATCTGTGGGGAACAGCTGCTCTTTGCAGGGCAATTGTGCTATTCACCTGCTGGGCACAAACTACGGGATTTGCCACCATTAGTCACTATTTACCTTTCATTGCCCTTCTGTTTAAAAAGTTTCAGTCATCCAGTGAGTGAGCAGCTAGAACAGCATGTTATTCAGAGCCCAGACACACACCATGAATAATGACCAGCGAATAGGTGAACAGTTCTAAAAAAAGCTCGAGGCTAAACGTTATTTGTCCAAACCATTAGACCAATAGTCATGAATAACGAGTCCACTGGCAGAAACTGGGAACATCTTGGGAATGATTCAGAAAAGAACAAAATCGATCAGTTCATTTATCACAAAGAACAGGCCAGCCATCCAAGCCTTCCTGTTTTTCTAGTCATGGATTTAAATTGGTATCAGACCTAGAGCTGGGTGGGTGCTGTATTCCACCTAAAGATAAGCCTTAGTTCAAACATAGCTCACTAGACCTATGACTGGAGACAAGACAGGTGAAGAGTTATCAAAGCTCATGACTGGGGCGACAAAGGATCCCAGTTCTTAATATGTGATAAAATGATACCGACTAGTAGCAGTCACACCACGAGGCACAGGTGCTGTGGACAATCGAGGAGGCTGTAAAAACCCACATTAGAACCACGTAGGACCACAAAAACATCACTGGAGACTAAGAAAGGTGCACGTTTCTCCTTGCCCTGTAATCCCAACCTATGACTATTATAACCCAGGTGCTAGGCTTCTCCAATGAGTGCCCTCATTTGTGTCTCTAATGGGTATCTTCCTGATAACTCATCACACAGCTTAATCCAGGCAATAGCTGGTTTGTGAGAAGGAAAGGACCAGGCTCTTTGCAATGTATTGAAAGGCCAGACGCAATGCTGGCTAGCTGGGATTCAGGCTGTTGCTGGGTGTCAGTAATTTAGGAGACAAATGTTAGAAGAAGACTTGTTGCTTTAAAAAAACCAAACCCTGGTGAGGCAGAGAGCCCAGCAGGTAAAACTGAATACAGCTCAGGGTCTGAAAAATGGAAAGGCTCATCCAAGGCCCTGCAGACAGCAGACCTGGAGAAGATCAGCACCAGAAATGTGAGCCACATTCCCTCACTAGAGTGGATGATGCACAGCAGTAATGAATGCACACCCAAGCTGCCGCCTTCTTGGACCGCAGGACCCCAGTAAGAGACTGTCTACACTGGAGCTGGAGCTGCAAACTGTTTTACATGGACTCTAAATCATTTATATGTATGTGATTCACTTTGACCCTTTACCATCTCTCATATTTTGTTTCTTTTATATTAAACCTTTAGTTGTAGTTGCTAAAGGATTGGCTATCAGTGTGGTATTTTGGGTAAGATCCAAACCTATATTGTTCTGTGTGATATGGCTGACCCTGTGGGGGTCAGGAGAACCTATATCTCTAAGGGATCATGTGGCTAGGTGGGAGCCAGAGGAGCTGGAGTGCAATAAAGGGAGCTATTTCTATTTTGGGCAGATTTCTTGGTACCTGGTGTGGGAACCAGAAGCCCAGCTGTAACTGATAGGGAGACTGGTTTAAGTACCACCCATCAGTGTTTGGGGAGTTTGGCTCCTGGTTTTGCAGCTTGCCCTGATTTTTGCACATCCAGGAGGTCATCCCAGGAGGCCCTGGTCACACCTATGTCATACACTTCCCTGCATTTAATTTCTTCCCATTCTGTAAGTTCCCATCTTCAAAGTGTCTGACGAAGTGGGATTTTCTCCCACAAAAGTTCATGCGATAAATAAATGTGTTAGTATTTAAAAGTGCCACAGGACTCCTTCTTTTGCTGAACTAGACTCACATGGCTACCTCTTTGGGACTTTTATACCAGACGTCATTCAGTTAGAGAACTGCTGGGACTCTGTTCATGTCAAACAGGATGGAGAACTCCAGGTGTTATAAAGAAGAAGAATTCAGCGCTGAGATCATAGATGATTGAGACCAACAGTGCACAGTTCAACAGAAATTGTTGACATCTACAGTTTGCTCCTCAGAAAGAACAATCAACAGCCAACTCCTTCAGATGGCAGGTTCAGAAGACGACGACTCAAGGATTCCAAACTGAATAAAGTCAGTTGTTGCAACTAATAGTCATAGAATCTTAGGGATCTCAAGGATCATCTAGTCTAACTCCCTGCCAAGATGCAGGATTTTTTATATCTAAACCATCCAGGATAGATGGGCTGTCCAGCCTCCTTTTGAAAACCTCCAATGAAGGAGCTTCCACAACCTCCCTAGATCATCTGTTCCATTGTCCTTCTGTTCTTACTGGTAGGAAGTTTTTCCTGAGTTTAATCTAAACCTGCTATGCTGTAGTTTGAATCCATGTCCTGCCCTCTGAGGCTAGAGAGCACAACTTTTCTCCATCTTTTTATGGCAGCCCTTCAAGTATCCAAACACCACTATTACGTCCCCCCTTAATCTTCTCTTTTTTCCAAACTAAACATACCCAGTTCCTTGAATCTTTGCTCATGGCTTGCATTCTATCCCTTTGATCATCTTTGTCACTCACCTCTGAATTCTCTCTAGTTTCTCTACATTCTTTCTATGCATTGGTGACCAAAACTGGACACAGAACTCCAGATGAGGCCTAACCAGCGCCGAATAGAGCAATATAGGATTGCTTCCCATGACTTGTGTGTTATGCCTCTGTATAACGAGGTGTCACCCCATGTCAGAGAGAAAAGGATTAAAGAAAGCCTCATGGGCATGCCATGATCTGTCCCAGGAAGGAATAAGGAGATGAGCCCTCTAAGTGGCCTAGGGAGGCTGCATAGGAAGCAGCCAACTGGAGGGAGGCTACCCCGAGCAACCATTCAGGGCTCAGAGAGTTCATGTAAAAGGGAGCTGCAGGGCAGTGGCTGCTGGGTGCTCAGGGCATGAAGACTGAGTCCCTAAGAGATTACAAGTACCTTGGACAGAGCAACTGCTAGCAAGGACCAGGCGAGCAAAGGAGAGCTCCTGGCTGGTCTCTGGGAATAGCTGGCTCAAGGCCCTGAGAAGAGGGCGAAGAAGATGCTAGGACCATGGAGAAGTGACCCAGGGACCTTAAACAGCAGAGAATGGAATTAAAGAGGAGCAGCAAGAGGCTGCTATCTACAGGGTCCATGGGACCTGGAATAATGAGTGGCTCTGAGCCCTGCCACTCACCACAGAGACAGTGGCAGGAATTGAACTAATAGACTGAGCTATCACCCCTGAAAGGAGAGTAACACAGATGTTGACACAGCGGGAGGACTGAGTCATGAAAAGGATACTGTGGTTCCTAGAATGAGGTGAGTCTGCAGGCAGAGACAAGGAGAGAGGCACCACAAAGAGAAGATGTACTAGCTGAGAGAGCTAGTCCCCAAGATGGCCAGCAGGAGGTGCCACTCAGGTGAGTAGACCTAAATTTTTTTTTTGGTGGCAACAGCATCACATACTGACTCCTGTTGAGGGTGTGATCTTCCAGATCCTTCTCAGCAATGCTGCTGCCAAGCCAGTTTCCCCTTATTCTGTATGTGTGCATTGGTTTTTCTTCCTTAAGTGTTGCACCTTACACTTGTCTTTGTTGAATTTCATTTTGTTGTCTATAGCCCAGTTCTCCAATTTATCAAGATCCCTCCGAATTTTAGCTCTATCCTTCAAAGTGTTGGCAACCCCCAGCTTTGTGTCATCTGGACATTTAATAAGTATGCTTTGTAGTCCTACAGCCAGGTCATTAATAAAGATGTTAAACAACACTGGAGCCAGAACATATCTACATGGAACTCTGCTTGAGACCTTCCTCCAATCTGACATCATTCTATTAATAGTTACTTTCTGTTTGTAGTTGTTTAAGCAATTATGAAGTCACTTAATGGTAATTCCACCAACCCTGCGATTCTCCAGTTTACTTATCAGAATGTCATGTGGGACAGAGTAAAAAACCTTGCTGAAGTCCAGAGATCATATGTCCAGCACATTCCTCCAACCCCCAAACCTGTTACCCTGTCAAAGAAGAAAAGCAAGCTGGTTTGGCAGGATTTGTTCTTGGTAAACCCATACTGGCTGCTAGTGATCACCCCTTCATACTTCAGGTATTCACAAATTGCTCTAGTAGCTTCCCAGGTATCAAAGTCAGGCTGCCTGGTCTGTCGCTTCCCAACTCCTCTTCCTCTCTTTTTGAAGATGGGCACTACATTAGCCCTTCTTCAGTCTCCTGGTACTTCTCCTGTCATCCATGAGTTGGCAAATATTATTGCCAGTAGCTATGAGATTTTTACAGCTAATTCTTTCAGCACCCTGGTGGGGATAACATCTGGCCTACTGATTTGAATTCATTGAAATTGTTGCAAGATCACTGACATGTTCTTCATCTATCTCGATCTGCATCCCTGCCTCTTTATTGTCTGTGGTAACTTCGCTAGTCATCCAGTCTCATGTTATTCTTTGTGTGAAGCCTGAAGCAAAGTAGGTAGTGAACAACTCTGCCTTCCTATCTTCTTCCACTACCAGCTCACCTTCTCCATTGCGTGGGAGATCCACACCATCTCTGATTTTTCCTTTTGTTTGGCGTAGAAGAACCCGTTCCTGTTATCTCTAACATTCCTTGCCAGCTGTAACTCATTCTTTACTTTGGCATTCCTGATTTTGTCTTTACACACTCGCACTATTCCAATGCATACTTCTTTGGTGATATGTCCTCCTTCTATTACCTCTACATATCCCTTTTTGGTTTTTAGAGAGATAAAAAGCTCTGTGTGCAGTCACAGTGACTTCTGTAGCTCTTCTTATCTTTTCTCTGTGTCAGATTGCTCAATGTTGAGCCTCCAGTATTACATCTTTTAGGACTATCAGCCCCCTTTGACTCCTTCTCTTCCTAATTGGTCTTTCCATGGGACCTTGACTACTGTTTCTGAGTTGGCTGAAATCCACCTTTCTGACATCCATTGTCATATCCTCCTTTCCATAGGCTCTTATATTTAATCAGATCATGATCACCTCCTCCCAAGTTCCCAACCACCATCATGTTTGCAACTAATTCATCCCTGGTCAAAATCAGATCCAAAATGGACAACCCCCTATTTGTTTCATCAACTTTTTAAATCAGAAAATTTCCTTTACACATGCTAAGAATTTTGTAGGACGTGTTATATTTTGCTGTACTAAATAGTCATCCAGCAGATCTCCGGGAAGTTAAAATCCCTCACAAATACTAACTCATGTGTGTTAGCTAATCTTGTCACCTGCTTGTGGAATGACTCATCCCTTCCTCTCCCTGATTTGGTGGTCTATATTAGACCCCTCCATAACATTGCTACTGTTCTTTCCCTTTTTATCCTCATCCAGAGACTCTCAGTAGGTCTGCCACTCTCTTCCTCTTGAACCTTGACGCAAGTGGCAAGGGACAGCCACATGACTGAGGTGTGACATCTTCAGGTTGTGTAATTAGAAAACAAGTACTATTCAGAGACTCTGGACAGATTGATCAGTACTGAACTTCACCAACAGCCTAAATAGTATAAATGGCAGGAATGTAGAACTCCACGGGAGAGCTGGAATGGAATGTTAAACTGTATTACACGGTTCAGCCACTTGGTGGGGCTCCATGTAAAACACCTTATTTAAGCCAACCCCAGCAGTACCTGATGGTGCATTGAAGGACCTTCTAGAGCAGTGGTTCTCAACCGCTGTGTCGCAACACAAAACTGTGTCAAGGCACAGCGGCAAATGTGTTGCCATGGGCTAAGCCCCTCACGTGGCTGGTGAGCTGCAACAGTGAGCTGCTGGCTGTTAACACTAGTAGCCCTGCAGGATGCTGACTCATCCAGCCTAGGAGCTGAAGGTGGGACATTTTAAAATCTCCTACCCTGCCTGCCGAGTCCAGGGCGGGGAGCCGGCTGGTGTGTGGTATGGGGGCCTCCAACGCAGCCCCCAGGGCCATAGGCCCTGGAAGGCCATGCTGGATGGCCTTGCTGCAAGCCAGCATGGCCTTCCAGGGCCCAGGGCCCTGGGGGGGGGGCTGCGTTGGAGGCCCCCATACCACACACCAGCCAGCCCCCCTGTCCCCCAGGCAGATGGGCCACAGAGCGGGATCCTGGCGGGAGTGCCATCTGGCCCCACGGCCCCACCCACAGCGATGGGGGGGCATGGTCAGGGACGCAGGTGGGGGGGCACACTGGGGGGGCAGCCTGGGTCCCCTGGACCAGTTAATTTAGCCCTGAACATCTGGTGGGCATCTTTCCAGGAAGGATGCTGTGGTCAGTCTGTAGCTGGTACAGAAACCTGCCCTGCTAGTAGCAGCCCTGCAACTTGCTGTGTACAATCTGTACTTGAGACCCCTCCAACCCACACCAGTGCAGATACCCCTCACATCCTCCTTCCCCCACTGGAGAGTCACTCCAGCAGGGCCTTTCCCCACCAGGGCTAATGGCTCAGCAGAGAGGTTCTAGGAGGGACTGAATTTCCGCTCTTCCCCTTGGACTGGCCACCGGCTCCCAACGTGGCCAGCTATGGAGACCTTTTCCTTCAGACATGGCTCTGCTAAGGATGGTCTCTGCGCTTTGGGGGACCCCCCAAGTCAGAGCCTATCTGACCCACTCAGTTACTGAGTTTCCATCACCCCAACTTACTCTGCTTTCCTAATGCTGAAATCCCCCTCCCTGGGGACCCTCTCCCAAAGGCAATGATGAGAACAGTTCTGCATCAGGTAAGGAGCAGCTGGGAAGCAGCTGAGAAATTAGGCTAGTGGCTCGTCAGGAGCATGCACAGAACAGAGCCCTGTGTGCAGTTGCTACACAGGTGGGTTGTCAGAGATGGCCTCAGGCCCGTTCATTCCCTGATACCACGTTTGGTGCAGCTAAAGCTCTTGTCCAGGAAGCTTTGTCAGCCGGCAGAGACACTGCCTGTCTGCACTGGCCTTGGCAGAGCGCTGTGGCTAGCGGTACTTGCCACTGGGCAGAGCCGCATCGGCAGCTCCCTCATCTGCTGTAATCTGCCACAGCCCCTGCGAGAGGACCAGCTCTGCCTCCCAGCCCCAGAGGGATGATGTTAACTTCCCACAGTGCACTGGGGAGTGTCACCTGCTGGTGCTCGGGAAGGGGTAAGGTGGGGATGAGGGAGCTGTGCCGGGAGCCAGTTCTGTCCCTTGACAATGACCATGAGGGGGGCAGGGGTGGGGTGAAGGCTTGGAAACTGTGGTGTGGTGTGAGCTCTGCCCCTGACTATGACTGGGGGGTAGGGAGGGGGTAGAAGGAGGCTGGAGGAACTGTGCTAGAGGAGATCTATGTTTCAATGACAGGACCAGAGAGGGTGGAAAGGTTGCCACATTTTGGAGGCAAATAGTAAGACATGGACTCACTGTTGCACAAACTTCTTTAACGAGGTCATTTGCAGATCAAAATAATTAGCAGAAAGCCTTGACCTTGGTTAGCTATGCAGGGCATTAACAACAGTCAATGGTGCCCCTTGACAGCCCGGGAATGAAGCCTGTTGTTTAATCAAGGAAAGCTTCGCTGAAGCCTTCCCTGACCTAAATCTGGGGGACAACCTTAAAGAGCCCCAAGAGAACTCACTCTCAACGGCCTGGCTGTTTTTGGCCTCTGCTGAGTCTGCATATTCATGCAAAGCACAGCAGTGAGTATGTGACATGGGAGCTGGGACCGAGACCCATCAAACTCATCTCATATCTAGACCACAAACATCCATGAAATGGAAACAACCTTCAGTCCCTGCTGACCTGGGTTGGATTCAATCTGGTGTCCCAAAAGTGAAAGACTGTGTAAGCCATTAGTGTTTTCCTTCCAGATATGCTAACTCAAAGGGGGGGATCCTGTAGCTAGATAGGTAAGTTGACACGAAAAGCCCTTCCATTGAATGAACATAAGGGCAGCATGCAGACTTACAAGCATTAAAGTTACTTGGGCTACCTGCATTGTGACCTCTCGTGCATATGCTTTAGGAGATAGTTTTTAATTACATTATTACATGCATCGCCAGCATTTGAGCTCAGATACACAGCACAGATGTCTACCACTGGCGCTAAAGGCAGTTACACAGAGAACGAGACTTCATCTGCCATAAAACAGACCTGGTTTCTATTCTCAGCTCTGCCTGGAATGACCTCTCAGGTCTTTTAGTTGTAAAACGGGGGTGGGGATAATGTTTGCCTCCCTCCTGGGGTAGGGATATGAGGCCTTGCTTGGTAATAAGGGATATGAGTGCGCAGAAATATTAACAGCAGCCAGTCGGAAAAGTGAGACCAGAATTTATAGCCTCCTGGCTCCCAGCCCAGTGCATCTTCGCTAGTGCTAAATGACACGTGGATGGGGAGAGAGTCTCTTTCTGGCTAATGGGCATGAATCACAACACTGGAGGGATGGCATGTCCCCAGCTCAGGTTAACCCATGTGAGCACTGCTGCCCAGGCTGCTCCAAGTGCCAAAGCTGGCCCTGGTCCTTCATGCTTTTAAAGAATCACCCACTCAAGAGAGAGGTTTCCAGTTCTCCAGCCAGTTGTCCCCCTGCAGGCCATGCCAGTGGTGTACTGTGCTGGGTGGAGTTCAGGGGCCACTGCTCCCATTGGCTGCATCTACACTTGTAAATTTAAGTCGACTTAGCATGTCTACACCTAAATTTTAAGTCAATTTGGGTGGGGACACACTACAAAGTCGACCTAGCGCGTCCACACTGGATGCCTAGGTTAACTTGTAAGGGCTAGAGGGACCTTGGACAGGTCCACGGTGGCAGGGGGGCACCCCTTGCCCAGTGCCAGGGGGCTCAGCCTTTGCCCCATTGTACCTTTGGGGGGGCATGCCAGGCTCTCCCTGTGCCACCCCCCTGGCAGGGAGGGCAGTGGGGGAGTCCTGGAGAGCTCTAAGTTGACTTAGGGCTACTCCAGGTCTACACTGGCTTAAGTCGAATTTAGAAAGTCAACTTAAGCCTAAAGTCGACTTTAAACGAGGTTTAACAAAGTCGACTTAATTTTCCTTAAGTCGACTTAAGGAAACTGTAGTGTAGACGCAGAGTAAATTAAGTCGACTTAAGCAAGCTTAAGTCGACTTAATTTACAAGTGTAGACGCACCCATTGTGATTTAGGGCAAAGTTCCCCCCAAGTTCGTCTCCTCAGCTGGTCAGTTCTTTGGGGCAGGAGATGTTCTGCCTTTCTGTGTTTATTCAGGCTGGCACAGCAGATGCTCCTGGCACAAAAAGACAGCGAATGGGAGCAGGGTTGGGTCCTTTGATAGCCAGGCTGAGGTCTGGGAGCAGGGACTCTTCCATTTGCCTGTGCTGGGTCACACTCTGCGTGGGCGCGACGGCACAGCCCAGCCTAAGCATGCAGCACTGCCCTTGTGTCTGGGGCGTCCTTGCCAAGCGCTTCCCGGGCTGATAGCAAACACATTGCGCCCTGGGAGGGGAGCCGGCGCTGACTCTTATCTAGCTGGTTTGAATTAGGTGGTGAGGCTCTCTGGAAACGTTGTTCTCATTAGCTCTCCGCACCCGCCCTGGCGCCTTCTCGCTCACATTTTATTGTGCAGTTTTTGTTACAAAATGTTCACCAGACCCCACAAACATGCAGCTGCTCTGCACGCTAACCGGGCGCTGGCCAGAGCCACGGACACACCAGAGGGACAGCCAATGCAGCCTCCCCTTTAGAGGCCAGCCGGAGCTCTATGAATGCAGCATCCTGTTCAGCCATGGGGTGCCTGGCCCTGCCCCATGGCACCTGCCTGCAGCACTGCCCAGCCTTCCCCTAGGGCACACATCACACGGCCCAGCCTTGCCCCAGGATGCCCACCTCATGGCCCAGCCCCTGCTCCAGGGCACCCACCCCACAGCCCTGCTCTGCCCCAGGGCACCTGTCTTTAGCACTGCTCTCCCCCCGGACATCGACCCACACAGACCTGCTCTGCCATACGGGGAAGCCCATGGCCCAGCCCTGCCCCATGGCACCCACCCATGGCCCTGCCTTTCCTAAAGGTCTGTCAGAGTCCTGCTGTCCCCAGAGGGGCTTGGCCAGGGCACCGCTGTGTCCGATGGGCTCTGCCCTGCCCTCAGTCCTAAGTGTTTACAACGCAGTTAGGCAGCACACCCCACAGATGCCAAGGCCAGAAGGGACCGTAGTGATGCACAGCACAGGCCAAAGACCTGCCACAATGGAATTCACAGAGGACATGAAGAGAAGGGATGACTTGCCAGACGTCTTCTTTCTTCCCCCGTTCAGGTCGATCTCCGTTGTATTCCCCACTCCATCCCTTCCATCCCCACTCTTGCTGGGTTTGTTCTAACCTATTGTCTTGCCTCTAGCTCTCAACATGCTGTCCCTGCTCCCCGTCCCTAACTCACCCCCCTTGTTAGAGGGAATGTTATGATTTACTGTTCAAATAAGGTTATGGTTAGATGGTTTATTGATTATGTATGTATACAATAAGGTATTATGCCAGAAATGTTCAAAATGGAGTTTCTGTTGGTCAGGATTGATTGACAGCTACTGCTGAGGTAACTTGGCAGGCTGCCAGCTAAGGCAGAGGCAAAAAGCCTGCCCAGCAACACAGCTTGGTTGAGGGCTGTGTGCAAAGAATAAGGGCCGGGTGCAGAGAGTTTAGAGTGCCGTGTGCACAAAGGGGACTATGGCGGGAAAAACCTGGCATTACGATTGGACAATGGACTAAATATAAGGCACCCAGGACTCAGAGTTTTGGTTTGTTGGTCCTGCGGTGCCAGAGAGGAGAGATTGTTTCTAAAGAGCTGAACTTTGAAATCACTTACCTTCT
Organism: Pelusios castaneus; assembly: GCA_007922175.1. NCBI lineage: Eukaryota > Metazoa > Chordata > Testudines > Pelomedusidae > Pelusios > Pelusios castaneus. Next base: position 8,820,901 of record ML685803.1, read on the forward strand.
TCAAGCGACGGACCAGGACGAGAAGAAGACGGGCAAGACCGGAGGACGACGGACCTGGATCCCGAAGAAGATGAATCAAGTCCGGAGGACTGCGGACCTGGATCCAGAAGAAGACGCATAAGAACTTGGACTGTGACTTGGACTTTGATTTCGGATCTTCCCATCCAATCGGACGATCGGTGTTCAACTTCCTGGAGGAAGAAGCAAACTGTAACGTTTGGGCCCCTCTGGCTGGGGTGGGAAGGTATAAACTAAGATTATTAGATAGAGTGAGGAAAGGAGGTGGGGTGTGTATGTATTATAGTTAAACCTGGGATTAATTGTTAATAAATCATCTGTTATACTTACCTGGTGTGTGGTCTTCAATCTATTCCTGTTAACACTGTCCAGGCTGATAGATGCCCATTCAAGGCTCGGTTCCTTTTTTGCTTAACACCCTCTGGCCAGCTTCTGCCTTCCCCCTGCTTCCCAGCATTCAAGAACACTCCCAGCTGGAGAGTGCCACAGGGCCTGGTTGGCTACTAAAAGCTGTAGGGATTCAACAACTGGCCAATATCATCAAATTCTTGCTCCTCCTCTAGTGTCTCCTGGGGCCTAGCGATGAGGGTAGTGGGAAAGTGCAGAAAAAGGCAGGCTGCCTTCCAGTTCCCCTGCTCCTACTGACAGCTGCTGCTCCCTTTGGGGAGCCTAGGCTGTTTGGGGCTGCCCTGGATGGCTGACGATGGTGCTGCTGCCTCACATGTAGGGGGTCATTTCCAGGGGGACAGGGTGGCCCTGCTCTCTCCTCAGCTCCTGCAGGCTATTTGTATGTATCTGGAGTTGCACCCCTGCCTCATATGCAAAGCTTCATCCACTGGCCCATAATACAGAAAAACAAAGCCCATTACTGGCGTATAGGACATACCTGTCTGTAAGAACATAACACACAGCACAGCTAGCACCTACAGAGTTGGCGTGACCAGATGTCCTAATTTTATAGGGACAAACCCAATATTTGGGGCTTTATCTTATGTGAGCACCTATTACCTCGCACTCCTGCCCTGATTTTTCATACTTGCTATCTGGTAACCCTATACAGAATTAAGGAACAAATTACCTCCCTCAATGCCTCCTTTGTCTGCAGATGCAGCAGTACCTGCCCAAGAGGAGGGATTAAGGACCAGTGCCAGTCTGCGGCCACAATGGGCTGAACCATCCTTCCCGCTCTCAGAAGCTAAGGTGGAGCTGAAATGAGCCAGCGCTCAGCCACTTGGGAAGGGCTGACCACTCACTAGGCGAGGTAGTGCTCTCTGCTCGAAGTTAGAACTGCCCAAATGCTCCCGCCCAGGCAAGAGAAATGGGACCAGATTCGGCTGTGATGCTGGTGGAACCACAGACATCTCGGGTTAATCTGCTATAACTGCAAGCAGGGTCTGGGCTGCTGCACTGTTTTCTGAAGGTGCCACTTCTTACGTCACCATGGTCCTGCACACCTTGCCCACAGCGCCCCTCTCGCAAGATTAGATTGGTGCTCTGAGTAGGGTCCTACTTGGTTAATCAGAGTTTGTCTTATGAAATCATATCTTTCCCTACCCCCAGCTCCTGCTGCTGGCAACAGTATTGCTCTACATTTCCTGTCCCACACTTCTGAAGGCACCAGCCCAGTTCAACAACTGGTGCATTTCACTCCAGCCACACTGGCTGTTGTCTTTGGGTAGGAAGTGGGCATCTCTCTTGTCAACTCTACTTGCATCTTTTCAATTATAAAATATATCTTTTTTTGAGATGGGGCAACCAGAACTGTACTCGGTATTCAAGGTGTGGGCATAGCATGGATTTAGGTAATGGCATGATATTTTCTGTCTTGTTATCTATCCCTTTCTAATGGCTCCGAACATTCTCTTAGCTTTTGTGACTTCCATGGCACACTGAGCAGATGTTTTCAGAGAACTATCTGCAGTGACTCCAAGATCTCTTTCTCGAGAGGCAACAGCTAATTTAGACCCCAACATTTTGTATATACAGGTGGGATTGTGTTTTCAAAAATGCATTATTTTGCATTTTTCAACCCAGAAGTTCAGTCTTCTATTTTGTTAGCCTGTTTTGTGAGATTTCCCTGTAATTCTTCACAGTCAGCTTTGGACTTAACTATTGTGATGGGATGCACAACCGTGCAGCCCTAGGGCACGACCTGTATAACTTTTCTGTTCAGTTTTTCAGTGTAATTGTGTGATTTGATGCCAAATATGCTATACCAGGTTCCTTTGTGAATGCTCAGAACATATTCCACATGACTGCCATGGTGCCATGTTTCCTACAGCAACATGTATGTATAGATGTGAAGCATGTTACAGGGTTCAGACTCTCAGGATTCTCTCTGGCACAGTGGCTGGAGATTTACATGTCAAAGGGAATGCTAATGCCCTCCCTGGCTCAGGTAGAAGTGAAGAGAATCACACAACAGGACAGTGAGGGGAGGGGCTGTCAGCAGTTTGTTAAAACAAAGACAACAGAGTCCTGTGGCACTTTTAAAGACTAAAATTTATTTATCGCATGAGCTTTCGTGGGAGAAAATCCCACTTCGTCAGACGCTTTGAAGATAGGAAAGTTACAGAGTGGGAGGAAATAAAATGCAGGGGAGTGTATGACATAGCATCAGGTCAGGCTGTAACAGCAAATCAAAATAGGTGTTAGGATTCAAAACACTGGGGAACAGCACATAGAGGAGGGGGAGGTCAAATCACTTGTTGTAATGCGAGAAAAATCCATAGTCCCTGTTTAACCCCAAGCCAACTGAGTCAAATTTGCATATAAGTTCGAGTTCTGCAGTCTCTCTTTGAAGCTGTGATTTGTTATTCATCTGTTTCAACACAGCTATTAACAAGTCATCAAGGGAGTGAGCAGTTTGTTAAAACAAAGACAGAGACTGTGAAGGAGGGAAGCTGCAGGCTTTCAGCCTGAGAAGACACCAGCTTGCAACCAACTTCAAGCAAGATCTGGGCCCCGTCTTGGAATAGGCAGAGAATGGCTGTAAAACACAGAACAGCCAAACACCTTGCGCATAATCTTGCACTTTGAGGTCAGTTTAGGTAGAGATGTTAGAGTAGTATGCGGTTTATACCTTTTATTTGATAGTGGTCACTCCTGACTCATTTATATTACGTTTCTGCCTTGTTCTCACTTGAAATCAGACTCTGATCAATAAACTAGTAGTTTTATCTAAAGCTGTGTGGTCTTTAGAGGGTGTGGATGTGGGAGGCTGGGCACCATCCACTTCTTTGTTAAGTGGACGGATTTGAGACTAAGGTGATTGGGAGTGGGTCCCAATCCCTGTAAGGCAGTGGCTCCCAGTGTAGTATCTGGGACTGGGTGTGCTTGCTTGGGGACCCACGCCTGTGTGGTTAGTGGATTTACACCCACTGCCTGGGACCAATTACTCGCTGGTGGCTGGTGTGGACTGACTCAGGAGTAAGTGGTCACCCAGCAGAGCAAGGTAAATTGGGGTTCAGGAGCGGGGTTTGAGTGGTCATAGCAGCACACCAGACTGGATTTGGGGAGAGCCTGTCACAACTATCTGGAGTAATTTTGTATCATCTGCAAACTTTGCCACTTCACTTTCTTTTTCAGAGAGTTTATAAATACGTTGAACTGCAGAGGTCCCTGTTGGGACCCCATTACTTACATCTCTCCAGTGTGAAAAACTGACCATTTATTCCTACCCTTTGTTTCCTTCTACCAAATTACTTATGCATGAGAGAACCTTCTCTCTTATCCTATGACCACTTAGTTTCCTTAAGCACCTTTGTCAAAGACCTTGTCAAAGCCTTTCTGCAAATACAAGTACACTATATCCACTGGATCACCATTGCCCCCATGCTTGTTGATATCCTCAGAAAAGTCTAATAGATTGGTGAGGCATAACTTCCCTTTACAAAAACCTTGTTGACTCTTTCCCAACAATTGCGTTCATTCAAGTGTCTGATAATTCTGTTCTTTACTATAGTTTCAAACAATTTCCCCAACTTACCAGCCTGTAATTGCCAGGATCACCCATGGAGCCAATTTAAAAATCAGTGTTATGTTAGCTACTATTCAGTCATTTGGGACGCAAGCTTGTTTCAGTGATAAGCTCTATACTAGAGTTAGTTCTGAAACTGCACGTTTGAGTTCCTTCAGAACTCTTGGGTAAAGCCTATATGCGCCTGGTGCCCTTAACGGTTAATTTATCAGTTTGTTCCAAAACCTCTTCTACTGACACCTCAGTCTAGGACAGAACTTCAGATTTATTGCCCCAAAAGAATAGAGCTAATGCTGGTATCGCCTTTACATCCCCTGTAGTGGAGACGAAGGTACTTGGGGTATTTTGCTCCCTCTTGAGTTCCAGTTCTAGTAAACATGTCTTCCTTCGTAGAGGGGTGCATGTGAGGGTTTATTGGAGACTCCTTACAGAGCTGTGCCAGAAATATCTGCATCACTCACTTCTGAGTTCTTAGGGTCACTAATGTGTAACACAATATCTAGGCAGGCATGAGGAAGCTAGACTTATAGAGTCCAAGGCCAGAAGAGACTTGTGATAATCTACTCTGAAAACCTATATAACACAGGCCAGAGACCTGCCCCAAAATCATTCCTAGAGCAGATCTTTGAGAAAAATACCCAATCCTGATTTAAAAATTGTCAGTGATGGAGACGCCACCATGATCCTTGATCAATTGTTTCCGTGATTAATTACCCTCCCCGACACTATCAAGGTAGATAGATAGATCACTGTATAAAAAAGATAGTGCTCTTTATTTGAACTGACTCCATATACACAGATCGACAGGCACATCTGAATGCAGACCGGATACCACTTGTGAATTGCTTGTGAATGTTGTGATTTCTGAGTAAAATTAAGCCTTGCTCATGATCAAAACGTCAGGATATCTTTCTTCAGCCCTCCCGCCGTCTTAAAATGTGTTTGCAGTCAAACAGAAGTTACCCTACCCTAAACAAAGGAATGAGGTCTCTCCACTGGGCATAAAGTTCTTTGAAAGAGAATGAAAATTCATTTACACATCAGATAAACGAAGCTATCAGGCTAACAGGTGGGGAGAAGAGATAGCATAGCTAGATGCTGGGAAGGGAAACTTCATCCAGGATATAAAGATGGGGACTAAGGGCCAAACCTCAAACAGCTGAATCAAGTGACTGATACAATATTAGTGTATCACATAATGATGATTAACATCGTTGTGAAATGTGTGTATTAAACACTGCAGGAAGAACATTGATACTCATCGATATTATGTTTTAAAGTGTGTGGCCAAACAAAGGAAGTCAAAGCCAAGCAAAGGAAGGCACAGCAAGCTGCCCGAAGCAGCTGCTCCCCTGCCAGTCTGGGAAGTGGGAGGGGACTCCACACCAGTCCCGGGGGGGTTGGAGAACCCTAGGAGGAGCAGAGGTGAGGCTGGGAGGGCTGAAGTGAGGAGGGTGGCAGCTGATGGGGGGGTTGTATTGATGGTGGGGTTTGAGCAGATGGGGGGAGTGCTGGGGGGTGAACTGAGGGTGGTGGGGGTTATGGGGTGGTGGGGGTTGATGGGAGGATCGGGTGGGGAGAGAACTGATGGAAACTGGGGGACAGGATTAATTGCTGGGTAGGAGACAGGCTGATGTGAGCTCCTGCAGTGGGGGCCAAACCCTCCTATCACCATACATGGTAATGTGGGCAACACAATTATCACCTGCGCACACACTGGGGTGTGCCGGGGGCTCTCAAACGGCAAAAGCCTGACCCCAAACCACAATATCTTCTTTTTGAAAAACTCTCCTGACTTTGGGAGCCTGACCCGGGGTTTTCAATCTCCTGAAGCTGGGAAAACTGGCAATGGGTAGCATTGTTCGTGGATTTGTAGGTTCACTGAAGTTGTGCGCTGCAAGTCAGCACTTAGCAACATAGAGAGTGGACTGTCAGTGCTGTCCTGGCCAGACAAACACCCCTGAGGGTTGTGAATGCTCCTATCACATTCCGCCTCCTCATTTCTCCATCTCCCTCTGCATTCCCCACTTCCATGCACGCCCAGGTGCTGATCATGCCAGAAGTATCATCAGCCCATGAGCAGGAGGGAAAAAGTTGTGACAGAGACCAGGATTTCCAGAATCACACACACCAGCCCCGGGCATGCAGTACAGCCCAGCCTAGTGGCACTAATGCAAGCTCCTTACACAGATGGGGCTAGGCAGCAGCATGTATTCAGGGGGTGAGGAGAAGTAGCGGGGAGCTGTGCACTGACGCACGGTCTCCACCCCACACACCGGACATTCGCACAGACCCACACTGTTGACAGAGCCAAAAATAACTCCAGCGCCTCCATTTAGTGCAGCTGAAAAAAATCCTCCCTCCCTGAAATGGTGAGCTTCCCCAAAGACAATATCAATATTTATAAATGCTATGACTTCCGTGACCCGGTGATTTATACGGAAACTGGGCTGCCTGGCTAAATTCCTGCAGCCCTTGCCTGGTCACTACCTATTAATAGAGTCAGTCAGGCTTGCTGCTCCAGGGGAGGTCGGTTTGGCATTAGTGGGGAGGAGGGTTCTGCAAAGAAGTCTCAAGCAAGCTGTGATTCTGCACCGGGAAGGCAGGCAGCTTGCAGCTGTCAGGCCAGCTGGTATCTGGGCATAGAGGCACACAAGGATTCCTGGCTCCTGTGCCCCTGCTTTAATAGACCCCAGCCTGCAAGATGGAGGTGTTGAGTGTGCTTCACTCCCTGTGGGATGGATCCCTTTTCCAGGCCAAGACGACAGCTCTTCAGGGCCCCCTCCTGCAGTGCTGCCTCCCATGGGGATCTTATCCCTGAACTGTCTTTGAAGAAACCCACATCAGACACTCACACCATCCACAGACTAAAATCTCTCTCTGTGTCAGAATTTCAAAGAATTCTGGAGCCTGCGTGGGCTGATTCTCAGAGCAACTGAACAGCCCATGGGATTCAGTTATGGGTGGAATAGGGCCTTTTCCCCATAGGGAGCTGTTTGATGCTCAGCCCTGGTTAGTTATTTGTTAGCTAGATCCTTGGCCTTCCCTCGGGCTGTTCGCACTGACAGGACAGCTGGGACGTCCCCAGCACAGAAGGCATGTTGGGGTGGGATGGGGTGCAGGAAGTCATCTTGCCCAAGTGTTGCTATCTGGTTGAAAGCAGTCTGTTCCTACCAATGTAATTTAGTTATGCTAAAGGCAGGAGTGGTCCCTGGCCAGGATTGGTAGAGAACTAGGCCAGACCCACGGATTTGGCCCCAGAGGAGGAAATGTTGTCTGTGACTATTCACAATTTTCAGTGTGAGACTTCTCACCCAAGTCACATGATATTGCATCTTCTCCCTCATTGGATGACTGGACCATTTAAAACAAAATGTTGCATAGTGATAGGAAAGAACGCTGGCACCATCAGAAAGGCTAAAACTCACAGAGCTCTTGGGATTTGTAACAAATCTCACGCACACCCAAAATATCAGCCACAAGCAACATGAACCAGTAAGTAACAGGTAATGAACCTACCATGTGTGCTAGAGAAAATTCACAACACATGCTTCCGATTAGCTGACTAGTGCTAGTTATACCCACACAATGGTATCTGCAAGGTGAGCTCTAAATAGATGACGTGGCACAAGCCTCTGCCCTTTTGAGAACTGTGATCCATGTAACAACTAGCATGGAACTTGAAGAGAGGCGCACAGGTTGCAGGTGGGCAGAGTTTAGTGGTAGCACCAGGAAATCAGTCTGGGTGCATGTGGCTGGAATGCTACCTGCGGTTGTAGGATCTCTGTAAATAGTTCTCTTAATAAAAAGCCAGTTTAGTTTTAAAAAACATGGAATCCTCCCATGTTCTTACCCAGCATGCGTGATATGAAACATTGAGGCAGTGGCCAGTCCAATCAGTAATCTAAACCAGAGGTTTTCAAACTATGTGTCAAACTATGATTTCCAGACCAAAAAAGGGCTGCCCAAGCCTGGAAGCATTGAAAAAAAGAATTGTGTCTGGATACAGAGCTGACAATGGGGGACAAAGATGAGAAAATAAAGAAAAAGGTTTTCTTACTGTCCATTGGGAGAAAAGGACAAGTAGTGAGTGAGACTTGGTTGACAGGAATAATGCCCCAAACTCTGGAACAGTTGATAAAGGTATCTGATGAGAACTGTGACCCCAGATACAATGAGACAGCAGAGACAGTCTGGTTTCTCCTCCATTCCCAAACCCAAGAGGCAGATAGGAGAACAGACAAATACTTACATTAAAGAGATGAGAACTCTAGTGTATATCGTTGGAAACATCAAAGATTCCCTAATAAGAGTTGGGGTCCTTTGTGGGATCCAGGAGCCCAGCTTAGAGGTGAGACTGATGAGAAAACAGATCTAATCCTAAAAGAAATGCCCCCAACCAGCAACAACAACTGATCAGTCTAAGGAAAGGAGCAAAACAATGACAACCATTGGTACAAAAGAAGTACACAGGATCCAGCTAAAAGAACCCAGGAAGCAGAACAGAGACAGATAGACCAAGAATGTTGACTTCATGATCCAAGGTATGTACTGTGGAAAGAGAGAGAACAGACAGAAAAATGCCCAGCCTAGAGTGAAAAGAATGTGGAAAACAGAAACATTTTATGTGCCATTGCCACAGCTACTTTGGAAAGAGAAAAGGAGCAGAACAAGCAATGAATGCCGATGTAGAGGCTTTCACTGAAGAGGAGGATATCTACTGTGTGACTTTCACAGTTCCAAAGACTCTGGATACATACATTGCAGAAAAAAGCTGCCAGCCATTCAACTGCTGTCTTTTCAGCTCTGTTATCAGATCAATGACCAATTCAATTCCAGCTGGATTGTGGCGCTAGTTCCAGCGTCATTCCAGCAACATAGATAAGCAGCAACATGAGACATAAATGTGACCAAGTGCTGGTGGGGTTCAATAAAAACATTCTGAGGCCACTGGACAAATACAGGATGCCAATAAGAAACCCATGAAACAAAGAGATGTAATCACTTGGGCTATGTCTACACTAGAAAAAGTTAAGTCAACCTAACCACCCTTAAGTCCACTTAATAAAGTCAACTTAAGTGTTACTCCCCATCCACAGTCAATTTAAGGAGTTGACTTAAGGCTTAAGTCAACCTAATGGGCAGTTCTTATTAAGTCAACTTTAGCTTTCATTAAGTTGACTTAAGGAATTTCTTAAGTCAACTTAATGAAAGTCTGGTGTAGACAAGGAGTAATTTAGGTCAATTTAAGAGTCCTTAAGTTTATAGTACCTTGGGGTTTATAGTATTTGACACTTGGGAGAAGCAACAACTGCTCAGTAGTGGGCAGTGCAAGCCATAGTTTGATCACAATACAACACCCAAAGACCCTCAATCAGAGAGAAGAAGGATGATAATCACTGGGGGCCTGGCCCAGCTTTCTAACAGAAAAGATGGACACACTTCAAAGAGATGGAGGCCAAGCTGAAGTTAGAAACAGCCCCCCATGTGCAGCCCAGGACATCAGAAAATCCCAGAGTTCTCTTAGCCCTGGGGAAGCCGCTGAAGAAGGAACCAGTTACCCAGAAATTCTTGTAGGACAGTGGTTTTCAGACCATGGGTTGGGACCCAGTACTGGGTCACAGACCCTCAGGTACTGGGTTGCAGACCCTCAGATACGACGTCATAGCACCCCCTGCTGCCACCGCCGAAAGACTGGAATGCATTGCTCAAATATGTAGTTGTTGGGTCATGGGCATAAATGATTTTTTTTCAACTGTGTCCCGAGGAAAAAAGTTTGAAAACCACTGTTGTAGCAGAAGGAGGTGGCTAGGAAGAGGCAATCCAGGACTCCTAGACTTTAAGGTCAAAAGGGACCATCATGATCATACCAAGCGGCAGGAACTCCAAAAGAGTTGCTGGGAGTGGACTATTAGGCTGAGTGCCAACAGGCTGAAGCTAAGGAAGACTGTGGTCCCCTGCACTGGACATCTGTTGATTTGAGAAGAACTCCAGCTGGACCCTGCAGCACAGGAAGGGGGTATGTTCAAGCAGGAGCTCCTGGCTGGGTTCTCTGGAACAGAATGATGCCATTGGTTCTTTTTAGGCACAAGCTGGACATGCATTCTAAGCACTAGCCATTAGAAACAGCCAGAAGATGTCCCTGCTTTTGTGCTCCCAGTGACTATGGCTGCAGTGCTAAGAGGTGTGGTTAAGGCACTGCCCAGTGGTGGCAGGTACACAAAGCAGGGCAGATCTTCCTAAGTCCCACATAGAGGACTCTGCAGGACCAGAAGTATAGTTGATCGACATCCTGCAATATCACTGCATCTCTGCTAGGAGGTTCTAGGCAATCCAGCCAAGCACCAAACAGGATGGGGTGCCACAGGCAAAAAAAACAATTCCCACTGCAGAGTCAGCCAGATCACAAAAAGCAAACGTCCAACGAGATTCCTCTTAGCACCAGGAAAGGGATGAGCCATGTGTGCAAGTTGGGGGTTTGCTTCAAGGGGACTGAGCAGTAATCCCAGCAGATGTAAGAGGTGACAGGAGATGGGTACATGCTTCACACCTGGGGACAGAGCCTGCCTGAGATCAGTGTCTCTACTGGCCTGGCAGGACTGTCCAATTGAGAGCATACATAGGAAAATGTGTGGTGTGCCAAGAGCATAGGGATAGACGACAAAAAGCTTTCCAGCACCATGAAATTCTGACCTGATCTGGGAAAAGGTCAGAACAGACCTATTCACTTTTACTGATAGGAACTATCTGGTCCCAGTAGATCACTTCTTCAGCTTCTGGGCAGCGGACTGTGTGGACGACACTCAGGTAAGAACTGTGATCAGAAAACTGAAGGTGCATTTTGCAAAGTCTGCCATTGCTGACACATTGTGCCCAGACAATGGACACAGAATATGGCAGCAGAACTCAATGATTCTATGGCATATGGGGATCTAGGCACAGGATGTTGTCCCGTGTCCTCACAAAGCAACAGGAAGGCAGAGTCAATAGTAAAGAGAGCCAAGAGGCTGGTGGCAAAGGCAAAGTAGACAGGAAGGGATCCTTGGCTATGTCTATCTACACTTACCAAAGTTAGTTCGAATTATTTAATTAGTTCGAGCTAACTTAATTCGAACTAGCATGGCCCCACTGGAATTTTAGTTCGAACTAAGCAAGTGCCATGCATGGCACTTGCTTAGTTCGAATTAGTCAGTTGCATTAAGCTCAATGTGCCGGTTAGTTCGAACTAAGCAGTTAGTTCGAACAAACATGGCCACATTGACTTAATTAGAACTAACTAGTTCGAATTAAGGGTTAGTTCGAAAGGTATAATCAAATATATTAATTCGAATTAAGGAAACCCTTAATTCGAACTAATGAAAGCCTATTGTGGACCAGGCTTAAGTTAGTTTGAATTAAGCTTCCTTAATTTGAACTAACTTGCAAGTGTAGGCATAGCCCTTGTGTTGGACTATCACAATACACCGTTCCAGCAACCAGACAGTACCCCAGGACAGCTACTGAACCAAGACTCAGCTTTCCATAGGGAGCAGTCTACTGCAGCCCCATGGAACAACAGACAGCCCACAAAGGAGTTAAGAGAAAACCAGCTACAGCCTACTACAACAAAGGAGCCAAGAATCTGAGGCGACTGTCACAAGTCTGGCTCCAATAATCAAATAGCCACATAGAGCAATGGCCAAAAGCAACAGATCCAGCTGCCATGGGACATTGATCAGAAGAGGTCGCAACAGACTCAAGACAGAGGTGGAGATGAATCCAAATACAAGTGTGGAATAGGGCAGGTAGCTGGCAGCCTGAGACAGAAGGGGAAGATTTAGAAAGAGCCTCAGGTTCAGCTGGCCTGACGTGGGAGAGTCAAAAGACACAAGGTAAATGAGCAACACAAAGGAGCAAAAAGACACTCCCCAAGAAAATGAAGACGGCACCTACGTGGAAGGAAGTCTCCTTCCACGGTGATAATACAAATAAGAAGTGAGACATGGGTTCCAAGACTAGCACGTTTAAAGGACTATGAGGCCTAACAGCCTGCAGTGCATTGGCAATACAGGCCATGTCCATATGGCAGACCTTATAGTAGTAACCTATGACCTACCCTCCAGCAAATCTGCAAATTCTGGCCCAGAAGACACAATAACAAAAATTGCTGAAAGAAAAGATGTTGCAACCTGCATGGAACATGGAGGGATGAGCACAGGTTGCAGAAAGGAAGAATTTAGAGAAGGCACCAAGAGGTGGTTTGTGTGCACATGGCTGGAATGCTAGCTGCAGTTGTAGCACCTTTATAAATAGATTTCTGAGTAAAAAGACAATTTAGTTTTAGAAATGAGGCATCCTCTCATGTTATGATGTAGCACCTGCCACGTGAAACAATCTAAAGCAACTAAGGTCTAAAATGAAAATAAATGTAATGGTCCCAGATCCTTTTGCAGGAAGACTCGTCCATACTACAAACTACCTCACTGCTTAGTGCAGATTGAAACCTTTGCTCGGCAGAATGCCAGACCTGGAATAGCAAGGCTGCAGTGGGGCAAGACCAAGGCCCTTAAATACAGCTTGGGAGAGCAGTGCTGGCAAGGCTAGAACCAAGGAAGCTGCAGTTTGGGTTTGTGGTGCCAGATTTAGGACTGTAGCAAGGGAGAAATGCGGCCTTATTAGGCATAAAATAAACTGGCAAAGCAGGATAATATGGGTTAGAGCTGAGGTGCTCTCAGTTCTTCATGCTGAGGAACCATGCTTTGATTGGTTTGATCCTAAATCAGATCACTGGGGCTGAAGAGGAAAGTGTCCCAGACCTGGAAGGGGAGTCTACTTCTAATCCATTAGCAGAGGTGTGAGTGACTGTATCTGGATTTTGGTATATGGAGTAGCATGGAACACACACTTTACTTGGCAACCCAGATGTCTCTTTGGGACCATTTGGGGGCCTTGTTGCTGGTGTTCCGCTCCATTAGTAGCTGTTTTATGCCAGCGCATGTAAATAATTATTCTGGCACCACTTCCCCAGTGGAGTGCTGTGTGAGAATCCTTCTGCACTGTCGTAGAGCTGACCCCAGAACAGCCCGCACGTTTCTGATTCAAGCGGAGTCTGTACTCAGGGCAGCTGATGTATGAATTCCCCAAGGCTATGGGCTTCAATGCCCTGTGGGAACTGTATTTAGACAGCTTGCTGGGTGTCCTCAGAAAAAGCACGTTTCCAAGAGAACAAACGTGGTGCCTTTTCGGACCTGACCCCAAAGAAACTGATAGTGGGGATGAGGGGGAGGGAGAAATCTGAATCACCTGAAACTCCTCTAGTTTTTTTGGCTGAAAAATGGAGAAACATTTTTAAATGTCACTGAGAAGAGATTTTCTTTGCAAGGATTCAGCTGAGAATGAATGCTCCTGTCTGCACCATAAACCCATGGAAAGAGAGAGGTTTATGACGGAAAGCTGAACCATAAAAAGGCTGACTGTCCCCCAGAATATGGGGGCTGCATAACCTATGTGCTGTAAATGAAACAGACCTTTCACAGAATCACAGGAATGCCCAATTTGTTCAAACTCCAACAGTGCCCTCCAGCGTTCAGAAGGGGATTTAATCAATTTTATTAAAGATAATGTTTAAAAGAACACACATTTCACAGAGTTTACACAAAGATTTGCTGGATAGCCAGGTATAGTGTACAGATTATTGAGGAGTGCAGAGTTTGGTTAGAGGTTAATAAGTACCTGGAATACATAGTCTGCATTATCCCGGTTAAGGGGGTCGAGGGGTCAATAGTTAAAGAACAAGTGTCCAGTAATTCTGGAACATCACTGATTATGAAAGTTACATAGGATGTAGTTATTAGGGAGTAGAAATGTCAATAATATTGTGTTGTCCTCATTGAGCCAGTGGTATGGTGTAGATAGTCCTTTAGCTATGTCTACACTTGTTAATTTAAGTTGTCTTAGCATGTCCCCACTCAAAAATTAAGTCGATTTAGAGGGGATCCTGCCAAATTGACCTAGTGCGTCCACGCTGGATGCCTAAGTTGACTTGTAGGGGCTAGGTGGACCTGGGACAGGTCCACGGTGGCGGGGGAGCACCCCTTGCCAAGTGCCAGGGGGCTCAGTCTTTGCCCCATTGTACCTTGGTACAATTGGGCTGAGGGAGACAGGGACCCTGGCAGGGCATAGGAGCAGGGTGGGCAGGGCTCTGTCCTGCCCTGTGGGGGGGGGCACACCAGGCTGTGGCTGTGCCAGCCACCCTGTCAGGGAGGGCAGTGGGGAAGCCCTGAAGCCCCCTAAGTCGACTTAAAGTCGACTTAGGGCTACTCTGCGTCCACACTGGCTAAGTCGACTTTCTAAAGTCGACTTAGCCAGAAAAGTCAACTTAAAACTAGGTTTAGTAAAGTCGATTTAAATTTTCCTTAAGTCGACTTAAGCACCTGCTTAAGTCGACTTAAGGAAAATGTAGTGTGGATGCAGATTAAATTAAATTGAGCAATCTTAAATTAAGCAAGCTTAAATAGACTTAATTTGTAAGTGTAGACACACCCTTAGTCTATAAATTCCTGTCATTGGGTAGAAAGGCCTTGGAACTTCCTGATGCAATGCTTGGGGGAGCTCCAGCTTACTTCTCTTAGTAGTCTGTGAGCTCAAATGGTGGTCACTTAGGGTGCATCTACACTTGTAAATTAAGTCGATTTAAGCAGGCTTAAGTAGACTTAATTTACTCTGTCTACACTTGAGTTTCCTTAATTCGGCTTAAGCAGTTCCTTAAGTCCAATTAAGGAAAAGTTAGTTCAAATTAGTAAAACCTCATTTTACTTCGAACTAACCCTTAATTCAAACTAGCTAGTTCAAATTAAGTCAATGTGGCCATGTTAGTTCAAACTAACTGCTTAGGTCCAACTAACCAGGACATTGAGCTTAATGCAACTGACTAATTCGAACTAAGCAAGTGCCATGCAATGTTCCATGGAATACAGTTTGGGAAGAGCTGCTTATGAGGGTTCCTTTTTACTGCTGCCACCAGACCCTAGACCTGTTTGACTTTATCTTTTAACTTCCACATTTGTTTTTCACAGATGGTGTGATCTGCTGTGTTTTTTTGATATGTCTTTAATTTCCTTAATTAACCGTCTAATGGCATTTTGGGATTAATTTAATTTAGTGGACAATTTCTTGTTTTCTTTTTTGTATTTGCTCACCATCTCGCATAGTTCTAAATTATGGAGTTTTAAGGTGCTTACTTGTGATTCCTTACTTGTGGACTGGACTGTTAGCCACTCTGTCTCTCCAATACTCTTTATTTTCCCTCTTTCTGAGACAAGGTTTTATTAATTCCAATCTCTGACTGCTGTAACTCTTCTAAACATTTATGCAACTCTTTGGCCACCATGAATAGGCCATAAATCATAGTTCATATCTTATGTTTTGGGAGGGGATAGACTTCGATCTCACAAATTCTTCCCACTTACTTTTCAATTGTGTAAAAGCTGTTATTCCTTTAAGTAAATCCATCGGCAGAGGGTTTTTCACATTATAACAACTGTTAATATAAAATTCTAATGATTATTTATTTATTGTGGAAGCCCATCAGTGCTCTCCAAACTTCTTTAATACATCCTGAGAAATTATTCCTTCTTGCTTAACCTTACACCAACCAGCACCTGATCTGTTTCTTGATAACCACTGGGTCACTGGCTATACCTCTATAGTACTCAAACCAAGCAGGGACTGCTTTTTCCCTGCTTACCATGGGAATCCTTTTCCCGTTCTTTATTGTGAATTGCCTCCATCCACAGCTGCTAGTGCTTGCCTCCGACCACAGTCCCACTACTGCTAGAGTTTAAGCACCTCTCTCCTAACCCACAGAATTCTCACTGCTTTGAAGGGCGCAGCTCATCCACTGATCCCTCACGGTCCCCTTCAATTTCCTTACATATAGAGTAGTGACCCTAGTCATTGTTTACCTGTGCACCTTCAGAAACCAAGGGTGGCACATTGCCACTCAACAACCAAAACCTTTATGGCTGTTATAAGATTATCGCTTTCACCCAAAGTCAATGGACGTCTCTGATCCTGATAAAAACAAAAATAAAAAATCTCCAAGGGAAATCTAAACTTCAAAATTTGCCAAGGAGTCCCACCAGAGTTGGCAAAAATGTTACAAGATGAAAGGATTTCTAGCTAAAGTCTCTCCCTCCCCAGTCTGTGGATACATCGACACTGGAGCCTTAGGTCAGCTTAAGGAAGATAAGTCTACCTACAGATTCCTGAGACCACATTGGGCTTTTATTAAGTCGATTTAAGCGCTTCCTTAAGTCGACTTAATAACACCACCTCTTAAGGTCAACCTAAGGCATCAGTTGACCTTATTAAGTCGACTTAATCCAATGTAGATGGGGAAAGCCCTTAAGTCAACCTAATTGGCCACCAGGCTCGCTCCCAGAGTTCCTGGTCACCAGGAAGAGCCTGCCCTGGCCAACCATACGGCAGGACAAAGCCCTGCCTACCCTGCTCCCCAGATCTGGCCAGGCCTTCCATATGGCAAAATGGATGCACAGAGCCAACGGCGAAAGCAAGCCTCGGCATAGAGCCATGAGGAGATCCTCAATCTCCTGGCCGTCTGGGGGGATGAGGTGGTGCACTCCCGGTTGCAGGGCAGCCACTGCAAGCGGGAGGTATACACCATCTCCTGGGGCCTGGCGGAGAAGGGGCACACCCGTGATACCCAGCAGATCCAGGTGAAAATCAAGGACCTCCACCAGGGCATTCAAAAAGCCCGGAAGGCCATGCTCCGGTCGGGGCTGCCACGACCAGCTGCCACTACTATACGAAGCTGGACTCCTTCCTGGAGCATGAAAGCGGCAGCCTGCCAGCCTACATCATGGACTCCACTGAGCCCCCCTCCCTTGACAATGACTACGAGGAGGGCTCAGTGGACAAGAATGTGGTGCTAGATAAGAGAGAGACCAGCAATCAGCAGCAGGGCACCTCGCTGGCCCCGGAGACCGCCAGTCCAGAGCTGATACCTGCCCCGACGATGGACCCAGGCACGCAGGAGGAGGCTCCCCCCACTGAGGAAGAACCAGTTGAGGGGACATTGCGCCAGACCCCTGCTGCACCTGCCGGTGAGTGCTCTCTTCCTGTGGGCATGTCTGTGCATGCATGTGGGACACGGACTGCAGGGGGACATGGCTTGGGGACAGGAGGGTCCCAGGATGGGGGGCGCAAAGTCCCTCCCACGGGGGCAGAGGGGCAGGGGGGACCTGGAGCCGAGCTCTGCGGTGGCATGTCTGGAGATGGGGTGTGGGGACTGTAGGTGGGAGTGCCAAGGCCAGACAGCATACGCCTGACACCACTGGCACGTGGCCTCAGGAGAGACCCCCAGGGCAGGGCTTCCTGTGGCTCACCACCGTGGGCACTACACCCGACCTGTGCAGCAGAGCATGGCGGCGTGTACCAAGGGGTCCCTGTCCCAAAGCACAGGGATTGGGAATCAGGAAGACGGTCATGGGATAGCAGCTGCTGGCAGGCTGCACACCGCACTAGCTAATGGGAGGAACTCTGTTCGTTGCTTCTCTCCAGCAGACCCTGTGCCCTTGACATGCAGCATTCCTGCGGTGTGGCCAGCCCTGATGAGGAGGAGGAGGGGGCACTGCTTGCAGGATGAGCTCTTTGAGGAGCTACTCTGGATTACGGAGCAGTCTGAGGCAGTCCTGAGGGCCTGGCGTGAGTGGGAGGATGCCCACCGGAGGGTCGAGCAGGGGATGCTCCAGTGCCTGCTCGACCTGATGGAGCATCAGACCCGCTCCCTTGAGGACCTTGAGGAGTGCCTGTACCCTCGGCAGGGCGAGCATACTCCTGCCCTGGACCCCAACAGCCCTCCTCACTGGCAGTCCAGGACACGGGGTGGAGAGCTGCAGGCCCGGGACCCACCTGCCTGAGGCCGGTAGCACCAGCCCCTCACCCTGACCCGCCTCACACCCCCCAAACCCCGGTGAGGGTGGGGGGCATGCATGGGCGGGTGGGGGTGGTCACGGTGCCTAGCAGGCTCACGCCTTCAGCATGTCCCAGAGCAGCACTGGGTGATGTGGCCTAGCAGGACCCTATTGATGGCCCTGCAGACTTGCATCAGGACGGCCCCCACGGTGGTCTTGCTGATCCTGAACTGGTGGGCTACAGAGCGGTAGGAGTCCGGGGTTGCCAGCTTCCTTGCGGCAACGGCCACTCGCTTGTCCACGGGCAGGGTGAGTCGGAGTTGGGTGTGTGTGTGCTGCAGAACTGGGGTGAGCTTGCTGACCAGCTCAACAAAGGTGCGCTTCCTCATCTGGAAGTTCTGCAGCCACTGGTTGTTGTCCCAAATGGTGAGGACGATCTGGTCCCACGAGTTGCTGCTGGTTTCACGTGCCCAGATGGGATGGTGCATGGAGTGCACCCTGAGCGTGCCAGTTCGCAGGTTTGGCAAGGTGATCGGCCTGCTGCAGCCTGCCCCCCTATTGCCGGTTGCCCTGCGAAGCCTGCTCCAATAGATGCCAGGTGTCGAGCACCTCCTAGCAAATCGCTGGAACACATTGGGGTCCATGACCTCCTCCTGCTCCATCTTGCCAGGCACATGGGGAGGGTGCTGTGCTCCTTCCTGTTTTAAAGGAGTAGCCGGGTGAGGAGGGGCACTCTTCCAGTGCAATGTGGGACAGCTATGCACAACGCACCACCCCTCCGTCGACCTGACACCTGCCAGTGTGGACGCAGGCAGTCGACAGGAGTTTTCAATGTGGACTCTCTAAGTTGACTTAAAGTTGACCTTGTTAGGTCAACTTAACAGAGCCTCCAGTGTTCCTCATGTGAATAGGTGTTCCGTGAAAAAATGTTGATGCTGGTGATATTTTTCCTTCTAAAACATTAAATATAAAATTATATATGTATAAAAAATACTAAGGTATCTAAATAGATGATTTTCCTTCATTCTTCCCTCTTTATTTTATTTTTAATTGGCTTCCTTATAAAATAAAGGACATCCCAAAAAAACCTAACTCTTTTAAATTGCCTTTTGAGCGATACATGTGGCAAGGGTGAGTAGCCTACTTGGTATAAGTTGCGGGGATGTGGCTCTTTTGGCAAGAGAAGGCATGAGTGCTGAGGAGTTCAGCTCTCTACCTGCCCAGATCCAGGTGGGAAATGTAACTAGGCTCCTAGAAATGTATCTGAGTATTTACAGGTTATACTTCCCCCATGTAAACTCAGTGAGAAATTTTACAGTGAACAACCGAGGCCTGATGAACGACCAGAAAGGTATATTTTGAGGAAAAAGGTATAATTCTGGATGTCCAGAGCTGGTGAGTATGACACTTCGGAATTCTGAAAGGTGATGGTACAAGAGCTGTGTGCCACTTTGAGGATTGCTGTGGGGCCAGAGACATACCAAGTATCTAGCAGAATTAGAAAATAATAAAAGAGAGGCTTCTGAACTCCAAAGGGAAGCCTTTCCCAGAAATGGGCTCCAATCTCTTAGGAGGCAAATAGCAGCAGTAAAGAGCAGTAGGCAAAATGACCAGGACAATAGAAAATTGTTTTCTTTTTGAACGAAAAATCAAAAAGAATGGGGGTCCCCACTTACACAGGGTAAAACTTCAAACTCCCCAACTTAGAGGTGAAACAATTTAGAAACTTTTTATGGAAAAAGCTGCTGCAATATGAAAGTAAGGAATCCATAGATGGAGGAAAAACAAAGAAACTCCTACAGCACTTGGCAGAACATGAAAAGAACCAAGGGAGTACAACTCCTTCAGACACAGGGGAGTTTATAATGATGGGGCCAAGCTCCCTTGATCATTGGCACAGTGGCTCGGATTAAGAATGACACAGGGGAACGACCAGTAATCAACACTAGATTTAAGGGCGTTATCGGGGAATTCAGCCAAACCTCTCTAGTTGACAAAGGGGCCACTGCAATACCGAGATGACATGATAGTTTTTACTAGTGACCATGCTAAGCAACAGTATCCGTGTGTTTTGTTGATAGTAAAACGAGACAAAACAAGCTAACGTTAGCAGATACAGCTAAACTGACCGTATCCACATTTCTTTGCAAAATCTATTTTATTTCCCCTAATCTAAGAAGAAATGGATATATTTGTTGTCAAAAGAGGCGATTCCTCTGCTAATTCAGTTGTTGATAAAACATCTGAACCAAAGGAAAAAAAGCAAGAGCTGTTCAGAGACAATATAATGAGAACTATCTGGCCTTTGGATTTTCATGAACAGGAGATGCCACTTACCCCTTACCTGCGCGTCTCATCTGCAGAGAGAAGTTGGCAAATGCTGCAATGGTACCAAGTATGTTAAAACACCATTTGCAGACAAAACATCCACCTCTTGCGAATAAACACATTCAATATTTCATGTGCTTGAAAGAACCAAACTTGAAGCATACCCAACGTCTGATGGATTATGTGTGAGTATCGGATAAAGCTCAAGAGACCAGTTACCTGGTGACTGAGCTTGTAGCAAGGATTGCCGCACCCTGTGGCTTGACCTCCAGCCCCACCCCTGCCTCTGACATTGCCCCTACTCCCCTCCCTGATGCTGTTCCAGCCCCTTCTCCAGTCATTTCCCCTGTTCCTGCCGCCCCCAGGCCCGGGCTCGTGTTCTTCCCCTTTTCATCCATCGACTCCCGGGGGTGGTATTTGTGGCCCCCTTCATACCCAGGCTGCCATCTTCCCTCCATGGCCTACTGGAGGGCCTGCAGCTTTCATGATTCCCTCATGGCCTTTGGGGTCAGTCATGGATTGCTGCATGGCCTGATGGAGGCCGCTGGTGTTCCTACCCATGAGGATCATCCTCAGCCCTCCTCATGGCACCAGTCACCTTTGCAATCTTAAATGCCAGAGGCTGTAGGATGGGTCTCTGCAGGGCCCTGGTGCTCTCCTTCCTTCGGGAGGGAGGGTACTCTATGTTTTTTTGCAGGAGACCCATACAGATTCAGCTGCTGAGGCTCCACCCTCAAGGAATGGGACCGCACAGGGACCAAGTAGTACCAGGCTGCCGCGGACATCCTGCAGGAGCTCATAAACCACCAGTCCCTGATGGACATCTGGCATGACCACTACCTGGATGATGAGATCATCTTTACATTTGTCCAGGTGGGTGAAGACCTGTCACGCCACTCCCAGTTGAACTGCATTTACTTCTCACGGCACCACCTTGGTCGAGCCCACTCCTCCAGCATCTGCCCAGTCCCTTCCTCAGATCACCATCTAGTGACTGTGACAGCCTCTCTCTCTTGGTGGAGAGGCCAGAGCCGGCATACTGGCATTTTAACAACAGCCTGCTGGAAGACGTGGGCTTCATGGCATCCTTCCAGAAGTTCTGGCTGGCCTGGCAGGGGCAGAGGGCCACCTTTCCCTCAGTACAGCATTGGTGGGATATGGGGAAGGTGCGTGCCCAGCTCTTCTGCCATGATTACACTTGGAGGCCAGCCAGCGGAGGGATACGGTGATAGAGCCGTTGGAGTGAGAGGTTTTAGAGCTGGAGAGGTGTTTGGCCACCAGCCCTGAGGATACATCTCTCTGCGGAGCGTGCCAGAAGCGGGATGCACTCCAGGCCCTTCAGGCCCAGGGAGCCTTTGTTCGATCCCTCATCTGTCTCCTTCAGGAGATGGATCGCAGCCCCCACTTCTTCTATGCCCTGGAGAATTGGAGGGGAGCATGTCACTTGCCTCTTGGCAGAGGACAGTACCCCCCTCACAGAGCCGGAGGAAATTCATGGAAGGACCAGGACCTTCTACACCAGCCTCTTCTCCCCAGTTCTGACTGAAGTGGCCACCTGAAGAGTGCTCTGGAACGAACTTTCCATAGTCAGCAAGGGCAACCGGGACTGGCTAGAGCTACCTCTCACTCTAGTCTACTTCTTGGAAGCCCTCTGTCTCATGCCCACTAATACATCTCTGGGCATGGACGGGCTGACCATGGAGTTCTACCGCGTGCTCTGGGATGTCTTCGGCCCAGACCTCAACATCGTCTGGGCCAAGTCCAAGGGAAGGAGAGTGCTCCCCCTTTCTTGCTGGTGGGCCGTGCTTGCTGACCCTGCTGCCCTGCCAAGAAGGGAGACCTCCACAACCTTTGGAATTGGCAACTCATCTCGCTCCTTGCATGGACTACAAAATCATAGCTAAGGCCATCTCGCTGCGGCTGGGATCCGTGCTGTGAGACGTGGTTCATCTTGACCAGACCTACACTGTCTCAAGCGGCTTCATCTTTAATAATCTGTACTTTGTCTGGGATCTTTTGGAGCTCAAGTATATGGTCTGTTGTTCGCCTTCCTGGCCCTGGACCAGGAGAAGGCGTTCGACAGGATGGACCATGGGTATCTCCTGGACATCCTGCAGGTGTTCACTTCAGACCCCATTTTGTGGTGTTTCTCCAAGTGCTATATGCCTTCACAGAGTGGATGGTCAGGCTCAAATGGACCCTGATCGCACTGGTCAGCATCAGGCGGGGAGTGCACCAAGTCAGGCCAGCCATACGCTCTGGCCAAGGGGCCCTTCCTCTGTCTCCTCCGCTGGAGGTTGACGGAGTTGGTGCTCCATGAGCCAAGGCTGCATCTGGTCCTGTCAACATATGCTGCCAACTCCTCATGGTCCAGGACCGGGCGACCTGGTGTGGTTGGAGGCCTGACTGGCTGTCTATTCAGCAGCCTCCTCTGCCTGAGTCAACTGGGTCAAGAGTTCTGGCCTAATAGTAGGGGCTGGGTGGCTGGCGAGCTCCCTTCCACCCATGCTCCAGGCCACCTGGCAGAGCGCAGGTCTGCTACTCTATCTCAGCATTTATCTTTCTGCCACCCACCCCTCCCAAGATAAGAAATGGCACGATTTGGAAGACTGGGTGTCTGAGTGGCTGCTGAGGTGGACAGGACTGCTGCAGTGCCTCTCCCTTTGGGGGAGGGCATTGTTCTTCGACTAGCTTGTCCTGTCCATGCTCTGGCACTGGCTCAACACCATGGTCCCACTCCCAAATTTCCTGGCCAACCTTCAGAAGACAATTCTACAGTTCTTTTGGGCAGGACTGCACTGGGTCTCTGCAGGGATCCTCAGTCTCCCCCTGGAGGAAGGTGGGCAGGGCCTGTGCTGTGTCCACAGCCAGGTCCATACCTTCTACCTCAGGCCTTGCAGAGACACATTTATTGAGCAGGTGGTCCAGCATGGAGCCATCTGACACGCCTTCCTTCACCGCTTCCGAGGGATCTGATAGGACTGGCAGTTCTTTTACATTCATCTGAGAGATCTTCTGCAAGATATCTCTGAGCTGCTAGTCTTCTACCAAGACCTCCTCCAGACCTGGAGGGTTTTCTCGGCCTTCACATCCATTGTGCCCACCAAGGGAGAAGATCTCCTCACAGACCCCCTGCTACACAATCCCTATCTTAGGCTATGTCTACAATTGCAAGTTAGTTTGAATTAAAGAGGCTTACTTAGAACTAACTTAACCCTGGTCCACACTAGGCTTTCATTAGTTCAAATTAATGCTAATAGAATAGAATAGAATAGAATAGAATAGAATAGAATAATAGGGTTGGAAGGGACCTCACGAGGTCATCTAGTCCAACCCCCTGCTAAAAAGCAGGACCACTCCCCCTAAATTATCCCAGCCAGGGTTTTGTCTAACCGAGCCTTAAAAATCTCCAAAGATGAAGATTCTACCACCTCCCTAGATAGCCCATTCCAATGCTTCACCACCCTCCTAGTGAGAAAGTTTTTCCTAATGTCCAACCTTGACCTCCCCAGCTGTAATTTGAAACCATTGCTCCTTGTTCTGTCCTCTGTTACCCTCGAGAACAGCCTAGCTCCCTCCTCTTTGGAGCAACCCTTCAAGTAGTTGAAGGTTGCTATCAAATCTCCCCTCAGTCTTCTCTTCTGTAGACTAAATAAGCCTAGTTCCTTCAGTCTCTCCTCATAAGTTATGTGCCCCAGCCCCCTAATCATTTTTGTTGCCCTCCGCTGGACTCTTTCTAATTTGTCCACATCCTTTCTGTAGTGGGGAGCCCAAAACTGGACACAGTATTCCAGATGCGGCCTGACCAGTGTCGAATAGAGGGGAATTATCACATCCCTCGATCTGCTGGCAATACTCCTACTGATGCAGCCTAATATGCCATTGGCCTTTTTGGCAACAAGGGCACACTGTTCGCTCATATTCATCTTCCCGTCCACCATAACTCCCAGGTCCTTTTCTACAGCGCTGCTACTTAGCTGATCGGTCCCCAGCCTGTAGCAGTGCATGGGATTTTTCCATCCTAAGTGCAGGACTTTGCACTTGTCTTTGTTGAACCTCATGAGGTTTCTTTCAGCCCAGTGTTCCAATTTGTCCAAGTCTCTCTGGATCCTGTCCCTGCCCTCCAGAGTATTTACCATTCCCCCCAACTTGGTGTCATCCGCAAACTTACTAAGCACGCAGTCTATTCCATCATCAAGATCATTAATGAAGATTTTGAATAGAACCGGCCACAGGACCGACCCCTGGGGCACTCCACTCGTTACCGGTTGCCAACCAGACATCGAGCCATTGATTCCTACCCACTGAGCCCGTTGATCTAACCAGTTTTCGATCCACCTTACGGTCCACTCGTCCAACCCATACTTCCTTAACTTGCCGATGAGAATGCTGTGGGAAACCGTATCAAAAGCCTTGCTAAAGTCAAGGTATATCACGTCAACGGCTCTTCCCGCATCCACAAATCTAGTCATCTCATCATAGAAGGAAATCAGGTTGGTCAGATTTGCCCTTGGTGAATCCATGTTGACTGTTCCTGATCACTCTATTTTCCTCCAAGTGTTTCAGGATGGATTCCTTGAGGACCTGCTCCATGATTTTCCCAGGGATTGAGATGAGGCTGACCGGTCTGTAGTTCCCCGGATCCTCCTTTTTCCCTTTCTTAAAGATAGGTACTATATTTGCCTTTTTCCAATCCTCCGGGGCCACCCCCGTTCGCCACGAGTTCTCAAAGATAATGGCCAGCGGCTCTGCAATCACTTCCGCCAACTCCCTCAGCACCCTCGGATGCAGTTCATCCGGCCCCATGGACTTGTGTACATCCAATTTCATTAAGTGTTCCCTAACCTGACTTTCCATCACCGAGGGCCACTCTTCTCTCCAGTCCGCGTTACCCCGTGTAGTAGCCTGGGAGCTGGCCCGCCCTGTGAAGACTGAAGTAAAAAAAGCATTGAGTACTTCAGCCTTTTCCGCATCATCCTCCACGAGGATGCCTGCCCCATTCAGTAAGGGACCTACACCACCTCTGATCCTTTTCTTGTTGCTGATATACTTATAGAACCCCTTTCTGTTATCCTTCACATCTCTTGCTAGCTGCAACTCCAATTGTCCTTTGGCCTTTCTGATTTGATCCCTGCAGTCCCGAGCAATATCTTTATACGCCTCCCTTGTCATCTGTCCAAGCTTCCACTTCTTGTAAGCTTCCCTTTTATGTTTCAGCTCCCCGCAGAGTTCCCTGCTAAGCCACGCTGGTCGCCGTCCACATTTGCTGTTCTTTCTGCATATCGGAATGTTATCTTCCTGTGCCTTTAACAGGGTTTCTTTAAAATACAGCCAGCTGTCTTGGACACCTTTCCCCTTCAGATCAGCCTCCCATGGGACCCTGCCCATCAGCTCCCTAAGGGAGCCAAAATCTGCTTTTCTGAAGTCCAGGGTGTGTGTTCTGCTTCTTTCCTTCCTTCCATTGATCAGGATCCTGAACTCTACCATCTCATGGTCGCTGCTGCCCAGGTTGCCATTTACTTCTACATCCCCGATCAATTCTTCTCTGTTTGTGAGCAATAGGTCTAGAGGTGCAAGGCCCCTAGTTGGTTCCTCCAGCATTTGTACTAGGAAGTTGTCCTCAATATTCTCCAAAAACTTCCTGGATTGCCTGTGCACTGCTGTATTATCTTCCCAGCAGACATCAGGATAATTGAAGTC
This sequence comes from Pelusios castaneus, assembly GCA_007922175.1. Lineage (NCBI taxonomy): Eukaryota > Metazoa > Chordata > Testudines > Pelomedusidae > Pelusios > Pelusios castaneus. Next base: position 8,846,839 of record ML685803.1, read on the forward strand.
CCCCATAAGAACCAGGGCCTGCGACGATCTGGAAACTTCTGTTAGTTGTCCATAGAACGCCTCATCCACCTCCTCTTTCTGGTCTGGCGGTCTGTAGCAGACACCCACCACAACATCCCCCTTGTTGCATTCTCCCCTAAACTTAACCCACAAACTTTCAACCATCTTGTTTCCACTTTCATAGTGGAGCTCCGAGCAGTCATACAGCTCTTTTACATATAACGCTACTCCTCCCCCCCTTTTTCCCTGCCTGTCCTTCCTGAACAATTTATATCCATCCATGGCAGTGCTCCAGTCATGCAAGTTATCCTACCACGTTTCTGTTATTCCAATTATATCATAGTTCCTTCTCTGTGCCAGTACTACCAATTCTTCCTGCTTGTTTCCCAGGCTCCTCACATTTGTGTACAAGCACCTAAGATACCAGGCCCATTGCCCTACTTTGCCCTGTCGATTCTCCCTCCTGTTGCATCTTCCTCCTTGCAATTTCTCCCGGTGTCCTCCTTCCCCACTCGCCTGAGATATTATGACTTCATCAGGAAATAAAAAACAATTATTTGACCCCACCCCCCAGTTCCAACTACCCTCTCTTTTATTCCTGCTGTTACAGTCCCAGCATCCCCCAAGTTCCATCCCTTCCCCCAGGTTTCCCTCAGTTTCACTTACCTGTGGGCCTTGGTCACCTTCCCCCTTCAAACCTAGTTTAAAGCCCTCCTTACCAGGTTAGCCAGTCTGCTTCCAAATATGCTCTTTCCCTTCCTGGATAGGTGGAGTCCATCTCTGCCTAGCAGTCCTTCTTCCTGAAACAGCACCCCATGGTCGAGGAAGCCAAAGCCCTCCTGGTAACACCATCTCCGCAGCCAGGCATTCACCTCCAGGATGCATCTGTGTCTGCTCGGACCCCTACCCTTGACCGGAAGGATCGAGGAGAACACCACCTGTGCACCGAACTCCTTCACCCGTGCTCCCAGAGCACTGTAGTCACCTTTGATCTGCAGAGGGTCACCTCTCGCAGTATCATTGGCTCCCACATGGATGAGTAGCATGGGGTAGTAGTCAGAGGGACGGATGATTCTCGACAATCCCTCCGTAACGTCTCGGATACGGGCGCCTGGCAGGCAGCATACCTCCCGAGAGGCCTTATCTGGGTGACAGATGGGTGCCTCCGTCCCCCTCAGAAGAGAGTCACCAACCACCACAACCCGACGTTTTCTCCTGGGTGTGATGGTTGTGATCCTCCCAACCTCGGGGGTGCATGGCTTCTCCTCTTCCATCTCATCTCCCGTCTGTAGTGCTGCGTAGCAGTTCTTTACCACAACGGAGGGTGGGATGGGAGCAGGGGTGGAGCACTGTCTGCTGCCAGAAGTAACCAGCTGCCAGTGTCCACCCTCTGCTTGAGCCATCTCATCCTTCTCCGAGGGTGTGGCAGCAGTCCTTTGCCTCTGGATAGTTTCTTCATCCTTGCATGTTTCCTCATGGATACTATCCAGGAACTTCTCCAGGGCATGGACACTCCTGAGCCTGGCCACCTCCTCCTGTAACTCCCCCACCTGCTTCCTGAGAGATTCCACCAGGAGACACCTGTCACATTGAATGATCTCCCCAGCCTGACCGTCTGAGAGTGGGAAATGCAGGCCACAGTCCTTGCAAGTCCACACCAGGATCTGGGTAGAGATATCCATGGACAGTATGTCTGTCTGGATACAGGCGCAGGTGGAGGAGACAGTAGCAGTGCTGGCACAAGCGGTGCGGGTCCTCTTCACCATAGTAGCTACACAAACCACAAACTTCCCACCAACTCCCTTGGAAACTCCCCTGTTTGCAGTCCCTGTTCGCAAGCTCCCCCTGGTCACTCAGCCACTGGCTTTTAAGGCCTTCTCTGCCTGGGTCAGCCCTTGCCCCTCGTTAAGCACACAGGGGAAGGGTGATCACAAGGCTGATTGAGCTGAGCAGGGCTGAGCAGAGAACAATGGTACAAACAGCCCCCAGACAATCACACAATCACAATCCCAACTCACACAGTAACTGACAATTCACAGAAATCACCTGTGGGAAAAAAAGACACAAGCACAAGCACACACAGTCAGCAATTCACTCTCCCCAAGGTTCGCTCTCTCCCTTGCTTCTTCAGCAAGGGGATCTCCTTCGCCTCCTTCTCAGGGCTTCTCCTTCTTCTTCCCTCGCAAACTCCCCTGTTTGCTTCCTTAATTCCAACTAGTAAATTCAACTACTTAGTTCAAACTAACGCTTAATTCGAACTAGTTAATTCGAACTAAGTCAGTGTGGCCATATTAGTTCGAACTATGTGCTTAGTTCGAACTAAATGGCATCCTGACCTTCCTCCCACGGTTTCTGGTTCCATGAAGAGCTCATCCTGGGCTACCACAGGAAGGTCCAAGCCCTGCCCCCACTGCTTCCCTGAGCTGGCCAGAGCAGCCATTTTGCTGCAGGCATGGCACAGGGCAGCAGCCAGCAGCAACACAGGGCACCCTCCTGGACCCACAAGGAGGTCCTCACCCTCCTCAACATCTAGGGATAGGAGGCAATGCTTGCCTGCTTCTGGGGTACCTACCGGAATAGGGCAGTATATGCTGACATCTCCCATGCCCTGGCGGAGAGGGGGCACACCCGAGACACTGAACAGGTCCGGCAAAGATCTCCACCAGAGGTTCACCAAGGCCCAGGAGGAGAGCCTGCACCTGGGGGCAGCTCCCACCACCAGCTGCCCCTACTACCAGGAGCACCATGAGTTCCTGGTGGGGGAGGGCACCAGCCTGCCAGCCCGCACCCTGGATTTCACCAAGCCCCCTTCCCTGGGTGACAACCAGGAGGAGGGCTCAGTGGAGGAGGATGTGGTGCTGGAGCCGGGTGACACCAGCCACCCCAAGGGCACCCCACCAGCCCCGGACCCTGGAGCCAGCCCGGAGCTCATCCTGGCCCTGGAGCAGGAGGAGGAGGCAGAAGAAGACCTGCGTGAGGGGACGTCGCACCAAGCACCTGTGGCAGCTGCTGGTGAGTGCTCTCTTTCTCCCTATGGGAATTAACTAATTCGAACTAGCATTTGTAAGTGTAGACATAGCCTTAGTGTGCAGGTAGCAGAGGCCCCCTCGGTGAGGTGGAAGTTGGTCCTGGAAGTGCCACCAGGGTCAGAGAGCTCCTGGAGTATGCCCAGAGGGACTGGATGGATCCCCTTGTTCTGGCTCATGGCATGGGTTTCTCTATCCTTTGAACCCCCCAGCGGCTACTACAGGAGGTGAAGGTGGCATTGCGCCCCCTCCCCATTCGAGTCTACCTTGAGCAGGTCCTATGAGAGGGCTCTCCCTACCCCCCAGCCCTGTCCCTACAGAGCTTCTAATTGGGCCCTGGCCCTGCAAGCCCCTGCAGCTGCCCCCACCACACACTCCCAGTCATCCGCTGGACTTGCAGCTGGCTCGCTTTTGAACCATGGCTCAGGACCATCTGTGCATGCTCATGCTCCACACCATCCATTTCCTCACCCTCGTGTCCCTCCCAGATACAAAATGGCGGGACCTGATTCCACCAACGGAGGGCAAGGACCCCCAGTGTACCAGCCTGTACTCCACCTTAAACCGGTGGTCCACCAAGGACATTAGCTGGCGGCTCCTCCCTGGAGCCATGAGCACAGGCATGTACTTGGTGCAGTTCAACCCTATCCCAACGCCTGCCCCTTTTGCGGCATGAGAGAGACCCTGGCACATGTGTATTTGGAATGCACCAGGCTGCAGTCCCTCTCCCGTCTCCTCCAGAATCTCTTATTGAGGTTCTGGCTGAACTTCTCCCCACACCTTTTTTGTATGCACACCCTATCTGTGGCCCCACAAAGTTGCAGGAACTCCTTGTCAATCTCCTCCTGGCCCTTACTAACATCGCCATCTATAAAACCACAGAGAGGAGGTTGAATGCAACTGTGGGACCTATTTCTGATCCCTCATCTGTTCATGAATCTGGGCAGAGTTCCTCTGGGCAGCGTCCACTGGCTCCCTCGAATACCTTCTAGGAGCAGTGGACGCTGTCCAGGGTTCTCTGCTTGGTGTCCTTGTGACCAGAGATTTTTGTCCCAAGACATCTAAACTATAAGTTATACGTAAAGAGGCAATTGACAGAAAAACCTCAGAAGGGGTTTAAATTCCAATAGGACAGCAGAAGCATAGGATTCTATATTGTTACAAAATATCAACAGTAGGGTCAGTTGCAAGATAATAGGTGATAATTGGAAATAATTATAAAGTAGCAACAGTAATAAGAAACATTTTGTGTTAAGCAATTAGGATAATTAACACCTAGAAAGAAGTGTAGATAAGGTCTTTTCAATTTATGGATGATAAGTGGTTTAGCCCTTTTCCCTACTCCTTACGAAGCCCTATACACCTACATTTTTCCTACATACTATCAATATTTTATTCAATAAATTTTATATCTCTTTACTGAATTAATCTTTAACTCTTTTTTCTCTCTTTTCTAGCCTTTAAATAATCTTTATTCTCTCTTCCCACAAGTACAATGGGCCTAGAGAGAAACCTGCTCAGTGAGTCACTCATACTGACCATGTGACCCAACTCCATTTTGATTTGTAAAAACTCCACACAGCATGGAGAAGGCCAGAGGTGATAAAAGGCAGCAACACCAACTCCATTTTGTCTTCAGTCTCCAGTCTTCAGCAAACACCCATCTCTGGATCTATTCATCTATGACTGGACAAAGGACTGAGCCCACCCAGGTGTTTGGGTGTCTACCAGAGGAACTGAACAAGCCTGCAAATTCTTCCAAGGACTTGCTTTACATGGACTCTTAATTATTTGTATGTATGTGATTCACTTTGACCCTTTCACAGCTCTCATATTCTGTTTCTTTTCTTTTTATAATAAACCTTTAGTTTTAGGTACTAAAAGATTGCCTGGCAGCGTAGTTTTGGATAAGATCCAAACCTATATTGTTCTGTGTAATGTGGCTGGCCCTTTGGGGTCAGGAGAACCTACCTTTTTAAGAGACCCAGTCTCTAATTGGGAACCAGAGGAGCTGAAGTGCAATAAAGAGGGCTGTTTCTATTTTGTTATGCTTCGGGATAACCGGTGTGG